>CM033271.1:15382612-15982612 GCA_019343175.1 Oedothorax gibbosus
GTTTTTACAGAATTTGAATGTACTATCAGACTATATCGATCAAGTTATGTCTTCAAATGAAGCTGTCACTTCTTATCTCCCTCTTGAAAAGGTATGGATAGATTTGAATAAGTGAATTGCAATGTTATTATATATTTTTTTATTTAAAAGAAAGACATGTTACTGCTTCCTGTAATATCTTATCTAGCTATCCTTTTATGTGTAAAATTGTACAAATTTTTACTCCTCAGTTACAATTTCTTCAATCACACTTTGAAATTTTAAAATCACGTGGTAAGATAATAAAATTTTTTATGGTTAATATAACTACCCTTATGTGCACTGTGATAAAGAAATTCGGCATTGAAATTTATGCTAAACTTGTGTACCAGTGCTTTATACTTATTAAACTAATTGTAATTTTTTAAAACGAATTTCTCAGTTTTTAAAAGTAAAGAAGTTACTAACATACATTTCTTCATCTGATCTAGTTTAAACTTGAATTTTTGGCTATACTGTAACATACTGATTTAATATACAAATCATAACTATAAGAAGAATCTTTGTTGTAGCATGCTATACTCGGCCTTAATTTTGGTCATGTTATTCAATACACTTTTTCACAGTCAAATCATGCGCAAATGAATCATGTCAAGTTAGGCAACAAGCAAAAAGATGGAAGACAATGAAAGTCGGCATTCAACTCTTTTGACTAGGTTTCATTTTCGGATCCAGACATTAGAAGTTATGAGGTAATTCATATGCTCTTTTAAAGACTTGTCAGTATATCTTGTTGGTATTAATTTCGAAAGTATTTCCATGTTATTTTTCCGTCATGGATTCAATAAATCGAATGACAATGAAATGAAATTTATTAGTCTATCTATATTTTGAGTTATAAAAGTCAAAAAATACAGCAATGGCAAACAGATTGTAACTTATCATTGGATTTCAAAGATACTTTTGTTGATATTCTTTCCAAGTGTTAAATTGATTATGATATTCACTTAAGGGATAACATGGCAAGCATATTCTGCAACAGTATTATGCAGAAATAATCTGTTTAGGATGAATCCTCTTAAAGATTTCACTTTATTTTATTCTTGTTTGTGTCATTGGAATTGTAGTTTTCATGTTGATCAAAGGAATTTTTCCAATGATTTATTTATAAGTTAAAGCTGGTTTAGTGTGTCTTTTGATTCCAGTATTCTAACTCAGTACTAGTTATGGAGGTAATTTTATTAGTTCTGTAAAATATTTTATTCTTGTTTATGTCATTTGAATTGTGGTTTTTAAGTCAATTTAATTGTAGTTTTGGATAGTTTAATTTATCATTTAAAAATTTGTTATGTCTATTAATTCCATTATTCTAAATCAGTACTATTTTCTATATTTAGAAACATCTAAAACAATTTAGGTTAAACGTTGTTAAATTAATTCAGGTTTTCAACAGGTCTTAGAAAAGTCTTGACTTGAGTACTTGATTTCTTTAAACCTTAAGTTTTAAAGTTTGATTTAATTACAATATTTAAATCTTAATATATTAATTTGAATAACATTTCAGGAGTTGCATATTTGCTGCAAAAAAGCTTTACATGCAAGAAAAAATGCTGGTTGTGAAGAGGATGAAAATGAACCATCTTGGATTTGTGTTGTAGTTGATATATTAATTTCTCTGTTATCAAGAAACTCAAATCCATTGCGTTCTGTTGTTACTTCAGTATTTCCCATGTTCTGTCCTTTTATAAATGAAGATGCACTGAAACAAATACTTGATGTAAGTACAGTCCTTGTTTTTACATTAGTACAATTATATTAATTTTTTAACCGTTGTAGTAAAATATAGCTGAATCAACTAACTTTAAAATCTATGTCAATTTGAAAATCAAGCTTAGAAAAATAATAGTACAATTACATATTTAATACAATGTAAAGCAAATTTTTATGTTCACTTTGTTTTTCAATTCTTTTATTTTATAAGAAATGAATTGCTTAAATTTTAAAGATGTGGTAGAAATGTAATACATCTACATATTTTAACTTAATTATAAGTTTTATTTTTTATAGGGTATTATCTTTGTATCTGTTTAAAATATTTTGTTTGTACTTTAGGTTATTAATCCAGAGAAAGCTGAAGATGATGCAATGCTAGTTGACGAATCAGGTATTATTTATCTCCACAATATCTAAGTAGTTTTTTTAAAAAAGAAACTTAATCCCTTTAAAATGAGTTTGCTTGTAATAAAATAATTACTTATATTTCAGGTGGGGAAAGTGATGCTGAGTTTGATTCTGGTAGCAGTAGCAGTGAAGAAGAATCTGATTCCATTGAACAAAAAAATTCTAAAGTGGACGAGGTATTTAGGAGAAAGGTGAAAGAAGCATTGGGTGCAGCTGCCGAAGTTAGTGATGCGGTAAGTTCAATTTTTGAAAAAATAAATTGGAATTAAGTAAAAATTGTTTATACAAAATGAAATGTAAATTACTTATTGTGATTTATTTTTCAGGAGTCAATCGTTCTATCAGATTCTGAAATGTTCAAGATGGATGACGCTTTGGCAGAAGCTTTTAAAAGTAGAGTCCAAACAGGTCACACCCAGTTAAAGGATAAAGATAAAGTGATGCTTAATTTTAGAGTGAGGTTAGTTTTAAAAGGTTTATTTTCTTAGTAAAAAAACAATTTAGTGAAAATATAAGTCCTTTATTGTTACAAGCATTGATTGTCTTTAATTTTTAATGTCAATATGTGTTATCTGTGATTTTAACAAAGCCAAATAAGTTTATTAAAAATTAGCATTTTACTTAAAATATTTGAAAACAAACATGTCCAAAAATGTAATTTGAATATCTGTTACTTTTTAATCCAATAGTTTCTTAATTAGGGTTTTAATTAGTTTCTTAATTATATAAAATATATGTTTCTTAATGTAATAAAATAAAAGCATATATAAGGAAACAAGTACAACTGGCTAAAAATACTTGTAAACAAATTGTTTGTAATTCTGGTGCTTAGTTAAAAAATAGAATCACTTAAATGTTTTTGAAATCCATCTGCAATTTTTAGGGTTTTTTTGTTGACGATGTAGATTAATTCAAGAGGCAAAATTGAGAAATTCTGTATTAAATATGTATAACAATTAACATTGCTGCTGAAATTTAAATATAACAATCATTTTTATTTATGCATTATCGCCAATCAGTCTTGGTTAATCAAAAAAAATGTTGTCATAAAGATTAGTTTAAATTGTTAAGGTAAAATTTTCAATTATAGATGTCTGGATCTCATAATGGAGTTTTTGAAGTCCGATCCACCAATGCATTTGGTTATGCTGTGCATTCAGCCAGTTTTGGCTGCATATGAGTATGGTCACAAAGGCCGCCTTCAAAACCATCTCCTCAGCAAGGCCATTTCCACACTGCAGTTACTGACAAGAATAAAAAAGTTCCAGAATCAAGATAACGTCGACAAATCACAAATCAAAGAACTTTTAAAATCTCTGATGGCCAAATGTCACAAAGAAAGAAATCTTGTAGTTGCCAAGAAACTGTATTCAGTTTGCGTGTTTTTAGTCTTGTGCTTTAGGAGAATAGAAACTTCTGAAAGTCCTTCGAAAAAGACCAAGAAATCATCTTATTTGAAAATTTATCTGTCAGCATTAGAAGCATTTGTGAGGGGTAGCAGCAGTCATGCTTATCCTCAACTTTTTGTTTCCTTGATGGAAGCGTGTCCAGAGTTAGCTTGGAGTTTCATTCAACCATGTCAGCAGTATGCATTTGATGATAGTGTTAGGATATATAAAAAGACACAGTGCTTTGGCTTAATATTTGAAGCCTTAAAGTATTCAAAGGTAAATCATATGAAATGTCTTTTCTTTATAACATTATGCTTTTTTAGTTAGGAATTATAGAAAAAGAACCACCAAAGTCCCTAATGTATAAGCCACCAAAGTCCCTAATGTATATTTAAGAGATCCTAAAAAAACTCATTTTTGAAGGGATGGGATTCTTCTGCGAATCTGCTCCAATGAGAATTTATCAAAATTGTTCGCTTTTTTTCCCCCTTTAAGTATTTTCTAAAGATAATTCAATTTCCAGACTGGATGATTGCACAATATAGGTACGAATCCAAGTATAACGCTTTTAACGGAGTATCCCTTTCTGAGATCTCAGGTTTTTCCTTCTTAAGCAGTCGTGCACCCTGATATTAGAAAAAAAAGAATATTTCAATATTAATATGCAATAGATCGGCAATTGTGGTCTGCAACTTTTATAAGTTTTCTCATACCTATTTAATTAAAAAAATTTTAATTGTTCTTCCTTTGTGGCTAACTTGTGACTATTCGTTTTTTTATTTTTGGTCTATCACATCCTTGATCGTTTTTTATTTTTGGTCTATCACATCCTTGATCATTTTTTTATTTTTGGTCTATCACATCCTTGATTTCATACTCTATTTTAAAATTGGTGCTATTTAATTTTTGAGGCTACATATAAATGAATATGTAGCAAAAGCACATTTAATAATAAATAGAAATTAGTTAAAATTCTAACAATGCAACAGCTTTATTTGTTAACAGACAAGTAGATATCCTTAAAAACCTTTTTAATGTGTCTTTAAAGTTTTGAGGATGAATCATGTATTTTTTTTTGTGTAAACACTAGCTAAAATTTTTGTTTTAGGGTCAGACTGCCATATCTGCTAAAGATTGGTTAGAGGTTGGAAACAACTTTATGTCTCAGGCTGTTGAGGTAAAATACAACTTTATCTGAATTTTTTTTTACATCATATTAATTTTATAAAATAACAAATAAAATTTATCTTTTTAGACACTTAAAAGCATATCAGAAGTTAAACCAGCTAAATCGGCTGAACTGTTAAATGTTGTATTCAGTTTTTATTGTATTGTGAAGGACAAGACTGGACAGGTATTTTTGATGCTTTTATTTCTTAAGTATTGCTTCATTATGCATCCATGAGTACTGATATTTTGTAATTTTTATTAAATGATTTATAGGATTATGGCCCAGTAGCAGAACTTTTGGAATGTGGCTGCAGCATGACGTTTTAAGGAAAAAATTTGGCTGCAAGGAAAAAGACCCCCCCCCCCCCCCGCATCATTATCAGAAGATTTACCGTACACCGGCAAGCGGCTGTTAAATTAATGCTTTAATTTTTAAGTTTAATTAATATTGTACAATCATGACATATAACATATTCGGTACTGGAAGCCATTGCACCTACTGGTGCACTGCACAGCAGGGATCAGCCTGGGTAAAAAAAATGCTAAAATGTAGAAGAAAGCTGTAGCAAAATGCTCAAGAAAAATTAGTTACTTATAAATCAGCGTGTTTCACGCCAATTAAATCACTTGAATTTATACATAAATCAATCTGTGTAGCAGTTAATTTTGTTTAGCAGTATAGCTTAACAACACAATGGTAATTATTTTATGAATCACGACGCGGCAAATTTAAATAATTATTTAATAGTATTCTACTACATCTATTTGTAATTTTTTTAATAAAAATTAAAAAATAAGTATATTTGCTTTTATTTATGGTGTTGGATTATCTTCAGATTTGTCTATGAACATGTTTTTGCTGTTTATTTGGTATTAAAATCAAGTTCTGGTTGTTTGAAATCCCCAACTTTTGGTCTTTCATTACATATCCTTATTACCATGGTTCATACATTTGTAAGAAAAAAAATATTCATGCACTTTTCTAGAAAAATTCAAGAACTAGAAATTTACTAGCAACATACAAAAAGTATTTCAACATTCAAGCTGGTCTTGTGATCACGGACTCCGTGAATTGGAAACTTGATCAGAGAACTTGATCTGGTTGTCAGACTTGGTCTGAACTTGAGCTACAAAAGTAACAAGATTCTCTTCCGATCACGCAGAGCCAAAGAACTGTCAATCATTCTGATGCAACGTGACGTTATCGGTAGATTTCTTTAAAATTACTAGGCAGCAAAATAAGTAAATCAGGAAGCATTATTGGACTCCTCTTTTAATGGGAGATTGCACTGCACTGGCTGGCCGAGATTTGACGACATCTTAGTATAATCTAATCTGAATTCATCTTCCCATTTTGATTAAATTTAGTATTTTCATTATTAGAATCGGCTATTTGAACTAGTTGTTTATTGAAATTTAAGTTTAGTTTCACCGAATTACGGCGATGCATTTTCGCGACGGCCAATATTATTTTTTTTCGCATTTTCGTGCAACACATCGCATTTTGCGAAAAATGCCACTCCAGATTGATCTCAGCTACAAATTAATAGGTAGCTAATCCTTAACCTTTTTTTAAAATTATCTTAACCCCCTCCCCACTTGAGTTGAGCCGGTTCGTGGGAAAGAATATACACGTAACGCGGGGGGGGGGGGGGGGGGGGGGAGAGAGTTTCGGCAATTTGGCCGCAGACCCCAAATCGGGCTGCAGCATTGCTGCCGTGCTGCGCGGTTTCTACTACCGGGGTTTATGGTACTAATACATTTTATGATTACAATGGGACATAGCAAAGTTTATTGTAAAATAGGCATTTATATTTTTTTCTTAGTTGATTCGCCAAATGGTTGCAGTATCTGAGGTAGTCACTCCCTGCTTATGTACTTAATTGTTGTGCCCATTAAGGCGATAGAGGTTAGGAAATTTATCACATGAAACTGAGCTTTCTGTTTAACTTTATCAAAATATAAGACAAATGAAAACTGTAGTTTTGAATAATGTATGTAGAAGTAAGAACATTCATGTTACACGAATTTTTTATAAAAAAACTTAAAATTTATTTTTTTTATTTAGAAACGAATGTACAAATGGTATTAAAAAAGTCTTTGTTAATGCCAATGGGTTAAGATAAAAAAAATATCTGAAATGGTTGATTATGAGTTTTTAAGACCCTAAATATAAGAGGAAAAAGTAGCTGAAGAATTGGTCTCATTGAAAGTACACTGCTCCAAACAATTAGGGGAGCACTTTGCGTACTTTTGTTTCCCCTTTCAGTTCCAACTTCTTATATTTTATCATTAAAATCTAAAAGGTGTTAAATTGATTCATTAGGCATCCAGAATGAAGTGGTAAAAAACATTGAAAAATCTTAATTTTTTTAATTAAAATTTAAGGAGGGAAATTTTGGAATCATAACTTTTGAATAAATTATAACAATATTTTTTTCAAAACTTGACTTGTAAAAAGAAGGTAAAATCAATTTTTAAACATCTAAGAATGCAAGCATGAAGAATTTAGGGTCAATTTATTTCATAAAATTTTTTGGGAGTGAATTTTATTTTGCCATGTTTTTAATATTTTCATTTAATTAAAACACGTTATTTAATTCTTCAAAATACATGATTCTTCCATCTAACAATAAATAAGTGCGAGCTCAACTTAGTGAGAGAAAAAAATGGAAGCTGATATTACCAAATGGAATCATTGGGGGGTGAAAGGGTTTAAACCAGTAGTTCCCAACCTTTTCTGGACCATCGCCTCGTATTTTAGGTTGATCAACATCCATCGCCCCCTTTTAATTTTCATGTTATGTCTAATCATAATTTGAGTTAAAATGTAACTATAAAACAGTTTTATAACACTTACTAACCGTTTATAAAAGCAACCAAAGAAGCTTTTTCCGGTCACTTTTAAATAAAATAGAAAAAAACATAAAACACATATTTTTAAAGAACAAAAGTGAAATAATTAACTAAGATATTTTTACTGGTTTCTAGAAAATTTAAGATAGTTGAATGTAAAAATTGGCTGGTTTGGTTTTGGTTGGAGAATGGTTTTACTGTACAAAAGGTGCAATATTATTTTAATTTCCCCCCTTTGAATACTCATCGCCCCCCTGATCGCCACTCAAGTATTTTTTGCCCCCTTGATAACACAAATCGCCCACTTGGGGGCGATCGCCCCCAGGTTGGGAACCGCTGGTTTAAACAATGCGTTCCCCTAATTGTGTAGGGGTTCGACTTTCCTGATTCGCAGCCCTTAAATAGCTCATACGTATACTTTAAAAATATGAAATCTCTATAAATATTGTATAAAAAATTCTTTTTATCAAGATTTTGAATTGTACAGTTTTTTGTTATTAAAAATATTAATAAAAAACTTCCCTGCCTAATATCCTTCATTTCATTTCACTAAAAACTGTAAAATTTAGATTTAGGCGATTATAAACCAATTACATTTTATCACCTTACTTCAGAAGGACAAGCGGTGTATTTTTCAAAAGAGATTAACATGCTAAAGAACTCATCCTCGATTTTTTCTGTAGGTTATAGGAGACATTGCTGAAGCATAGAAGACCATCCAATTCTTGAAGAAAGAGATCTTGGAGAAAGAAGCTCCTCTCAAGAAAGTTCAGACTCGCCTGCATATGAAAAACGAGCGACCCAATGTGGAATTGTGCGAGGACAAAGCACAACGTGGGTGAGTCAATTTCAGACAATGTATTTCGACCTACACATGTTAAAAGTTTCTTTTTTTTTTTTACCATTCAATGGTTTAGAACTAAAATCGAGATAAATTCTTTTTTGTGTTTTCACGATTTGCATCTGCTGCATTTTCGTATGTTTTCTCGTTTATTTATTGTGTTTTCAAATTTTGAAACCTGTTAAGCTTTTATTTCGGATGGAGAGTAAAAAACAATTAAAAACAAAATGATTCAGTTTATTTATTAGTCCATAGGTCATAGTATTATGCTGGATGTGTATATTGGAAAAAATTACTTGATGAAAGTCTCTACGACAAAAATGTATTACTTTTTTCCAAACCACTAGATTTCACAAATTCATGTTAAGGTTTGTGGCGGTCAGTCCAACCCAAATACCCGATGCTAGCCTTCACTACCGAGCAATTATTTTGTCACAGAAGGTTCAGTATTGAACTTGAATGCAAGAGATTCCGGAATCAAAACCGGATATGCCCGTACTTCAACAGGTTCGAAGATAAGTTGTATTTGTCAGAAATTATTACATTCTAGAATATTAATTGTACTATCTTTGCATATATACTGATCATATATAAATTAATTAGAAAAGGAAGTGAATACTGTACATTATGGTTGTAATTCTTTTCAGTCTTATTCTGGAGAGTCGACAATTGGCCGCAACCATCCAGGTATTACAGGAACAGTTAGCCAGAGCACAGGCTTCTTTAGCCAACCTCCAGACCACTCGTAGAGAACTCGAAAGAGAGATCGCCGTGATGGAGAATACTGTGACTGTGGACAAAGGCAGGGTACAGTCTGTACGGAAGAGGTTCCCAGCACAACACAAGCTGATGGGTACTAGGAACAGGTCTAATAGAAGTAAACGAAAACTTGATTAGGCTTTAGAACTAACTAATATCTAAGATAGTGGTGATGTGTGTACTCCAAAATATGTTGCATAATTTGATTTGATACATTATAAATTTGTTTGTAGTGAGTGGATTTGATTAGTGTATTAATAAATTTTGTTGACTCAAATGATAATCATGTATATTTGTCTAATGTCTGATTGTTCACGTGAAGCGATTTTGGCGACTTTTTTCCCTTCGCCCTCTCCTTCCTGGTGAGAATTCGTGATATTTGGCACGACCCCCCCCCACTCCCCCGTAATCTCAGGTGAACATTTTCAACATTCGTATTTTTTTATTTGATTGCTTTTTTGATTAATTTTAAAAGCTTGTTTTTGAAAGCTTCAACGTTTTGAAATATGGTTCGAAAAGCCACGGTAAATAGTATCACGTAATATTTTGCCGAATTTAAGTAGAGAAACATATTATACTGGAATGTAACTATATTTTACGTCTATTTTTTACGGAAAAATTACGCGATCCACAATTTCGGCTCCACCTCTCCCACACCTAAACGCATCACGCAATTTATGGAAGCCTCCAAAGTGGATTCACAGTTTATGCAGAAAATTCCTGTTGAATCAGAAGAGGTTCTCAGAGAGTGTTCGAAAGATCCTATCACAGTAGTTTTAGATGATGATTGGAGTAATATTGGTATTGGTAAGGTTTGCAAATGTAAAATTGGTGTAGCATTTAGATTATCAAATTGTTATGGCGTGAGTGCATTGGACTAGTATTGAAATTAATTTATTCAACTTCAAATGAAGCAACCGCCTTTCTAGTTAAAGAATTACTAACACAAATGTATTAGCTCCTAAGTTTTACATACCACTTTGTCTGGAATGTACAGGATTCCAGCACAAAAGTAAATTTACATTAATTTTGCTAGTAGAGTAAATTATTGTACTATTTACAGATAAAGATATAGTTAAAAAACTTGCGGAAATACTACAATTTTATGTATCGGGATATTATAGTGTATAAAATGTTAATAACCTCTTAAGGACCCGAGCAAAATACAGCACGTATATTCTTAATCTAAACATACTTTTCATACAAATATATACTAAAAAGTATATTTTGCAAAGTAATTAAAAAAATATGTTTAATAGTTACTGAGGACACGCGTTAAGCTCTAAAATTAAAAAAATTTTGTGCAATAAATGCAAACAGAGGCCGTATCACTTATTTGTAGTTAACAGTTTATTTTAACATTGTGTTAAATGCAAAATGCCTTTAAAATTAACTACTAAAAAACTTTTCCAATGCAGGGGAGTTGTACGAGTTTTCGTTACCCCGAGCAGGTCCATGAGTCCGGTAAAAACGGCGGAGGTGAAGTTTGTTCCTTGGTCGGAGTGCAGCAAGAGAGGCACTCCGAACCGGCATATCCAATCCTGCAGCAGGGCCTCGGCAACGGTAGTGGCTTCTTGGTTTGGAATGACATAAGCTTCGAGCCACTTCGTAAAATAGTCCATGACGACTAAGATGTACTTGTTGCCATTTGTTGTCTGCGGAAGGGGTCCCAGGACGTCTATGGCTATTCTTTCGAAGGGAGCTCCCACGTTGTAACGTTGCAGCCTCCCACGGGTGCGGGTTTTTGGGCTCTTCCTTGCGGTACAGGTGCTGCAGGTTCTGCACCACTTATCGACGTCCGACTTTAATTTGTCCCAATAGAAGCGCTCCCTAACTTTATGAGTGGTCTTCATAACGCCGAAATGTCCCCCGGATGGGCTACTGTGAAGTTCTTCTAGGACGTTTTCGACCCGGGACCGCGGAACAACTAATTGTAATCTGAATGATTTTCCGTCGTCAGACTCCCACTTGCGGTACAACACTCCGTTATGGAGCTTTAGAGAGTCCCACAGAGCCCAATACCTCTTGGTCACGGGACCATAAGATGCCATATCCTGCCAACTTGGCCTGCCTTCAGCCTTCTCCAAATATTCTAGAATGGGTCTCAAATCTTGATCTTCCAATTGGCTTTCTCGCATACCCGCGTCACTCCAAGGGTCAGGATACGGTAAAGAACTGATATTTACAAGCCGGACCATAGATTGTTCGTATCCGCACTTTGACTCCGCATTTGTACAGTGCTTGCAGGTTTCTGAACGGGGTCTACGGGAAAGAGAATCCGCATTGCCGTGGGAAGAACCTTTTCGATACTCGATCTTAATGTCATATTCCTGAAGCCTCTGGTTCCACCTGGCAATTTGCCTCTCTGGAAACTTGAAATTCAATAACCATGTTAAGGACGCATGATCCGTTCTTACGAGGAACCGTCTCCCATACAAATAATGGTGGAAATGTTCGACGGCTTTGACTATCGCCAGGAGCTCTTTTCTCGTGACGCAGTAGTTCCTCTCTGGCTTTGACAAGCTCTTGCTGAAATACGCAATAACACGTTCTTCTCCGTTCACTTCTTGCGATAAGACGGCGCCGATACCTTCTTTACTGGCATCCGTATCTAGAATAAACATCTTGTCAGGCTCTGGGTATGCCAAAATAGAAGCAGATGTCAGGACACTCTTCAAATGGTCAAACGCATCGTCACACTCGGGGGTCCACGTGAACTTTTGTTGTTTCTCGGTGAGTCGGTGGAGAGGCCTAGCAATCATTGAAAAACCTTTGACAAACCGACGATAGTAAGTCGAGAGTCCCAAAAAACTTCGAAGTTCATGAACATCCTTCGGACGAGGCAATTTTTTGACAGCTTCAGTTTTATCCGGATCTGTTTGCACTCCAGCTGAAGAGACTATGTGCCCGAGGTACTTTACTTCGCGACGGAAGAAATGGCACTTTGAGAGGCTTAGTTTCAAGCCCGCATATCTCAATTTCGTGAGCACTTTTCTTATGTTTATAAGATGATCATTAAATTCCTTCCCGACAATAACTATGTCATCCAAATATACAAGGCAGGCTTCATAAGATAATCCTCGCAATACGGTCTCCATCAGCCGCTCGAAGGTTGCAGGGGCATTGCAGAGTCCAAAAGGCATTACTTTGAATTGCCACAGTCCTTGTCCCGTCGTGAAGGCCGTCTTTTCTTTGTCATCTGGGTGTATTTCAACTTGCCAGTATCTACTCTTTAAGTCGAGGGAGGTGAACCAACGGTTTCCCACTAAAGTATCCAGTGTTTCATCAATACGGGGAAGTGGATAACTGTCCTTCTTTGTGACATCATTCAAGCGGCGGTAGTCGGCGCAGAATCTTGTGGTGCCGTCTTTCTTTCGTACCAAAACTATAGGTGATGCCCAAGGACTAGATGACGGTTCGATTATATCGTTAGTCTGCATCTCCTGTACGAGTTCGTCCACTTCGTCTTTTTTCGCAAAAGGAAGCCTCCTCGGTCGCTGTTTGATTGGAGGATGGTCACCAGTGTCAATTTTATGTTTTGTTAGCTGTGTTCTACCAATGTCCTTTGCCGAGGTAGAGAAGACGTCCTTGAATTCTTCAATCAGTTTGATGGCCGCATCTGTTTGATTTGCATCCAATTCTGTGCCCTTAAGGAGTTCCCACGCCAAAATCTCTGTAGGAGTGACCACGCTTGCTTCCCCTTCTCGCTCAATACTTGTCACAGGAGCACATGTTGCAATTTCTTGCCCTTTACGAATGAACTTCTCTCTATCATTTAAGTTTACCACCCTAACTGGTACTGTCTTCTGAGAGAGATCCACCAGTGTCGCTCCGACCAAGACTCCCTTTGGCAAGGTGGTAGCTATTGAGTGATCAGTCACTCCTATCCTGAAGTCGCTTTCAGATTGTAGGTTACCCTTTACAACCAACTCAGCTCTGGATGGAATGGTTATATCTTCTGAAGCCACGATTTGGTGGCAATGTGGCTCTCCATTATTTATTCCAAATAATGGCACCTCCTCTTTAGACGCATGGAGCTCACCTTTCTTCAAATTGAGGGTGAAGTCATACTTCCGTAAAAAGTCCAATCCAAGAATGCATGGGTCAGTGATGTCCGCTACAAAAACAGCATGTTGGTAGGATTTAAATCTAAAGGAAATGGAAACATTTAATTTGCCATAATAAGGAATTCTTTCGCCGGTCACAGTTTGTAAAGTAAGTGAGGAAGGGGTGTAGAGAGGTTGCCCTTGTAATTGCTTGGCCACATCTGAACGGACGATCGTCACGTTCGCACCAGTGTCGATGATCATTTGACAAGGGTATCCATTGACCTCACCTTCCACGAAAATCCCGTGATCGCCTCCCTGCACAGCCGAAATATGATAGACATTCCTTGGGGCTTCCTCTCCAAACGGCAACCTCCACCCCGCGAGATGGCCGCTTACTCGTTTAACTGCTGTGGGGAGCTGTTCCTCTCCCCATAAATTTCCTGGCATCGGTTTCGCAAATGGCCCTCTTCTTGACAATTCTAGCATCTCATCTTTCTCTGTCTCCCTGATGGCAATCGTAGTGTCCGTTCCAACATTTTCTCGAGCCTGCCAAGGTAATCAGGGATATTCGACTCAGGTTCCGTAAGCTCCACCTGCCTGACCATTCGACGTTCCAAACGATTAGCCTCTTGCGCTGCCTGAATCCTCAGCGCATGCGTTATAACGGACCTCAAATCCTTGCACTCTGAAATTCTAAGAGCGCTCTTAATATCACAGTTTCTCAGAGCATCGATGAAATGTTGCACCGCTATTTGCTCCTTGGTGTCCGCTGAGCAGTCTTTGAATGATAAGAGTACCAGTCGTTCAATATCCGACGCAAGCTCTTGAAGGGTCTCGTCTGGCTTCTGTTGGCGGGCTTTGAGCTGCATCATGTGAAAATCTTTGCGATGTTGTTCACCAAAGCGCAACTCCAAAGCCTTCAGTAGATCTTGGTATTTAGCATTCGATCCCTCCGGAACTGTTTCCAGAATATTCGCTGCCTCTCCTCGGAGGACAGCTGTAAGATGTACAACCCTGCTGTCGTCATTCCACTGGTTGTATTTGGCGATAGTTTCAAACTGTTGTTTGAAAACTCCCCAGGAAGACTTCCCATCGTAGGTGCCAATTTTCAAGACTGGTTGAAATTTATTTCCTGATGTCGCCAATGACGAAGAAACATCTTTACCACTGCTGAGGGGAACTTGATTCCGTTTGTCGTGGAACGGAAGTTCAATTGAAGATTTCCCACGCTCCCCTTCCAGCATATTCAAGCGTATTTCTAGGCGGTCTATTTCCTCCTTTACGTTTCCAACTTCCTCTTTTACTTGCTGTTCCAATTCTTGTTTACAGTTCTCGATCTCCGTGATGACCTCTTCCCTTAAAGTGTTATGGGCTTCCAACATCTGTGCTTTTAACTCATTTTTCAATTTCTCTTGACCTTCTTGCAGCTTTTCTTGTCCACATTTAACTTCCTCCTGTCCGGCTGCGAACTTGGCTCCCAACGCCTCTTGGGCGGCTGTCATGGTTTCTTGATTCGCAGCCAATTCAGACGCCAAATGAGCCTTCATGGTTTCTTGACCAGCTTTGATTTGCAACGCCACATCCGAAAACATCTTTCGCATCTCTTCCTCCATTGCTCTTGTAAATATTGGCATTCGCTTGTGAAGAAGACCCCACTTCTGACACCAGTTGTTACGAAATTGCTGGGTTCTCTCGAAGCACAACACAGTTCGCCAAGACAATTTACTTTATTCAGCTTACTTCAAAGCACGATACAGTTCACAAGAGCAATACTTTTTCTTCAGCAAATGACACTCTCTTACTAACAAGTTAACCGTTGCAACTTTTTAGAACACCGCCATTTTCAAAGACCAAAAACACATCCGAGCTACGCTCACGCTCCTTGGCTGTTGCCATTCATGAAACTCAATATATATATACACACATATGTATGTATGTATGTATGTATGTATGTATGATTGCATGCATGCATCCGAATGTATGTATGTATGTATGTATGTATGTATGTTTTGTATGTATGTATGTATGTATGTATGTATGTATGTATGTATGTATGCATGCCGTATGTATGTATGTATGTATGTATGCATGCATGCATGCATGTATGTATGTATGTATGTATGTATGTATGTATGTAAAATAAAGACATAAAACACTAATAGCTCTAGTGCGATGGCCTTTATTAACCATCATAGTTCGAGTAATAACTTAACTATATATTATTGCTTAAATATGCATACATGCAGTCTATAGAAAAATCAATGAAAAAATCATCAAATAAACCCACAATAAAATCCGGGAATGAAGACTGGCAGAATTACGTCACTTGAAACATGTCAATTATTTTTCAAATAAGGAATTTAGTTTCTGAAAGTAATGGCAAAAGAATAAAATAAACATTTTGAATTTTAAAAGTTTTCGTTAAAAGTTTTATTTAATTTTTTCAGCCGTTGGCATCAGGAAAGAGAAAAAATTATCGGATTTGAGCGAAAGTGGTGTATTTTTTTCAGAAAATTTGAATTTTCTCTAAAAATGGAACAAATATGAAAAACTAAGCCTCAGGTGAACACGATCGTATTAAAGGGAATCTATCTTAAAAATTTCGAATTTCTGAGGGCAGTATAAGTAGGTATTTTACGATCCGAAGACAAACAGGCACACACACACAGACTCTTTCTTTTATTATTATAGACTAGCAAATTTATACCCGTTCTTCGCACGGAATAAAAAAATATCAAATAGATTCCAAATATGTGTACCATATAACCTGTTATAGGATCATAAACTTATTATTGTTTCCGCTCGTTATAAATGATAAAATCCCGTTTCATTGCCTTAAAATTCGAAAATGAAAAATACGCTATAAAATGCACTCATAAATGTCATCACAATTCCCTCATAAACACATAAAACCTTTTAGCTCATTTGGCGCGTTTTGGGAGATAATTTGGCGAGAAAATAGATATAGCTACCCACACCCATTATACAGCTCTAACACATTGACCTTCGAACAACCGACCAGCTTATAAATTATTTATAAAAGAAATTGCCTATTTGGCGAATTTTAGTTAATAATTTGGCGAACTTGGCAACGTATTTGGCGAAAAAATAAAGACAAAAAACATTAATAGCTCTAGTGTGATGGCCTTTATTTACCATCATGTTCCAGTAATAGCTTAACTATACATTTATTGCTTAAATATGCATACATGCAGTCAACAGAAAAACCCAATGAAAAAATCATCAAATAAACCCACAATAAAATCCGGGAATGAAGACTGGCGGAATTACGTCACTTGAAACGTGTCAATTATTTTTTCAAATAATAAATTTAGTTTCTGAAAGTAATGGCAAAAGAATAAAATAAACATTTTGAATTTTAAATGTTTTCGTTAAAAGTTTTATTTAATTTTTTCAGCCGATGGCATCAGGAAAGAGAAAAAATGATCGGATTTGAGCGAAAGTGGTGTATTTTTTTCAGAAAATTCGAATTTTCTCTAAAAATGGAACCAATATGAAAAAACTAAGCCTCAGGTGCACACGTTAGTATTAAAGGGAATCTATCTTTAAAATTTCGAATTCCTGTGGGCAGTATAAGTAGGTCTTTTACGATCCGATAACAGACACACACACACACAGACAGACAGACTCTTTCTTTTATTATTATAGATAAAATCCCGTTTCATTGCCTTAAAATTCCAAAATGAAAAATACGCTATAAAATGCACTCATAAATGTCATCACAATTCCCTCATAAATACATTAAACCTTTTAGCTCATTTGGCTCGTTTTGGGAAATAATTTGGCGAGAAAATAGATATAGCTACCCACAGCCATTATACAGCTCTAACACAATGACCTTCGAACAACCGACCAGCTTATAAATTATTTATAAAAGAAATTGTCCATTTGGCGCCGACCCGGTGGCACAACGGTTAGGGAGCTAGCCTTTGGAGCCTCTGGGTTCGGGTTCGAATCCCGGTAAGGCATGGATGTTTGTGTCTGTCGAGTATATGCGGAGTACGTGCTCGTTAAATCTGTCGAGTCCGAAAGTCCTGTGGGCGGTCATTGCGCAGTTGCCCACGGGTACAGGTCCCTGGAGACTATTACCCTCCACTTCAGGGACATGTCTAAATTGTGGAGGTGGCCTTAGATGGCAGCATCTGTTATATATGTGTGTATGTCGTGTCCGTCCTTCTTGACGATGGTTTATAAGCGGGTCTTTGTGACCAAGCACACAAGCCTGAAAATATATGTCTACCAACCTACCTACCTTGTCCATTTGGCGAATTTTAGATAATAATTTGGCGAGTTTGGCAACGTATTTGGCGTAAAAATTAAAGACATAAAACACTAATAGCTCTAGTGCGATGGCCTTTATTAACCATCATAGTTCCAGTAATAGCTTAACTATATATTATTGCTTAAATATGCATACATGCAGTCTATAGAAAGATCAAAGAAAAAATGAAGACTGGCAGAATTACGTCACTTGAAACATGTCAATTATTTTTCAATAAAGGAATTTAGTTTCTGAAAGTAATGGCAAAAGAATAAAATAAACATTTTGAATTTTAAAAGTTTTCGTTAAAAGTTTTATTTAATTTTTTCAGCCGATGGCATCAGGAAAGAGAAAAAATGATCGGATTTGAGCGAAAGTGGTGTATTTTTTTCAGAAAATTCGAATTTTCTCTAAAAATGGAACAAATATGAAAAAACTAAGCCTCAGGTGCACACGATCAGGTGCACACGATATTGAAATATATTATTCCAAAAAAAAAAAATCTTTAAAAAAACTATAGTATTGTAAAATGACGTTGCGTCAGTAAAAGTATTTTTTTCCCCAAGACAAAAAGAAAGCTTTCAGAAAAGTTTCAGTAAGCAAATAAAAGTTCTTATTGTCTAAAATTGAAAAATAAATCGATTAAAACTAAACAATTAAATTATTAATTTTTTAAATTACGTTTTAGTCAAAATGTCGCCATTAATAAATTTATGGATAATCTTGGAACTATCCCATGGAAATTAGCTATAGTCATGTATTTACTCCAATTTATCTATTTCTAGTCATGTATGTTATCTAGTCAATACTCCAATGCTTTATCAGTCATATAATTACAGTACGTTAACATTGCATCTAGGATGGTTGTAGGGGAGCTCAAATATTCTTGAGGATTGTGCAACTAATTGAAATTATGGGCTATTAGTTCCACAGTTAATAACTTTTATAAATTTAAGACTTAAACTTTTCATTTTAATAATTAATTACTAATAATGCATTCTCTAATAGCACATATCAATCATTTACTTTTGTTCAATCATCAATTTCAAATTGCAATTATTTAGTTTATAATTAATTCCCTTGTTTATATTAATATTTTAGTCATTAATTCCATTTATTATTCTTCATGATATATTACTTTAATTACTTAATATCTGCAACTTGCCTTGTTTTAAGGGTGTTTACAACTAACGAACCTTTATTTGAAATGCGATATTTACCTATTATTGTGATTATATATCTTAATTATTTGTTTCAAATCATTCAATGTATGCAATCTAAACATTCTACAATAATTTATTTCATAATAATTATAGCTATTATTTAAGTATTTCTTATTGTTGTCAATTAACTTATCTATTTGTTTAGCCATTTTTATTTCAATATTTATAATATTTATGTTGTACACAGGCGTTAAAACTTTACTGATCCTGATTGTTCAAACATGATGAGTCACAAATGTCTATTAATATTTTGTTTGTCTATTAACTTGATGTTTTAAGTTGTTTTTTATTTTCAATAAATATTAGTTATTTTGGCATTTCAAGTGTTTTTTTTTATTTTGACATTTTGTCTTTCAATTTTGTTAATTTTCTTGTACCATCAGTGCGGGTAACTTTGGCCAAAATCATTGTTTTTTTACAAAAGAAGAAAAATTAAACTACAAAACCGATTTAAACACTTTAAAATCACTATGCATTTTAAGTATTGTACTTTTAGGAATAATTTGCAGGCCTTTTTTGTTACATTTTATAAGTTTAAAAAAAATGGTACTAGTTTAAAAAATTAGGATACGATTCGAGTCCAGGAGGGTAACTTTGGCCACAAGCACACAAGCACGAAATGCTCACCAAACGTACCATTTACTACTGCTTTTTGGGCTGTTTAATAGATTTAAATTGCAATAATAAAACTACTAAACATTAGAATTATTAGTTTTTAAAGTTTGATTTCAGGATAAATACAAGAAAAATTCTTATTTGTTTCAGTTTATGCTGCATGCCCAATGATTTAGCCGCAATACTTTAGAATACTTTTAGCTGACATTTTTAAAAATTAATTTACAGTTCTAATAAGAAAATCGACTAATGTATTTTTGAAAACCAGATTTAATGATAATTATTTTCATAATCAAAACGCAAACGATATTATAATGAAAAGAAAATAACATATTAGTAATTTAGAATTCTAAATGTTTACATTTCTAGCATTAGCAATTTTAAATGTCGTTCTATATTATGTTTAAAAACAGTTTTAAAAAGACATAATAATATAGAATATCTATAAGAATAAGATTGAAATGTATTATTTAAAATTAAGTTAAAAAGAATCTCGCTTTTCGTTCATTTTTTAAAGTGTAATATAGCATAAGGAAATCATTGTGGCTATGGCCAAAGTTAGCCGCATTCGTGGTCAAAAGTTTCCCAGTGACCAACAATTAAATACAGCTTTCGAAATATTCAACATAGAATAAAATAAATGGTGGAATATTATTCCCAATAGCAGGGCCGGATTACCAATTAGGCAAGGTAGGCAGTCGCCTACAGGCCCCGTACATTTTAGGGGCCCCGCAACTTCCAAGTCACAAGGGGCCCCCTCAGAATTTACGTTTTTGCTCCCGAAAAGATTTTTTTTTTTGGAAGTTGGGAATTTCATCGCTCGAGTTGAAAAACAAACACAACACGTCAACACAAACCCTAAAAGGGGCTTCAGACTCACACCCACCTCACAACACGTGGTAATGCCCAATGCCCCAAGAGAAGTTAACGTTATCTGAGGCAATAAAAATGGTCGGATACAATTACCACTGTCTTCTGCGAAATACGTTACAAGGGGCTATTTTTGCATCTTTCACACCCCTCTCCTACAGGGTTGTAACAAACACAAAAGCTATAGATAAATAGCACCTTGGCGACTTATTCGCTCTAAACTGGTCTCATTAAGATAAATGTGATGTTTTTGGTTTTTTGTGTGCTAAATTTGGGTCCACTAGAAGAAATTTTGTAATTTTGAATTGAGGATCGAATTTTTGTTTCAAAGTTCTAGTAGGAAGTAGGTGTTTTGGTTAGGATTTACTAACGTTTAGGTTTGTCAAATGAAAAAGCTCATTAGGATTTTTTTTAAAAAAAATTATAAGATGGTTTTTGAGAATTTTAAATTACATGTTTTTAACTGAATTCCAACGCATTTACAATTTTTGCTCCAAAACAAACAAAAATTATTATTTTGCCAACTTTCCTTTTTTTATTCTAAATAATTAAAAAGAAAATAAATTTGGCATTACATTGCAGATTTTTCAGACCATTTGTCTGTATTCCTTTTTCAAATTCCGTTCTCTCTCATTTACGATATCAATTTTTTTTCATTTGAGAGTTATGACAGCATGGGACCAATCTTTTCTCCTGCATGTCTGTATACGAAGGAGTAAACTGCTTTTTTTTCCCCAAAATGTGAAAAAATCATATATATTTTTTTTTAATGTACGGCCCATTGCAAGCAACATTTATTTTATAAAAAATCATTTTTTGTAAGGTATATAGGTAAACAGCAATATAATATAGTTTTTATAAAAAATTTTATTTCTCCAAAAAACCCACTTTCAGCTGAAAGTAATTTAACACCGCAAAACACAAGATAATATTTATAATGTGGTGGGTGTGGAGGGGAGGAGTATAGGCTGTCGAAAAAAATACTTTCCGTGAGTAGGGATGGTAGGGGATCGTCACCTCCACTTTCCAAGAACAAAATCCGAATCCCTATTGTCCACTTTCTGCAAAAATTATCTGGTGATTTTTATCAAAGCAGGCGAGGAAACCTTTTAGGTTTTATGACCAGAAGTCAGGCTGTGTCGAGGATACCGGAGCAGGGTTCTTGTTTGAAACTAGAGACAATTGTTTACGACCTCCCACACTTTCAAAACATTTTTTTCAGAGACTCTAGTATGTTTTCTCAGTACTTAACAGATCTTCGAGAGATTTTCTGGACTGGCCAATGGACAAAAAATAGATAAGACACTAATTTTATTGCTGGTGTGTCACTAAAGGCTATAAGTTCAATTCAATACTTATAGCCTCCGAATATCTTTGGTGTTTGGCAGTTTAGTATTTGACTTTGACTATGTGTGGAAACGTGATTATTTTTTCTCTGTTTGGATCGAGTTTTTTTGTCATTCATAAGTGGCTAAAGGCCTGTTTAAAGGTAAGATATTAATAAAAATTTAATGTCAAAACTTAATAATATACACTGCTAAAAACAATTAGGGGAACGCGTGGTTTAATCCCTTTCACCCGCAATGATTCCATTTGGAAAAATCAACTTGCGATTTTTTTTTCTCACAAAGTTGAGCTCCAACTTATTTATCGTTAGATGGAAGAACCATGTCTTTTGAAGAATGAAATAATTTTTTTAATTAAATTAATAATGAAAAACATCGTAAAATATAATTCACTCTAAAAAAATTTTAGTGGTTCTAAATTACGACGCCCGTCGCCAATAGCCCTCGTGTAGCACAAGTGTGACGATAATTCAAAGCAAACAAAACTAAAAAAAAATTCTGAAATAAATTGACTCTAAATTCTTCACGATTGCATTTGCAGACGTTTAAAAATTGAATTTAACTTTTTTTAACAAATAAAGTTTTGAAAAAATTGTTATAATTTATTCAAAAGTTATGATTCTAATTTTTTCCTTAAATTTTAGTAAAAAAATAAAGATCCTCCTGTTTTTTTACCATTTCATTCTGAATGCATAATGAATCTATTTTACAAATTGTAAATTTTTAGAATAGAAAATAAAAAGTTGGAATTGAAAGGGTTAACAAAAGTACGCAAAGTGCCCCCCTGATTGTTTTGAGCAGTGTAGTTTAGCTTTCGTTAAAATATAAATTTCGCTTTAATATGCACTATTTTTATATTTTTTATGGACAGTGTTTCGTGAGTAATTGTTTAAATTTTTGATCAATTGCGTATATCTGTCAGAATTTAGATTTATTGGTATTGATAAATTATCTAACTCCTATTTTACGAACATGATAGTATATGAAAAGTTATGTAAAACTAATTAACAACAGTTACACAATTTAAAAATTTGGATTATATTGATTTTAATTATGTGACTTCTGATAAACATTTAAAAAAAATGTAGCATTTCTCCATGGCGTAAAGAGAGCGGGAGGGGGGGGGGGGGGGAGAGGCAAGGGGGCCCCGTCAAAATCAACTGCCTACAGGCCCCAACACTGCTTAATCCGGCCCTGCCCAATAGATTAAAAAATCGCATAGAGTATTTACTTGCTCAATTTTCAATAATTTTCGAACAATTCTAAATGAAAGTTTACTGAAGTAGTTTTTTGTTCTTCAACGCTTGCAGAAATAAAACCATAGCCCCCTACATATAATGCATGCCGTCCAAGCTCGATCAAAATTGGAAGTCGCGAGAAAGCTATCAATAGATGGCGCCATCACGCAACAACGTGCATGTGTTGTTGTTGTTTGTTTACATCCAGTTCGCTGTGGTAAGAAATTTTGGTAACGAGTTCGAAATTTATAATTTTTTTTGTAAACTTTTGTAAATGCTACAAATAATGGCTAGTTTTTTTGCATCATACCATCCTATAAATCAAAGAAAGAACACGGTGTTTCTATATAGGAATGCCTACGAAATGGAATATATTAGGTAAAGAATTTTTACAATTAGTATTCTTTTTTGATGAAAATTTATCATTTATTCTAAATATTTTTACTCTTAAAACTTTTTATAATGAATTAATTATTATTATTTGTTTTTCCCTTCCTAAGATATAGTTTAAACACACATTTGCTTTTGTTCTTCTTTAAATGCACTTTATAGTTGAGTTACAAATTTAAATGATCTATCTCATTTTAAAATTTTGTTGTTGTTCGAAGTTATGATATTATTATTCAGGGACTGTTATTCTTAACAGAAGCATTTTTAATAAGTGTTATAGTATTTGTTAATTTTTCTTTAAGAAGCCAAAACTAATTTTTTTTTTAATAATGTAACTTCTGAACAAGATTATCATTACTTGTGTTTTAGTCTCCAGTAGAATATTCTTATACGGGGATTTTAAATGTATAGTTCTATAGCGTTTTTTTTAAACAGTTAAAAAAACAGAGAAACTCGTTACATGATTAGGTTTTTAAAAATATATGTGCTTGCTGTTTTTAGCTTTTTAATCTTAAATTTCTAAAAATTGTGATTTTTGGCAGATATATTCTGTAACAGTTTTTACACTATTCAAACATTATGAAGACTGATGAGGGATTTTTTAAAAATTTAAAACGGTATTTTATGAATTTCTCTGGAAAATAATATTGCTTGGAAGCAGAAAAAAAATAAAAAAAATAACTCATTTGTTTATTATGTTACTCGTACCGAACGGTATTCGAAATAGCCCGCTGGATCCGTCATTTACCGCGAATTGCGAATACATTCCTACTAAAATATGCGAACGACTACCAAGAGATGACGCGACCAGAGTACTTTTTGAGGACAGCCTGTGAATCCATGTTATTTCTCGAGTTTAGATGGCATTCTATGTAGGAGGCTATGAATAAAGGCCGTGACTATTCAGCCGACATTGGTCGAATAGTAAAAAATACTATTCAACCGACATCGATGAAATCGGTGGTATATCGATATTGGTTAATCGTATGCATCGATGAAAACTTATTCAACCGACATGAACGATCTTGAACACAGGAAGCGAATATTTTGTAATTTATCAAAAAAATTCAAGATGAAAGGAAACTGAAAAAATATGTTGAACTTTTGGTTTTATACATATTTATAAGATAAATTAACACAAGGTTCGGGACGAGACTGTTTGACATAAAGAAAAATATCGCTTTGGGAATCAAGTCACTGTACTAGGCGATCATGAAGGCGACAGTAATTTTTCAAAAGTCCACTATTCTGATTTTAAAAAAAATTATACCTAGTACAATGTATTGAATAAATAACTTTCTTTTCAGCGAGATAGATTAATGTAATATATAGTCTCAAAAGTATTAAAAAAGGATTATTTAAAACTTATTAATAATATTTTTTTAGATATGTTTTCTGGACCTATGTAGTTGTTTCTGAAAAACCATTTGTGTTTTATGCACTTCACTAAAGAGTTTCATCAAAATACTTTACAATATAATAAAAAAATTCAAAATTTATGATTTTTTCCAAATATTTAAAGTTTCTTAATAAAGTGAAACTGCTACAATTTTCTTTCAAACCATATAGCATTACAAAACTATGGAACTTTCAGCGAAATTATTTTTCTACTCTTCAATTAACTACAAGCTTAACTTTTATTGCTAATTTTTTACAAAATTATTTTTTCTATGTGGTTCCATTGCAGTGTTTAAGCTGGGTTTTGAAATTTTTTAGCATTTTAGCTAAAATAGAACATTTAATTTTAGCTTTTTTAAAATGATTTTAGCATTTTAGGAAAAACAAGTTCAACACATTTTAAAATAATTTATTACAAACTTCCTAAATACATTATCATATTTTAAGTTTCCATGATTCTTCGAGGCTTTTTTGCTGCCCATGGTTTTGAAAGCCGCATTGAAATCAAAGTTTTCTCTTGGCGGCCCTTCAACATTTACCATTAGTAAATTATTTACATTAGATACTAAAAGTCTGTGGCGAATGTCTGTTTTAATTAAGTTCATTGCAGAAATGGATCGCTCACAGTCAACAGTCGTCAAAGGTATTGACCCGCAATAGTCCAGAATGCTGGTCACAATTGGCAACTGTTCAGTCAGCTCATTCACATTAACAAAATCTAAAAGTTGAATAAAATGACAGGCTTTTACATCTTACTTGAACTATTTTTTTTAAATAGTTGTCATTCAGACAACGCTTTTTTTACGTTAAATATGTTGCTATAAACAGGATTTGACGATAAGTTTATGCATATTTGTTGTATCTCTTCATTATTTAGTATATTTTTGCCTAAAAATATTTGCAAAGAAGCAGAACACAATGCAGAATATGGGAATGAACTTCATTCATATATTCTGCATTGTGTTCTGCTTCTTTGCAAATATTTTTAGGCAAAAATATACTAAATAATTGCAGTTCGTGAAAATCACCTAATCTGCTTTCAACGTGTCCATAAAAGGAACGATCGGATCCGTTCCACCCCTCTGTTTAGTTTCGCATTTTAGCGAAAGTGGATGTCAAGATTTTCGCAAAATGCGATTTCTTATCTCATTTTGCGAAAAAAGCAGCGCAGCTTAAACACTGTTCCATTGTCACCCCATTATGGAATGTAGCATATTCATAGTAAATTACAGCCTGTAAAACACATATATACTATTTTAAAATATTGAAAGGGTGATTTTTAAATTTTGAAGATATATTTTTATAATTTGACAAAAAATTTTTATTGTGTAGCATATCAGCTTACATAACATAAAATTAGAAAGAGACAAGGCCTGTTCTTCCATAAGGCCCGGGCTTAGGGCCCCTAAATTTCAGTTTATATTATGCTAAATGCTGTAAATCCCCAAAATATCAGTAAACTTTAAAAAAAAATTCTGATACTCCACCTTTGTTTTTTTGCTACATTTTAACTGACCTAACGTGATTGTTTTGATCGATGTTTATGAGGAAGCCTATAAAATTGTAGCAAAAATTTGATACATCGGTCATATAGCATCATTTATACTAGAAATCATACACAAAATTTTCCGTAAAGGAGCCCCAAAATAGGCTGTGCCTATAGTCTGAGATTTCCTAGAAGAGGCCCTGGAAAGAGAATACTACACTAATTTGATATCCCTACGTGCAATAGTTTTAATGTATAACTTCTGTTTTGTCTGGGTGCTTAGATTACATGTAAAATCATTTATTGTACAAAAACAATTATTTGACTTGGAAATTATTCACAAATTGTGCCAAAATTGCCTTTGAAGCTTACTATCTCAAGTTCATATTTTACATTGATGTCAATGATCATTACTACAATGTATTTTAAAACAAAAGAATAACTATCATTATTTAATATTTCTAACCGGTTTTAAATTGAAGGGTATAACCTTCTTATTCTTAAAGAATTTGATATTTTCAACAAAATTAATCCTTTTCACCTATTTTCTACAAGTTAATCTAAGTTACCACCATATTACCTATAAAATTTCAACTAGTTGAGAGATCTAAAAGGGCATCAACTCATATTTAAAAAAAATTCTTGTAAAATATACAGCATATTAAAAGGCATCTGTAATCTGTATAGACATAAATGGATAACTTTTGCACTGAATTACCCATTAGTATATTTTCTTATTATTCAAAATAATGATCAGTGTCATTTTTAGTGGTGACGGTTATTTGTCCGCAGGTTTTAAAAAAAACATTGGCATAATTTCGAATCACGGTTCCACCCGAGGGTGTACCGAATGTAACCTAGACCAATATCGTACTCGGTGTCATAACAGTTTTTCACAAATGCTTTACCATGCACAAGCCATTTAAACAATTAAAATCAACAGTCATTTTCTTGGCTGCATATCTTTTATAGGATACCCATAACAAACTTTTCAATTCTATGCCTGGACTAACAGGTTTGAAGACCAACTAGACTACTTGGATCAAACTACTTCACAAGGGTTATGAATATTTGTTCTGCCTTTGATTACACTAAACAGTCAGAGAATGATATAGATGAATTAAATTCGCACTAGAGTTGGTGAGATTTTCCACAAAATGTTAATAATTTAAATATCTTTTCTTGATGTAAATTGTGTTTCACAAATGATAGCCCCTTTACAAAACTAATAAATGTCTAGATCTCAAATGAAATTATAAATGACTAACAGGTTTGATTATAAACATCATTGAAAGGGAGGCCTTATAATTCTATATCAAATATTTAATATTATTCTTAACTTATTATTGATACTTACGCCAAATATTGTCTCATTTTAAATACAATTCTTTGAAGAGATTCCAATACATGTTCACAATAAAACAGTAGTGAATTATAGTTAATTTATAAAATTATTCAGTTCAGGGTGATCCAAAAATAACACCCATTTAATACTACATAGCATAAACTGTGTATCATTACTATTGGATCACCCTGTATATTAGAAAGATAAAGCATAAGAAAAAAGTTTTACAACGAATCTACAATGAAATAGTTTTATTCAGATATTCTTTACAATAACATCTGGTAATTTATGATGACATTGAATATCATTAAACTAATGTATGTACAGGATGTGAAGTTATTCCAGCTAATTTCTATTAACGTCTGAAACAGGAAAACATTTACATAAATACACATGAAACAAGAATTCACTTGACTATTTTACTTGAAAGATACATGTACATTTTCTTGAATGTTTTTACACTCACTCATTGGCAATCTTGGTGACAAATTTACAATGAAAAAATAAGGCCAGCCTCGTCACTTGGCTGCAGTTCAAAATTAAGATGCCCTTTGCCAGCAGCCCAGATGCAGGGATGCAGAATATGTCCGATCCGGCGATCCTAGATCGGGGGAAATTTTAGCCATCTGGGGAAATTTCGTGGAAAATATTCAATTGTTTTCGATTTTAACAATGTATTACAAAATTCCCTGACCAGCCGTTCGTTTTCTGTTTTAAAACCTACCGTTAATTTAATTTTTACCGCTTTTGCCTCCTAAATTCAGCATGTCATCGGGCGTTGATCGCATCCGTACGCATCCGTTTGCGATGCACCGAAACAGCGATAAAAATAATCAACCGATTCGCTACAACTGCAATGCACTTTTCTTTTTTAACGATTTTTACTTTTTCTTCGCACCGTACCATTTTTACGGTGACCGTAATTAGGTGAAACTAGAGTTAAATTTCAATAAACTACAGGTTAAACTAACAGATTTTAATTATGAAGATAAAAATTTCAATCAAAATGGGAAGATGAATTAAGATTAGGTTACACTAAAGATGTCTTCAAATCTCGGCCAGCCAGTGCAATCTCCCCAAAAGAGGAGTCCAATAATGCTTTCCTGATTTGCTTATTTTCCTGCCTAGTAATTTTCTCAATCTACCGATGGCGTCACATTGCATCAGAATGATTGACAGTTCTCTGGCTCTGAGTGATCGGAAGAGTGTCTCGTTACTTTTGTAGCTCCGGTTCAGGCCAAGTCGGACGACCAGGATATTTTTTCTGATCAAGGGTCCTACTCGCGGCGTCCTTGAGTAGTGATCACAAGAACAGCATGAATATTAAAATACTTTTTGTTTTATATTTGAACCTTTTTTTTCTACTTCGGCATATACTGGGGTTTCTGAGTTTAGATAACTTTTAGTTTTTTTCTTTTTTAAATGGAGTGTCGGTGTATACACGCTTTATATATTCAGGTTTTATGTTACTAGTAAATTTCTAGTCCTTGAATTTTGCTGGAAAAGTGTTTGAATTTTTTTTCATAACAAATAAGACCAAAAGTTATGGATTTCAATCCCAAAAAGGCAGTCAAGATTATTTTTTTTGCAAAAACCTGGTGCCTAAATTTCCAGCCTTATGAAACTGCCAAACGGCCAAAACTTGAAAGTAATATACCAAATGTATGAACAGCAAAACATGTTCATAGATAAATCTGATGAATATGACCCCCTCCCTAAACACCTTAAATAAAAGAAAATGTACTTATTTTAAAGTATTTAAAAAGATATTAAAAGTACATTTAGTAGTATAGTATTATATAATTATTTAAAATTTATCATGTCGTGATAATGGTTAAAATTTAAATTTTATCGGCATGCTTAAATCAGCTTTTTTGGTATTTCAAACCAAGCATTTGGTTTGGATTTCAGCTTTTTGTTCAACAAGCACTAACATCCCTGTATATCGTAAATTTTTTTTATACCTAAGGTAATACAGAATTTATGTTACGTCTATAACATATAGTAAAATTTTGGGGGAAATTTTCAAACGGATTGGGGGAAATGTTGGGAGTAAAAACATTTTCTGCACCCCTGCCCAGATGAATCCAACACCAGCCACCAACTCATGTTCAAACCCGGGCCAAAAGCTTGGGAGTGTGACTAACCGTCACCTGCAGCTACAGCATATTTTTACCAAAAAATATTTGATAATGAATGCTAACAATAAGCAGTCCAAAATCAAATGTCATTTAGTTTAGGAAATGTGGTGCATTGTCAACAGCTCTGCCTGAAAAAAAAGACAAGACATAGGATTAAAACACTATTTAGGAGGACATGTTCAACATGTAAAACAACGTGGGAAATTCTGTGGGTAATGCAGTTAAAAACAAGTTTTGACAAAACAAGACAAATTAAAGGCATTTAAATGGAATAAATAATGTATAACATTTAGCATCTTCCTGGTCCAATGGCTTTCCAAGCTTGGCAGCCATAATAAGTTGGCCTTTTACTACTATATTAATGGTAACCCAAAACACAGTTGCTAAATGAATGCATACCTGCCAACTACTACGGATTGTCCGTAGTTTCTACGGACGAGGGTATCAAGTTACGGAAAGAGTCAAACTATGGATAAGCTTTGATCAAAAATACAAAATTTATTTTAGATATTTGTTTTGCCATGGTATTAATTTTTTAGCATTTGATGAATCAATAGGTTCGTCGGCCTAGAAAAACAAGGCTGATGATTTTCATGGGATTAAAAAAAAAATCTAAACGATGTATATTTCATTTGCGGAAATAAAATGCTCAAATGAGGATCAATTTTAGTTTAAACTATCATCGCACTAGAGCTATTGGCGACGGGCGTCTTATTTTAGAACCACAGTCTAGTGACGTGAGGATCAAAGATGAATGAGGATCAAAGTATTTTTCTTCGTGCGGAAAGTAAACCTACCCACGACGACTTAAGTAACATATATTCTCCTGGCATGTCATGCATATATTCTCCTGGATGACAAACCAGCCACCACAATGAATGGTAAATTCAGTACAGCATCTTAAATTCCATCAATTAGTGCAATATTTTCTTTCTAAAAAGATCATATTTAAGGCAGTACTTAAATGACGTGAGAGCTTGTAGCACTCCTTCACTTTTAAGAATTCAAAACATTTTTAGGTTAATTTTAAGTTGACGGTGCTTCTGTCGCCAAGGGATTTGGCGCTTTTGTTGGGAGCGATAAACAATTTTTTTTGGTGATGCGGCATTTTCTGGTGAAATACGTTGTGGAATCTTTGTTGTGGCTAGGTGGCGCTGGTTATACTTGAGCGGATGTTAGGCGCGTGGGATTTTTTGTTCTAAATTAATTATTGTCCAATCGCTGGCGCTGGTGATATTTGCGCGGAATTTAGGTGGCGCGGATGATATGCGCGTGAGATTTATTTGTATTCTATAAATTACTTTATGTTCTATCGTCATTTCGTGAGGTTTCGTTTGCGTTTGGCTTTTGAACATCCGATTATTATGGATGGTGCTTATTTAAATTCGGAATTTTTTGCAAAACTAAATAAATTATTTTTGATTTACTTTGTAAATTAAAAATTGCCCGGGGCCCCAAACGAGTGTTTAGGCTTTCAATGGGCCATACAGTACTGCCCCATGTAGGATACTGATGTTTTTTAGAGAAAACAAAATTGCCCGGGGCCCCAAACGAGTGTTTAGGCTTTCAATGGGCCATACAGTACTGCCCCATGTAGGATACTGATGTTTTTTTAGAGAAAAAAAATATTGCCCGGAGCCCCGAACGCGTGCGTACTGGATTTCCACTCACTCTTGTAGCTCTAGTGCGACGATTTTTCAAACGATTTTAAAACTGGATTCCCACTCGTGTAGCTCTAGTGCGAAAATTTTCAAACAAAACTAAACTGGATTGCCACTCGTGTAACTCTAGTGCGACAAAAATTCAAACAAAACTAAACTGGATTGCAAGTACTAGCCCATTGTGTAGAATAAAGTTTGTTTTGTGTTGCCCAAAGCAAACCAAAACCCCGAGTCTGGTTTATTTTTTCGAAAGTAACTAGGGTTACTGCATCGGCGTAAAGGAATCTGGCAATGGGGAAACACGCGAGTTTCGCCAAGTTGTTGTTGTTTTTTAGGCCAAATCCCTTGGCGACAGAAGCACCGTCAACTTATTATTTACCCATTTTTAGTAGTTAGACTTGTTCTCACATGAATGAGTAACTACACTGATTAACTTTTTTTGAAAGAGTGCTTCACAGACACAATGTAAAGTAGAGGCTTGGTATCAGTTAAGAGTAATAGTAATTAACAAAAAAAAATTCAAGACAAAACATATAGCAATAAAACCGAAAAACAAAGAATGCCGATAGACCACTATTTTTCTTATATGAACTATTCCATTAAATAAATATGCATTATGATATTGTAGATAGATATTTGCATGTATTCAGAGTAAGTGTTGTCAAATCACATGTTCTAGAACACGTAATCAAGACTTAACTAAAGTTAAATAACTTGTGCAATGGAAAATAATATAATTGCAAAAATATTACTTGGATTGCCGACTATTATCTGTACACGTTTTCTGCCACCAGACACACAGGCGTATTTGATGCTGTAATATTTTAATTCCTTTCGGACTTTATACAAACTAGAATGTTTGTTTACCATACTCTGAATTGTTTTCGCGTCCCTTTTCCAAAATGTATCCTTTTCGATTTTCGTAATTGCTTCTTTCAATTCTTCGAATGAAGAAAAACAAGAGCCATATTTATATTAATTGGCAATCACAAGCAGTTTAAAATCTCGTCACACACTACAATAAAAATGTCGGTACACTACACACTACAAGTCTACACAGCAGCAACAACTCAACATTTTGCCGGCTGGAACAGCCCAAAACAACTCAACAAAATGTTGGCTGAATAGCCCAAAATACTATTCGACCTCATTTTTGCGGCTGAATAGACACTCCGATGAATAAAACACACTTTTTTGTTGTTGCCAAAACTAAAATAGAAAAAAAAATCTTATATTAAATTAAAGCCAATGTTGCCACCTTTCTAAAAATGATAACTAATTTAAAGTCTGATGATTTTGAGCAGAGAAATTTTAGCAAATCTTTTTCCGACGCGTTGGCCAAAGTTACCCTCCATGGCCAAAGATACCCGCTTTGACGGTACTGAGCTTTTCTTCCGGCCATTCTAATTTAGACTCAGTACAGGATGGCAGTTAGTGGACGTCTCTAAATTATACCTAAAACAAGAAATGAAGAAGATTAAGGAACGATATGCTATATTACAATTCTTTCCATTACAATTGATATTCTTTTATGATATTTTATAACTTTGTACGCAATACCATTTGAATACATTTCCCACAAAATATTATTGGTTTGGTAAACTAATTTATATTCAGTTCCTTGATTTAATTAAAATACAGCAAACATTAAAGTTAAATTTACTTTTGTAAATAGTTTTAGGTATTTACCGTTTTTTGACAAAATGTAATTCATGTGTTTTAATTTTATCTGTGCGAAATACTTTAAAAGGGATAAAAGAAATCTCGGGTAAGGAAATAGTTACAAAGGCTCAATGAAGATGGCGCTACCAATGTGATAAAGCGTACGCTGCTCTATTGTATGTTATTTTTGTAAAAAAGCTATTGCAATTGTAAACCTACTTAACACGACAGCATTTTACAGCTATCAAAATAAGTAGATAGAGCTTGACTAGTTAAATACTAGTGACTGTATCATAAATCAAAAACTTAAAAACAATTGAAATTTATTGCGCCCCACTTTAACTTTTTTTATTTACCCTCTATTATGTTTTCCCACAGTTTCAAATCATTTGGAGAAATATTTTTCATATAAAAAGCACTTTTATTTTAACTTTTTATTGGATGTTCCACTACTATTTAATTCTTTAAACTGATTTTACTTAGTTACTCTTTGCTAAAGTTACTCTTTGCTAAAGTGGTGAAGAGAGGCACTAGATGGAGCTACAGTGATTCTTCAATCATGAAAACTGTATTGCAGAAAACTCAAATTTCAATTAGTAGCCGCATTTTTTTGCTATACTTTACCAATAATCCCAAAAGTTAAAAAAAAAAACCTCAGTAAAATGATCTGCGTGGCATTATTGCTTTCCTTACAGTCCCCCAGGGTAAAGGTTAATTTTTGCTTGATAATTGAAATTTTTTTCTATAAATGTGTTTAAGTGGAGTATAAGGAGTAAAAAATCCATTTTTATTAAACTGGAGTTAGTTTCAACACCAAAAAGACCGGAAAACATCGTGAATTTCCTTACCATCCGTTCTTTACCTTCCGTTCCTTACCGTCGCAATGATCTAGGGATGGAAAACCGAAACCAGTTTTAAGACTAACCGTTTTTTTGTGATTTCGGTTTCATTGAAAAATAGTTATTTTCGTAAGGCCGGTTAAGACCGGTTTCTTTAGCATCGTTTAAAAAAAAAACTGCCATCCAATATTATTATTTGTTATTTTTTTTAAATGAGCTTTGCTAAACTTTATTTTGTAATTCTAGAATCCTTATAAGCATTTTTACACATTTAAAGTGACTTTGAAAAAATAAATTTCACATGTTTTTTGTACCTGAAATTAAAAATATGGTAGAACTGCCCATAAACCTGTACTTAAAATGCTAAACTCCAATAATTCTTTATGGAAAGCGATCTTTTAAATGTAATAAAAATATAATGAATTGAATTGGGGATGGAATAGCGAAAATATTTGATAGATTTTTTTAAATAATATTAAAATTTGAAATTTGTACTTATTCGCGAAATTCGGATGGTTAAACACTAAAATATTTTTAATTCCGAAACTATGCTTCGATTTAAAAATTCAATTCCTTAAAGATATTAGGAATTATTCATGGCACCGGGCGGGGCCGGATGGCCGAGTGGTTTGGACTATTACGTTAGCAGTCCGCGCGCTGTAACGTGTGCGGGTTCGATTCCCGCCTTCGCCCTGGGTGTACCTTCCTTTCTCTGTGACAGTAAAAAAATTCTTTCTGTGTCTGTCTTACTTGACAAAGGCTTCATAAGCGGGTCTCTGATCAAGGACACAAGCCGGAATATATATGTAACCTACCCCTCAATAGCACTCATAAAAAATTTTACCGAAAAAAAAATTAATTTGAAGAGGAAGAAAGTTTTTTTTAAATATGCAACCATTTTTTTTAAAAATTAATAACTTAAAATATTAATTTTTTTAAAGCGTTTATATATAAAATTTCAGTTTTTAAAAATTTTACACCCATTTATCAAAAAAAAAAAAAATCATACCAATCTCAATTTAAAGAAAAATACATTCTGAGTACCGAGTATCTTTAGTGGTCTAAACTTTATTAAATTTGAGTTTGCTTATAAAAATTCTCTTCGGCATAAAAAAACAAACATGTACTTAATGAGTCAAATTGCTGCTTTTACAACGATTTTACAAGCGAAATATCCTAGGGGTTAATATTTACCCCGATTTGTAATTTAAAGTTTAAAAAAAATGGTTGGTAAAAAAAGGTTACATTTCTAGGATTAAAGATAAGTTGTAAGTGCAGCGTCATACCAACTCGACCATGGAACCTATGGATTGGCTGGAGCCTATAGAAATAATCTGGCCCGTCCGTGGCCGAGTGGTTAAGGCATCAGCCTAGAGGTTCGACCTTCTCAGGAGTGCGGGGGTTCGAATCCCACTTACTGCCAGTCATCCTATAAATCGGATCTGTGCTGGAAAATAGTAGAAAATTCTCATCACGGATGGGCCCGAGTACACAGGGACAGACGTGCTCGTTAAATCTGTGGAGTCCAAAGTCCCGACGGCGTTAGCGTACGATGTCGCTCGAAGTTCCGTTGGGTGCCCGCTCAGGTGTCGACCTCGTCACTTGACCAGGGTTCTAAAATACGAGGCGTTATTGGCTGTGTTAAAGCTCCTGAAGGAGGCTAGAAATAGGCAGCCGGAAACGATTACCTTACCTTACCATAGAAATAATCTTGTTGACGTTAACGCATCCACTAGGTAACGTCATTCAGAGCAACCTTTGGAGAAAACTGTTGTAAACTGTAAATGATTTCAGGACTGTAAGGGTGTGTGCAGCCTAAAAGACCGATAAATAATATCCAAGTTAAATATGCTTCTAACTCCCGGCTCTACGTACGATGTCGCTCTTAAAGTTGCGTTGGGTGCCTACTGAGGTGTCGGCTCGTCACTTGATTGTAGCTCTAAATTGCGGCGCCTGTCGCCAATAGGCTTCGAAGCTCTAGTGCGACGATAATTCAACTCAACTGTGATAGTAGGTTGGTTTGTTGGTAGACATATATTTTCAGGCTTGGGTGCTTGGTTACATAGACCCGCTTATAAACCTTCGTCAAGAAGGACGGACACGACATACACACACATACAAGATAGATGCTGTCATCTATCGCCACCTCCACAATTTAGACATGTCCCTGAAGGGGAGGGAAATAGTCTCCAGGGACCTGTACCCGTGGTAAACTGCGCAATGACCGACCACAGGACTTTCGGACCAAACAGATTTAACGAGCACGAACTCCGCATATACTCGGTGGGTCTTCAGTGGTACCGGGATTCGATCGCGGGACCTGGCTCTGATAGTAGTAGGCTTCCATTTTGATTGCTAAATAGCAAGCGCCTATACTCTAGTACGATACAACGAAAGCAACCAAACTCGAAAAATACATTTCTAAGTAAATTTGCCTAGCATATTACTGCTTCACAGTATCTGGGTTATGCAAATATTACCTAACCTACTGCGCCACTGTTTCTGAGATAGCCAATAATTGATAAGGGAAGGAAGGGGTAAACAGTTATAAAAGTAAGCTGAGCTTTTGGACAGGTCTTTTACCCACGTTACCTGACTATTAGCCATATTCTAGATGCGGACCCGCGTAAGCCATTTCCCCATATGGGGCTACGTTCAATGAATCGGTAGCTAGGGTCGACCGTGATAGTATGGCGACACAAAACAAGGACAGGCATTCGGAATATCGCATCTCATAAAGTTACCGTGATTTGTGAAACGTGCAAGTCGGACTTTACTTGTTAATAAGGTAACGTAGCCACTTCCATTCTTTTTCAATTGAGTTAAGGCTTGGCTATAAATCTTGGGCGTCGTAATTTTTAGCCTCTTAAGTTTAGTGTTTGAAGAAAAAAGATTAATTGAATAGCTAATGAGGGTTTCTTGACAAGTACTAATTTCTGGCTGTATATAAGTAGCTCAATATTAAACATAAGTACTGTTAGGTTAGCTGTTAACTAACAGCTAGTATTTAAAATTATGTATATGAAATATTAAGTATCTGCATGCAGATTACCTCATTAAGCTTAAATCTGAAATGAAGAAATTTAATAGTTTATAATTTATACCGAGATGCGTCTATCGTACATTTATTTTAATGGTTAAGGGTTTAATGTAGGTTATCTTGTTTTGCAGGTGCAGACTACTTATTGCTAGTTGCCGACTTAATAGCTTCCTTTGTCCTTTCCTAGCCTTTTTTTCGGCATTGACTTCGTTCTTGGTAAGTTTGAAACGCAATAAATTCGTATTTTTTTGTATGTCCTTGACTTATATAGCTTTAAATGCGGCTAAACTGGATATCTATCCAGGCCGAGCATACCTGAAGAGCTACAATTTGGTAAAGCTAAATATTGATTTAATTCCGAATTTTGTTTAACTTTATTATTGGAATATTGTTTTCTGTTTTGCATTTTTGAATGGTGTTTCTTTAAACATCAGTTTAAATAAAAATGAAAAATAACGTTTTCTAGAAAAATCAAAAAATTTAATTTGTCCAAAATGCGTAGTTATGTTTCCTATAGGTGAACGGTTTGCTTATGGCTAACTAATGTTGTTGGTTACTTAGTTTTTAGCTTGATAAGTTCGAATCTTAACTGCGATCGATAAGTTTAAGTTCTTGCATGAGCAACTTTTTGTATATGATTGTTTGACGCGCTCAGCAAATGTTATATACTGACGTTAAGAAATAAAGTTTATAGTGCAAGTAGCTTGATTATAAATTAGATGAGATTTAAGCTGTTGGCTAACTAATCGTTTTATGTATTGAATAGGCTTGCTACAATCTACATTTCGCCAATGCCCTCGTGTAGCAGCAGTAGCTTGACGTCAATTTACCAACCGAACTCTCTTCGTAATGGCTCGGCTTCTGCTCCGCCTGTTTCGGTAAGAAGTGAAATTATTTCCCTAATATTTAAAATACTTTTCTTAAAGACTTTCTTTTCATCCAAAAAATCGTAATATTTTGTTGCAGGTACCGTGTTACAGGTACTTGGCCAAATATTTGCCAGTAGGCCGACTTTTGTTTGATCTTGCCAATAGTCGACGTGTCTGTTGCGACGCAACTCAACAAAGCTTCTCCTGATCGCGGTTCTAAATTGGAAGGGCGGTAATCATCTGGTCAATTTGGATGCTTTCTGCTCTGTTTTGGTAAGTATAAACTTGAAACATTAGGTTATATTTTCTGGAGTGATTAAGAATTAAATTATTCAATGCTAATTTTTTTCGTGTTTCAGGTTGCCGACCTTCACTAAATACTAACCGGTATAGACTCCATACGCTGATAAATGGCAGGATACCGGTTCAAGATTACGTTGGCCTTCCTGCGTTGCATGTTGTAAGTAGCATATCTAATTTATTTCACTAGTATGAAAGTAACTCTTGGTTAATAAGATTTTAATCCATACTTTTTTGTTCATAATACAGGTGCTAGACACGGCTATGAAAATATGCCATGCCTTTTTAGCAGTCTTTTACAACACTTCCTCGTTTAGCCGCATTGAAGTTCTGTCGATGGCCCTTTTGAGCTCTGTGTGCCGTTTTTCAACGATTCTAGAAAGACTCAAGAGTGGACTAGAAGGCAAGTCTATGAACATTGTTTTCGATATCTGATTCGTAACTATGCAATAATTCTTAATTTATTTGATAAATTTATTTTTAAGTTAGCTTTAGTAATTTCCATGCTCTAGTAAAGCTTATTTTAATAATGGGTATTGTAATATTTAAAACTTGTAAGTCGGTCAAAAATATCTAGAGATAAATTAATCCAAGTGTTTAAAATTTCTAACGTGTTAGTCGCACAATTCTAGTTATTTTTTTTCAAATGAATCGTATTCTGTAAAAATTGGCGCTTTTGGAAGTTTAAAATATTCATTTCTTGCGCACTTGGGAAAATGCAAGCTACATACAAAATACAATCAAATGTTGTAGAAACTTTAGACTATAGAATAGGTTATCCGACTGAAATATTTTTACGTTGTTAAAGAATAATATTTAAAAACTAGATCTTATTGTAATAGTTGTAGTTTATATAAGTATGACATCTAGAGAAAATCTTGAGTGGTTAGGTTAAATTGCAATGAAGTTGCCATGCGTTTATAAAGGCAGAGTATTAGTCAAACCGTCAAAATATCATGACTTTTTGTCTATTTCATTCACTAGACAGAATTTAAACAATATTAGAGCATTTATGTGCTACACAAAGATGCTTTAAAAAGATTTTATTGGATTTTAAAAATCTTAACAATTAACCTTTCAACGTTCTGACATTCAATAAAGGTGTCTTGTTGAGGTAGTTGATGCAAATGTCTGTCTATTCAAATGAAACTACGTAGTTATTAAATTGGATTCTTGTTTACAGATGTGCTTAAATTTTGCAGCCAAGGAAAACGTCATCGGAAACGATTAAATTCGCTTCAGTGTCATCGTTCATCGCTGGATCTATGGTTAAAGGCAACGGGCAACGCGTCAATACTTTGTGAAGGTACTGGTTTATGCTATATATAACTAAGTTTGAAACGCTTTTTCAAATTGTTAGGTTTAAATTTATCTGCTAAAAGACTCCCCCCCCCCCCCCCTATTGAAATCAAGCTGTATTTTAAAGTGGGTTACGACTTCTGTCGGATTTTCCATATCCATAGTATTCAGTAAAATTCATTGCGCTTTGGAAGCTCCAGTGATAGCTCTAATGAAACCTCTGCTCCCTAGTTAAGTATAAAAGTGCGGTTAGTTTAAGATGGAAAATGACAATCAAATTTTCTTGTATGTATGTATGTATGTATGAGATCTTCCATTTTATAACGTAAACTTCTTAATCGGTTAATATTTCTAGTAATGAATGAATGACTGACTGATCTAAACGCATAATATAACAAACCCATTTACCCATTTAAGAAATATTTATAGGGATATTTCGGGTATTGCTTCAGGCAATTCTTAAAAACTTAGGATTACTATATTCTAGTTTTAATTTTAAATATAATAAACCACTAATGTCGTAAAAACTAATTTCAAACTTTAATTGATTTATCTTCTAATTAAACCTTTATACAGGGCTTGTGTATTCTGGTGTTTCCATTTTGGATGACTATATTCCCTACAAGGGTCTTACTATTTAGAAAACAAATTTTTGGTAAAAGTAGTGCACCATTTAAATTCGTTTCATTCTCTATTCAAATTTATAATTAACGTGCCACCTGGTTGATATGCCTACAACTTTAGTCACTTGACCACAGTATAAAATTGAAAGGCCATTGACAATAGCCTGTAGTGTAATGTAAAGTAAACAAAACTAGATTGCGAAATAAACTTAGTCGAAAATAATTTACAACTCTTAACCTAACAATTCAACAGAATTAAATTTATAATTAAGGCAAAAGTGCTGATTCTGCATATGAATTTGATTAACCAAAATACAAAAACATTGCAAACCATAACGGTAAAAGAATCCACTTGTTAGCCCAGTAATGAAAAATTAAAACATGAATTTGGCGGGTGTTTCCTCGAAAGTATTGCTAACGGTTCTTGAGAGAATTTGGTAGTTTTTAAATGTAATTTAGGGATAGTCATGGAAGCAAGCGGACCTTGCAAGTATCAAGATAAGATGGGCGAAATAACATAATAGGAGGAATGAGCATTATAAAAACTAACGAGATCTTGGGTATTTGCATTAATTACTAAATATAAACATTCAATGACGTCGCACGCTTATTTGAATTAAGACTACGTAGTGATGTGCACCCCTGAGTATTTAACACTTTCGCTACGAAGGATTTTTGTTTCCGTGTAATATGTGATATGACTATCATTATCGATTGTACAGCCGCCTGGGCTGTTTCAGAAGTAAGCGTTAAAGCTTAGTTTTGACATTAGTTAGCCAGCCATTTATCCTTGTTATGGAATACCTTGCCTTTGACATTAGATACTTATCCTAAATGAAAGACTGAACTAATGGCGTTAATAAACTTTAATAATTGCTTCTACACGAGTCTATAACGATCTTCATGAACTTCAATTTTATCCTTCCTAACCGCATGTGCTTTAATTTCGCCAGTAATTTAATAATGTAAATGATGACTTAAGTTGAGTGAATAAGAGTTTTATGTGTGTTGTATAAGCTACTCGGAGTGAAATTCCAAAAGAAATCCGCCGACTTGGAGGTTGGTTAACAAAACTTAAACGGCGAAGCTAACAATTTAGATGCACCATTAAATAGCTTAAGCATCGCTCGAATGAGACTTAAATGTATCAAATTACTAGGTATACGGTGTTAAAGAGTTCACTTCCCAAGTTTATAGGTATGAATGTCTGGGAATTCATAATCGGCTTTAAACATTGAGCCTTAATTTAATTAGCCCTCGAGTAGCAATAAACGTAAAATAGCGCTCATTCATTTAAACAGCACCTATAATCCTTTAGTTTGTGAACACATCCAACTATGGAAATTCAAATACTGAACTTATCGTACCAGAGTGGGTGAAACAACTATTGTTAAATTGGTTCAAATTCTTAAATTCTAAAAGTCTAATCTTTGTCTTAATGTTGTGGAATATAAGGATTACATTCGTAGAATATCAAAATATCGTACTCATCAGGAGTTATTAAGTTATGAGTACCTAAAATTTAGTTATTGGGTATATTATAAAAACTTAAACTAAAATAAGGCCTTCAAGGATAAAGGTCACAAATGAATTTATTTAACTCTCTGGCAGTGATTCATTTTTTCCAAATCGCAGCTTAAACCATCGGAACCCAGACATCGAAGTTATAAAGCAATAATAGTTAAATCAAACTATTGTTTAGGTATATATTTTTATCATAACTCAATTTATATATAATTTCCAAATCGCTTATCAGACTATATTACCGATTTTTAGTGTAAAATCGGTCATTGGTGCTTATCTATCTGCAAAATTTCTAATAGCTTAATTTTAAATGCTAGCAAGATAATAGGAGACTCGAAACACTTGCAAAAGAAATTTACAGTAGTTGTGAGCAAAATCGAATTACCATCAGAAAAGCTTAAATTTGTCGCCTTTTTTAGATTGCGAAGTACTTTGTCCCAATATACGTCGTTCAAAGTTACTTGATTAGAATTTCGCTTCAAACAATTATGCATTGCGAAAACGCTCGAGGACGTTAAGGGGATTGCAGTCCCATAGAGCTAATGCATTAGTTTTCTAATCACAACTTCCGCAAAGTATGCTTGCCATGTTAGCCTTTTTCCAGGTATGAGAATAACATAAATCGAATAAAAAATTGAAAAGAAAGTTATCTTGTTTATATTATATATTTGAAGTTTAAAATGCCCAATTACGCAGATGGCGACTATTTTAAACTTTATCAATAATAATTAAATAACGGATGTATTTCTATTCAATTTGTTTTAAATTGATGTTATAATGATTCCCATACTGTGAAAATTGGTACATGGCAAAGCTTTCTTTGCAAAATTGTGATTCAAATAATGCATATCTCTATGGACGACAGTCCTCTTAACGAGGACTATCGAATCCTTTTGTACTTGAAATATTTAGGGTCTGATAGAACATAAAGGTAGTCATTGGACTGTTACAATTTCAGATAGACTAAAATTGTTTTCTTGGATGCTAATGTTAAACCAGTATAAAACTATTACAAATATTAACTTCTATTAGCTATTTTAATATATTTTTGGCTACGACTTCAACTAAATTAACTTCAGAGTACCCTATAATATCTTTGTTCAAATAAGCAATACAACTAATTACTCTTGACAAACTAGCAATAATTATTACCTACGAAGATGAGCACCAATAAATCTAGTTTAATAAAATCTAGTTACAGAACTGAATTTAATAATTTCAATTTTCAGTTGCAAATAATTGTTATTAACTATATAACGAAATTTTTATATACTTTATAAGTTTAAAGATTAAAATTTTTAAAAAGTGTTAATCTCTATTAGGACTCTACACAAAAATGAATGCAAGACTTTTGATTTCAAACAGATAGGGTGCGTCAGCATTGTGTAAAAAAATGGCTAAATGCTAGGTTCTCGACGCTGAACTTAACCTTTGCTTTAACGCCCAATTACGCTAAATATTGTGATTGTATGGAGTAAACTTGAAGGTAATTTAAATAAGACTAATATCAAATAAAAGAAAGCGTTATGATAGACTTGATATTCTACGAATGAGTTTTCTAATCGTGCTATGGTTTATTGAAGAGTTGGGCTATGGCTTAAGAAATTTTAACGTTCTCGAACACTCCTGTCTATGAAGCGGCATTGGTTCAAAATTTCGAGGCCCAATGTTATTGGAGTTTTAAAAATTATCTTGCGATATAAAATTATCTGAATGCCGTTACGTTAACACTAACTGAATTTTAAACTATCGATGGACAACTGGAATGCTCTCGTCCACAGTGAAGTGAGTTACGTCAACCGTTATCTTAAACCACCCGCAGCTAATTTGTCTAGACTTGATCGTTCACGCCTACGTCACGTTCGAATTGTCCATTGTTACCAGCAATAGAGCTATCGCTAAATACTCCTTTATTTTTATCCTTGATACCGTTGTAGTTCATTATAAACTTTAAAAAAAGTTAGGGCATTAGATATTCACTGAATATAAAATCTTTCTTTACTTGCAATTTATGAAAGTTTCTAAAACGAAGCATTTTTCCCCACACACAAACGCCCTAAATATTAAGTTCCTAAAGGGATTTAAGATGGGTAGTCTAGTGACCAGCTACTTTTGGTCTGACTTGATATGCTAACTAGAATTAATTGAAAATTACAGTTTATGCATATTTAATATCGTAAATAAGTCAAAATAATAGCTGTAGCCAAACTTTGTTGGTATATTCGAAAGTAAATATCAAAATTTAGTTGCATTTAGCAGTCTTTCATTTAGCATGGTTTTTCTACATCAAATCGTAGCTTTTCAAATGGACCTTTCAAACGGCTTTTAAATTTCATATTTTTAAAAGCTACCTTTTTATCTCAAATCCCACAAATTTAAACACATTGAAACAAGTTTCAAAAAATTACATAATTTTGTCATTTGGTTTTAAGCGGTTTTGCGAAGTTCTGAATGTTCCCGCCCACATTACAGTAGCAGTTACTCGGTTCTGAATCACGGCCTGGGATAGTTGGAAAACCTGGTTTTAAGTCTCAATTCTTAAGTTAGGGCTCAAAAGTTTTTAACCATAGCTTCAAAAAGTCAAAACTATTTAAACCATTGCTTCTCAAAGGTAGTTTACTTTAAAATGAAGCATTTTCATGTTCGGCAATTTCATAAATTTCCTGAGCTTTTTGAATAGATTGGGACTAAATATTATATTGTACATGTCTAATCTTGAATACACAAGAATAAAAATGTTTAAAAAAAATATCCCCACAATTCAAATGCCCTCTGTTGGAGAGACAAATCACACTAGCTGTATCAGTAGGTGAAAGTTAATTAAAAACAAACTTTTACTATTTTTTTTAGTGCAAGAGTGTTAATCAGATTAACCGAGCTATTAAATTTTAACAAGCTGTCGAGGTTAATTTTGCCAGTTGATCAAATCTGTTGAGCTTGTTTAAAAATATCGTAGAACATTATTCCTCTATAAATAAAATTAAATAGCCCTGAGGTCATGCAAAATTCTACAAAATGTACACGATTTCATACTTCTAAGATTAAGTTAAAGCAATCCAAATAAACTTGCCTACTTTTCTGGGAGTTAAAACTGACTGGCCACGCTAATAACTTGTAATATATTGAATTTTAATGTGAAGTCAAAGTATTAATTTTCTTTTAAATGTACTTAATGGATTCTATTGATATGGCCACCTCAAGTAAAATAACTGGTTCGAGAAATTACTCGGGTTGTAGCACCCGTTTTACATTACTGAAAATATAAGTCTCGCAATAATTTATAGTCGTTGCGCTCATATTACGTGCGAGCCTTCATATTACCTGCGAGTCTTTTGCTTCTTCGTAGCCCACAGCTTTCTTCTATCACATCCGGAATTCTCTTGAACCCAAGGCACCTTAGGGCCATTGGTACCTTGGTCCCATTATATGTGTTTTCGAACTCCGAGACTCCGGGCGACCGCTACAGGGGCAAACCGCTTGAAGCTTTTACTGATATTAAATTCCTCCTCTCGCTGACGTTTGGTGCCCTTTGTCCTGGTGGTCTCGACCCGCTTATCAGCGCTGGCCCTCGTATTAATATGGATACTATAACTTTTAATGTAAATTGGTTTGTGATGAGTAACTTGTTTGTCAATATAAATGAACGGACAGCAACTTTAAATATTTGATCATCTAATTAGTTTACTTCGTGTTGATACTTTTCTGGAAGTAATTTGTTTTCAGTGTTCCATAATTGTAATTCCGACTGCACAAACTTTCAAAAACTTAGCCAAGAGATGTTAAAAGTAAGATTAAAATTAAGCTACTACATAGCTAATCACATTTTTAGTAGTTCTTGGTTTTACTGAGTAGTTTTTATGGTAGAGATTACATATTGCCATTGGTACTTATCGATCATCAATTTTTAGCTAAAACCTTAAATGCCAGCCGAAGATGCATTCAATTATACTCGGCCAAGGTTAACTATACTAGCTGTGTACAGGATAAATTTTAAACTTAAATTAGGCTTAGTTTAAATGACGCCCTAGTAAATATTTTTTCAATTCTGTAGTTGATTATAGTAGTTAATAAGTGGAATTAACTACTCGTAATTTACGGGCAAATATTTAAGTTAAATATCCACAGTAAGCTAATGCAGCTAAGACTCAAAGTCCAATTTCGAAATCGAGCTGTTTTGGTGGATTGCATGACATGCACCCAATTAGTTGTCTACTGTTGGTTAGTGTCGTACCTACTATTAAATTATAAATTATAGTGTGCTTGAATAATTTTTGCTATCTTAATGTCATTATAAGTTGTCTACTGTTTGTACAGTGTAAAGATAGTAAGTCAAGTTTGCACACAGGGTTTTAGTTAGCGTCGAAATCGAGTGTTCTATAGGTCGTATTTTTTTCTTTGCCGCGGCAAGTAGCTTTCGCGTTCACTCCTCCTTTGCGAACGCTCGATGACGTTGCTATCGAAAATCCGCCTGCACTTGAAATAGCAGAATCCTTTGTCGTTGAAAATTAGTTAACCCTTTATACATCGAATTAAATTCTTAATTGTCTTTAAATATTTTAATGTTAGGATAACTAAAGTAAGTGTTATCAACAAAATTACTTTTTTATAGACTTTAATGTTCTAAAACCGAACAAGTCAATCGAGTTGCATTTTTTCCAAATTGAACAATAAAAAGTGAAACGGCGGCTTTTTAAATAGTACTAAAGTACCGTCAGTAGATAAATGGTTAAGGAGACAGTTTAGATTTCGTGCAACCTAAAATCAATTACAGATTCTTCACAAATATGCTAGAAAAATAAGTACCCGTGGTTAAATAATTGCGCTTAATTAACAATCAACGTAGATAAGTACCAATGGATTTATTTAGGGTAATTTAAGAAGTTTTAAACTATTTAATTTCAATTTTCAGTTATTAAACTTAGAATGGTAAGGTATAAAAGGAATTGTAAGACATAATTATCTTAAAATTTAAATCCAATCCACGCCATTTCGTGTTTCTCATTTGAACGCGTTAAGTGCCAGAGGATCTAGTTAGTAGTAAATGTAAAACTGAGAATTTAAACTTTTGCGTTTCAGTAGAAGATTTTTCTATAAAATTATCCGAAATCGTGCTGAATGTTCAACTCGTACACTCTTAAAACAAGAGTGAAATTCACTCCTATAGGAGAAGTGCATTTTCGGCACCGGAAAGGAGTGGAAATTAACTCGGACTGAGTTAAAACCGCTCGTTTGTTTTAAGAGTGTATCATTGTCTACACGCTTAAGTACACAACATATCGGGATCTATTATGAGTGGTATAGAAGTAGATTGACGTTTGAGTTTAGTCTCATTCAAGTAAAGTAATATTAACCTCCAGACTTGATATTCTACTTAGCGTTCCAATAGTGTATAATTGAAGATTTGAAACTAAATACTAGGATTTTTAATTCTCAAATAATAAATTTTGATCGACTTGGTTTCGTGGTGGAGTTAAAAGTTTATCGACATTTATATCCTTAATTATAAAATTTTTGTTTTTCATTACTGCACTTTCTAAAAATAAAACATTCTTTAAAGTAACGGCCTAACATTTTATTGAGTAGTTTAAAACCTACATAAAGCTGAGTTATGATAAAATGCTTCAGCCGAATGACTACTGCACTAAAATATCAAATGAAAATAAAGAGAAACCCTAAGAAATTACCGTTTATATATATTTTTTAATTGACAACTTGTGTCCTTAATGTTGAAAGAATGCAATGAAGTTTAACTGCCATAGAATAAGAATACATTGTGTGATAACCTATGCTTTAAAAACTCTAAACTCTTCACTCACCAACTGGCCGTGATTCATTACTTCGAAAATGTACCTTTCTTAACACCACTTTCCCATAGTTGCACAACTCATCTGCAATGTTTCTTAAATTCTAACTAGTGGTTGGTGTACTGTACCCAAGATCTTGTCATTAATACCAAATCATAGCTTGTATGATAAAAATAATTTCTCAATTTTACGGCAATTTTAAATGAAGAGGTCTGGATTAATTTGGTAGCTGTTAAAACAGTTTGACAGTTAATGATATGCCCTCGAAACTGCGTGAACTAATGTCAAAATTATTAAACTGAACGTTAGAGCCCTCAAACTTGGTTTCGAATTGTAGTACAGTTGGAAGAAATATCAGTAATAGTCAAACTTGAAGTATACACTAAAATCTCAAGAGACTCTGTATATACATTTTGATTCCTCCCTAATATGTTTAAATAAAATTAAAAATATTAATGCAATAAACCTACCATTTGAAATAATAGTTACATCTAATAATCTAATAAAATTAAATGGTTTGGAATGAGGTTTTATCGATGAATTATCCTTTTTTTTATTTGTAGTATTTTACTATAAAGCAGTTTTAGCTCTTCGACATTAAGTTGAATAGTAACTACCAAATCAATTTCTCCCGAATAACTTGACCATGGTTCAAAATTTGTAGTCCAATCACTATGGGTCGTCTGTAGTTCTGGTATGACATTTAGCTAAACCCGTAAAGTAATTAAGTTTGTAATTGAAAAAATTGTTGCTAATATAGAATTCTAGATGCTACAAATCGATTAGTCCAAGCGTTTTCGTTTAGACGTATTAGTTTTAAGAATTTTGAAGTGATCCTGAAATTTCCTTTTTATCCAATAACCTGGATGTTTGTACCTAATTTCCTAAGGCTTGCAAAGAGCGTGTAGGCAACAGCTGCAAATTTATTTGGGAATGTGAAGTGTTGCACAAAGTAATGAGTTCTATGGTAAGGGTTATTCACGGGAAGCTGAAATTTAAATAGAATAACTTATAAGTTTTTAAAGATGAATGTATTAATTAGTTTGATTTTAAATAGTTTCAAAAATTCCTTCAGCATGAACTTCCAAAAGTCAAACACTTAATAGAATAGTTAATTAAATCCATTTCACCCAATCGTCACTAAGCCGCTCTTCAAAATTAAAAATCCAATCTTCAAAAACGCAGCGTATAACAAGTGTTTAGTTCAACCATTATTACTGATTATAAGGGAACCATAATTATTACTTAATTTACTGAAACTTGGGTACAAAAGAATGTAGTTGTATTACTAGTAATAAAAATTATATTAGGCGTTCATCGGTGACTTACGATCGTAAGTTCAATTGGATTGGGTGAAGTCTTCAATGATTTGAACCTATATCTTGTTTACACTCTGGAGAGACTGTTTACAAGTAGACCCTTTTAATAAATTATGTGTAAATAAGTTAATTTCAAACGAAAAGCTAGCCTTCGTGTTGCACAAGTTATCTCCCGAATGACTGCATTTAGTTTCACTAAATCAGTCCTGTGGTTATTAAATTTGGAAAGCTTTCCTGTATCGAATGACTCTAGGAGCACATTTTAATTAGGGAAATCCTATCTTTTTCATCGGAAATTTTACTGCTCTTTAAAGTTTAAAGCGTTACAAAATTAGTTAATAGTATACTCCGCACTGTTTAGTTGAATGACTGCGTGTAAATGCCTATAATTGTACTAGGCATGGTTCAAGATTTAGTTGTGTTAATGTCTAGCTATTCTAGTGGCATTAGCCTTCAGTGTATTGATTGTAAAACTGCTTTTTTTAGAGAAGTTTGTGGCTATTGCAATGAATATTTCGCAATATTTTTAGTTATCTTGTCATATTATTGATGTGTGTTACACTAGCGCTAGTGAATATTTAAGTTGTATGTAAAAACGTGCACGTTTTGTTACTTGCATTAAATATGTTCTGCATGTTCAAATTGTATAACTTATTTTTAAGCTTTTGTTACTGTATGTAAAAATGTAAACTTGTTGTTCTTGCTTCTATATGTACAAAATGTCAGCGAAGAAATGTTCTATGTTGTAATGCGATTAATATTGAAAAATGTGAATTATATGGAATAATATTGGATATTGTGATTACTGACTGTAATAAAGTGCGATTATTGTTGTAGCCGTGTATTCTCAAGTTAATATTGTTAAATAAAAACCATGTTCACCTGATACCTATCTCTTCATTGAGTAGCAATTACGTTTGTTTAATGCAATTAGTGTTTTTTAGCTTTGTATCCAGATTGTTTAGCCTTGTAATGTTTCCATTCACAGGAACTTCATTTTTGGTTATACTAAACTTGAGAAGTAAAATTGAATAATAGCCTTCATTTGTCTTGCACTTTATTTATATAAACTTTAGTTTGGTAATATTTTTAATTTTGCAATTGAAAGTTTAACATGGAACTAAATACTGTGTTTGGCGCTTTTTTAGAGGCACGGGAGAATTGTGCAAGAGGGTTATGAATTTGGGTTACAAACCTACTAGTTATTTTTTAATATCGTTATCAACAAAGTTTTCATTTGTTCTGAAAAGATAAGTTTATAATGACTGCAGGTTTTTAGGTCTGTATAAACTTTATCACCTAAAAGTTTAATTTTAACATTTCTTATTTAATTATGTATTAAATATAGGGACAAAAGCAGTTTGTCTAAAAGTATTGGTAGACTCGAGTCATAAAAATAACATTTTAAGATCATACATGTATCAATAGAATTTTGATCCATTTTGTCACTGCTTTTATATTAAGATCTTTTTACAATCAAGCATTTGCCACGCATCTTTTTGAAAAATTGCTTATAGGATAACAAGACCCCGCCACTCCTTGGAATTCTTTGGCATTATGCAATATCGTGACCTTTTGCATATTTCGGAGTATAAAATATTAAAGGAAACTAAATAGGCGCCACGTGTATGTACTCCATTTCCAATTATCTCTTTCTACCGATATTAGAGTTAAAAATGATTGTTTCCTCCCTCTTGATAAGATGGTAAGAATTTTATTAAAGCGGTTTGATTTGCAAAAAATGGCGGGCCGAAAATATTAAGGTAAATTGTCAGAGGGCAGAATTTTGGCTATACAAAATAAATAGTACGTTATTTTTTCGAGTTTTTGTTAAATGTTTAAAAATGAATTGGTAAAAAATAAGCCCCACAAAATGACGCCCTCTGTAAAATTATTGCGGGGGGAGGTACCTCTCCCTATAAATTACGGCTCCGTTTCAGAGTTTATAACTTTGTTATAGTCATAGAATTTCTTCAATAGTGTATGTGAAGTGCTTAGTGGAAGAACGTGCTAAGTGACATTTTAGAAAAAAAATGGACATTTTTGTGTCAAACATTCTTCCGTCCTTTCAAGATAATAGTTTAGTTTGAATTATCGTCGCACTAGAGCTACACGAGGGCTATTGGCGACGGGCGTCGTATTTTAGAACCACAGTCAAGTGACGTTAAAGATAATAAGATAACCCCCCCCCCCGCTTTTCATATTTTCCGTTCATATTTCATTCAAGTATATTTTTTACGGTTTGCAAGTACCTTTTTGCAACAGATCTGAATGCAAACTAAAAATTTAAAGCTCGTTTTCACTTTTTTTGTCACTTAGCACGTTCTTCCACTAAGCTCTTCAATTGTATAAGAGCCTATATCTATTATCTAAAATCAACAAACTCATTTTTTTCGTAAGAGATTTGAAATTTGTATGTAATCTTTTAATTAATCTAATGGTACAAATAAGAATTTCTCTGCAATGACCAAAGCCCTAATATATAGGTAATTGATGTATTTCATGTCAATAAGTTAATTAACAAAGCCTGTATGGTTTTATTTTCCTAAATCCCACACTTATGAACTTTACTGAAATTCTTTTGACACACAAAAAAAATTAAAACCGCCAGTTAACAGCCATCATTAATCATATCTAAGGGCTACATTACATAGCGAAAACCACACCTAAAAACAAGATTGAACAAATAAACAGGCGTTCCTAAATTCCTTCAAAATAAAAGATTCGTCTCCAAATCTACCACAAAACCAGTAATCTCAACCTTGCAACAAATTAGTGGGGTACCCGGAAGCATAAATAAAATCATAAACGCCTTTTAGGGGACCATTTGTCAAATCCCTTCGTGACTCTTAGGATCTTCTAACATGACAGCATGGGAAAGAAGAATAGAAAACGCATTTTTTTAATCTAAAAGAAAGGAAAATCTGGACAAAGGAATAATTTTTGGGTCAAAAGGTGTTGGCATTTTTATTACTTGTTCACTTTCACAAAGAATTTACATAATGTGTAGGCATTATCCTAATAAATTCTAGAATGCATGTTTTGCTGTTACTGATTAAAAAAGTAATTTGCTCTGATTATAAAGCAATATTTATGAAGCATAAAATAAACTAAAAAATTTGTTTTTATTTTTGAATAAACTTTATTTTATTTCTAAATATGCTACCAAGCTCACCACAAGCTTAATTGACTTATAATTGAGGTTTTAACACAAAATACATATACTTGACTACAATATGATTTATATATTCTTAGCCCTTGCGGAAGAACGATTATTTGATAGTTTTCTATACCTATAAAGGAAGAAGTCCTGACTAATTCACGCTTCAACGATCGCTAAAACTATTAAAGGTACATATTCCAAATTTCAAGAGCTTTTTTTTTGGGTACCGAAGGCGTCATTTAAGAAGTTATTTTTCGAAATTCAAACCGAAATGGGTTAAAAGAGCAAAATATGAACCGATTTCTCCATAAGAATGACCGTAAAGAAGGATAAGATTGATGCACATGTTTAATTCGAAAGAAATTTCAGAGCGAGAGAACATTAGGAAAAAAAGCACATTGAGTTTATGTAAGATTGAAATTTTAGCATTATTATTAAAAAAAACACAAAGGGACGGAATAGAGTTGGACATTCATTAAAAAAAAATACTGCTGACATCAGTATGGGCGCTTTATAATATCTTGATGATTTGCTGACCAATGGGGAGAGGGGCTGATTTGCATAAAATAAGTCCACATAATATACAAGTTACCGTTAATAAGGGTACTCCTTTGCAACGCTGGTTTTATAAAGCTACTTTTATATATAAAAGAACTTTTGAAATTTATCTTTTTGTGAATTCCCTGCATGTGTCCACTTTACATGGCATCGTCTTGCGGAGGAACATCGTGCACAACTAAGTGTTTTTAAATTGAAACATTCTCATCAAATCAGATCTCCCATCGCGAATACCACCAACAACAATAACCTCCTTATTCTCAATGACCTAGGAAGAAGGCTGGAGATTGAACAATCACTTCAACTGGTTGTACCTCGGAGCCAAAGGGGCATAGCTCCAATTTTTTTTTTAACATATCGCAGTTTAGAAATTAAATTTTTTCAGATTTAAAAATGTCCAGATGTAAAGACAAATTTGCCCTACACTCTTATTAATTTGCTAAGTCTCTCTCCCCCCCCCCAATAAATCATTACATATTTTTTGTGTTTTGGGAAGTGGCAATAAAATCTTCAACTTTCATTCAAAATCGATTTTTGTAAAACTACGAATACAAATTTTAGGCGAATGCGAAATAAAAGATGCATATCTAAGTCTCTAATTGAATATGGCTTTTATGCGCTTCTGTAAAATAGTATAGATTGGGAAAATTGTGTAAAAGAAACGATTGGTTGACTTCCGAAAAATCACTCAGATCAATCAGAAAATTGTATAATAATAGACTTAAAAATCGCTTATAAATCTAAAAATTATTTCTGAAATTCACCGGATTATCGCGATTAAAGAAGCATCACAGACTGTGGATATCACCTGCTATTAAATGTAGTTTTTTTTATGCATGCTGATGTCTGTTTTATAGATGCATTGAAAACATTGAAAATCGTCCTTTTTGGAATTACACCTCCTCTACCTCTGTTGTGCAGAATGGGTGGAGGTCAGTCTTGCCCACTACCTCGATTCCAATCCTTTCACTGCGGCATCTTCAGGAAGTGACCTCTAAAGTTCAGAAGTCACCAGCACCTAATTTGAAGTTACATTTTCTCTTCTTTTGTCTTTTCTAAAGGGTGATTGAAAAAATAAAAGTGCTTAGGTGATTTCCAAGTTAAGTCAATTATAGAGAAGTTTATTTAAAGTTATCTTTGAGAAATAGTTACGAGTTGAAATTTGGACAAGGATGGGATCAAGGCTTGAAATAGAAGAGTAACAACTTTGACGTCCTTTTGGCAAATTAATTCTCGTATGTTGAATAATCTTTAGAAAAGTCTGATTTATAGAAAATGAGAAGTTTCCACATTAGCGAACTTTGTTTAATTTTACATTCCCCTTTGTCAAAAATTTAAGTAAATATCTAGGGGATTAAATTTGTTATTTTTGAAAACCTTTATACAAATGGAAATTGAAATTTGAATAATAATAGGACTAAATATTCTGGATTCAAATAAAGGTTATCAATTTTGACGTCCGTTAGAAACTAATGCATAGTATGCCAAACTATTTTTAATAATATCATCACCTTCTATGAAATGCAAAATATCCACTAGCAAGCAGTCGTTAATTTTCCCATAACCTTGTCAAGCAATTTCACCATGCCTAATAATAATTTTAAAAAAAATGCATTTAAAGTTATTTTAAGTAATTTTTTACAATTTATATACTTAAAACAGATAACTAAACATGTTCGTTATGTAGGAAATGAAAATATCGGAATAAAAGTATATCTTATAACTGCACACGAGGTCCCGTGGCGCAGTTTTAATGCTTTGCATTGCCGCGCCACAGGTCCGGGGTTCGAATCCCAGATTGGGCGGGGTTACTCAACATTTCATCCCTTAATTGGGTTGATAAAATGAGTACCAAGCATACTTGGGAATAAACACTGGGGGTGGGTCCTGCGTGAGGCTGACCACCTAACCGGGACATATGCCTATCGCCCCAGAGCCCTTGGTCCCGAAAGCTGAATTGGGCACGGCAGGCATTGGCTCAGTAATGGGCTGTTGCGCCGAGGAGTTTAGTTTATAACTGCACATGTATTCCTAATGTTCTGAAGATTAATGATAATAAAATCACTAAAATTATGATAAATTGAAGTATTAGCAATAACATTTGAAATTATCAAAAGTATTTTTGGGAATTTACACGTCATGCTTTCACTTATCATAAAGAACAGATGAAAATATTTATCTTTCACATCCTTAGTAAATTATGGACACAATCGAGTCACATTCCACGGATTCTTTTGAGATAAAAAGGCGGGAAATTATGAAATTATTTTCTTTCTCTAATGTTCCTTTGAAATGATTCTGAGGGATACTCTGTGAATTTTTTTGTGGACACTTAAGTCGTTTTACTGAAATTGAGCTGGGTCAAGGAGGTGAAAGATCATTTGGATGATTTCTTTAAGTGTTAGTTGAAACTTTCAAAGCTTAGTTGAAAATAAGATCGTCATTTTCGAATATTTCTCTTTTTGTTGAATTGCGAAGTTGAGTTCAGTGATGCAATGGGTTGACTCATTTTAGGATATTGTTAAGCGTATGAAATAAATATTGTGTTAGGTTTAGTGTCAAGTATGATGAATAAACTTTTTAAAAAAGAAATACTAGCTTTTAGATTTTTTAAAATTCATTTTTACTTGCATATGACTAAGTGTCTAACTATTAAGTGAAATTCGTAATTTTAGCAAATTAAAAAGCAGTAAAATTAGTAATAAATTAATTTTCAAAGTTAATTTGAGTACATTTTAATGAATTCTAATAAATAATATTGTTCTAAACATTTACTAACAATGAATAAATTTATATCAATAAAAAGCGCGAATAGGAATGACTTGTTGAAATTTTTTTAGACCCATTTCGTCTAAAATAGGCTGACAAAAGCTATTGACTTGTAAAATTATAAATGATAAAAATATCTGTATCAATATTTTTATGACAAATAGTTGAGATTACAATATCCTAAGTATAAAAAAATGTAATATCTGAGAAATCGAGGCTAATCCATCCGCAATATTATACGACAAAATTTGTTTCTCCAACTATACCGATGATAGTGTTTTTCAAAGGATGCGATTAGGAACACTACAGAATTAAAAAGTTTTTTACGCATAAAATTACTGTTTATAACTAATCATATTTTAATGTTGCAGAAATACTAGAAGTAAATAAGGATCTGCTTAATAGTCTTACTAACAAAGTTTTGTCAAAACAAACCTTTGATAAAAAGTTGTTTATTTAAGAAAATTATATAAAATAATGGTATTTAAGTTGCCAAAACCGATATTTTTATTGAATTGGAGTGACAATGCATGAAGCTCTTTTTGAATAAGTTTTAAAATTATAATTTTGAATTTTAAGAAAAAAATACACTAGTTTGGCGCTTATGAGTAAATAAATCAATCCTAATTGATGAGAATCTCATTTATCTATTTGATTTTTGGTTATTGCATAGTTAAACTTAAAAAAAACTAAACTAAAAAGATTTTCCCCACACGCATCTCCCCTAATTAATGCAAAACGAAATTAAATTTATATATTGATTTTAATTTCAAACCAAAACATCATCAAAATTAGGTTTAAAAGGAGAATATTATTACATAGCAAAAAAAATTGGAGCTTCTCAAGGCTATTATTACGATGATAATAACTGTGATGTGTGTTGGCCTGCAAATTAAGAAAGTACGTTACCATGAATAAAATACTTCAAGGAGCTGAAAATTTATTATTTTTTAACATGAAAAAGATGAAAGAACATCTCCACGTTAACGTGACCAAACTGTCTCCACCCTTTTTGCATTAAATAAGATAACGGTATATTAAAATAAAATTAGATTCAAAGATCTGATATTTTAAAGTAGATACGTACTTTTCATTCTGTATCTCAGTATCTGTTCAGAATTCAAGCAGAAATCAGGTAAATATTACACGATGTTTTTATATCTAAAGATGCTCATTGTCACGAATAAGAGTATGGGATTAACTACAGAAATAAATTGAGTAGGCAGTTTGAAGAAGGCAACACTCTTTATTGGAAATTCTTGCAACTTGTTTTCTTCTTTAAACTGTTCCCTCAATTTTTATTTAAGATCGTATTAAAGCATAAAAATTTAGTAAACACTGCTGTGTTTGATAAGTAATGTGCTACTTTTAAAAGTTTTTAAGATTTATTACATGGATAAAAGCGCAGTAGACAAGCTAAATATATTTTTGATGTTTAATCATTCTCGCAGTTGATATCTATTTTTCTAGGTTAAAAACCCAATAAATTTATCTGATTATTAAATATCACTACTTTATAAACTGCTTACTGTTACGAATAAATGAAAAATATTTTTGTAATACTCGTCTAGCACACAAAAAAGAAAAATGCATTTACTCGTATATTTTGGAATTTTTCGTTTCTAAATTTCATTTAATTAGATCATATTTCATGCTTTAATCGCACTAAAAACAGAACTTTTTTTAGTCATGTAAAGTAATTCTGTAAAATTAATCAACTAATATTATAAATAAAATAATGTTTATTTAGATATGTTATTAGGTAGGAAGTTATGCATTGAAAATCAGGAATGCATAAACATATATTGTAAAATTAAAACTTGTTTTCTGATACTACATATATGTACAAGTAGTGAACGTAGATGGAAAAATTCAGTTTTCTCTAAATAAGAAGATTTCTCTCTACATAAAATATATACTGTTAACAATTAAAAATTAGAATATATAGACTTCATTGCTTAAATTTTAAACTTACGAATATAGTTAACAAAATGTTCAATTAAATTTGTAAATGTCATTTCCGTTTTGCACAATTTATGTAGTTGAATAAGGTATAAAGTTGAATATATACATAGAAATGGTCCTTCAAAGAACGTAGAAAATCTTAAACATAAATAGCTTTCACTATACAATCTTTTATCGACGAACATATTCCAGGGTTGCAAGTTTTATAACTGTTTTTGTCAGTCAATAAAAACAAGGGAAGCGCCAATACAATACAATATATTCCAAGCATAATAATTTTTTTTTCTATTAAGGTACCTTTTGTAATAAGGATCATTTTCATACTTCACTTCACTTCCTGCGATCGTTTAAAATAATTCTGTATCGTCTGCTAGCTTCCTACAAAGTTCTTTTTAACAAGAGGGATCATTCCAATTGTGGAAGTGAAGTCATGTTCTGGGCGTTTATGCCTCAGCGAAAGTCTTGAAAACATTTATGGATTAAGTTGTATCAAACGATGTGTATTTATTTTCGGACTCACGTTTTTGGAGGTTGAGGAATGTACTTTTTATGTTCCAGGAAGAAGGAAACTGGGGAACCCCTAGTTGTGTTTTTTACCGATTGTTGCCAAATAAAATTTAATTCTTGTGATTTTACAAATGTTTAATTTAATTTCTTCTTTCGAACAAAAGTACTTTTCTTATATGAAGGTTAACATAAAAGTCAATTCCCGTATACTTTTTTTAAAGGAAAAAGAAAAATAAGGTTAAAATACATACAAATTATAATTAATAGAATTTCAAAATAGAAACTTACTTCTTGTGTCCGGTCCAGACCCTCTCCGGTATTAAATTTATTATTAGTAAAATCAAAACTACTTTCTTTAGTTTTTAACTTAATTAATGCAGTGTAAAAGTACGAAGATTTTGAAAACTATCTAAATTTTAAGATAATTGCCTAAGTATCGTTGCTCGAAACACATGGGAATTACTTTGATTCTAGAAAGCTTTCTAATTTAGTCCAATTTCGAGCGAAAGATGGCGCTGTAAGGCCTACCCAATGAATGGATATTGAATAAAACGGAGTAACATGTTTTAGGTCCTTAATTTTTTAAAAAAGAGTAAACTAGTAAGGGAATGTACCTTTTAAACTGTTCTTTATTTTTACTTGATTTTTTCATTGAATAAATTACTATTTACTTTATGATTTTTTTTTGTTTTATTGTGATAACTGTTTTTTTTTATAAATGTTCTTGAAATTGATATGCACAACGAGTGTTTTTCTGTGGTATAGATTTGACTATTTGCTGTAATTTTTAAAATTTAGTTTCATTAAATTTAAATAGTTCACAGCGATTAATTGATCACTACTTTAATTTATTATATTATTAATTTTTTTTATTTAGCACGGCGAAAAATACAAAAGAAAAAAATATGTAGCACAGCTAAGAGGCCGAGGACTATACTAGCAGTGTGCTGTGTGTATAAATTCATACATTGGTAATTAAAAAAATGGCAACGCATAAATAACTCGCTAACTCAATTAAATTATATTTTAGAAATTTTATTATTTACCAACTAAAATAAAATTACAAAAGAAATTATAAAATTAATAAAAAAATATGTTTTATTATTTCGGATTTTTCCATATATCCGTTACATAAATAAAAATACCGGAAATATATTTAAAGGCGGATTACCACTTAAATTCCTTTCAATAACAATAAAAAAAATCTCGTCCACGCTTTGTCGTTATTGTTCTAGCGTGATTGGTTAAAAAAAAATACTCTAAATTACCTGAGTTTATTAAGAAATTTTTTAAATACAACAGCTCATTTAATCACTTCCTAGTAAAAAAAGTATTTTACTCTAACATTCCAAGTTTTTACTATTTTTGTTTATTTGATATTTATATAAATCTCCTTAAATATCGACATTGTCCTATTTTTAGGTACAATGAGTTTTATTGTATGTTTTATCCTACGAATTTTTTCATAAATGAACTTTTGAGTTAAAAAATTTATAGTATGTAAGTATTCATAGAACTTTGTTTTTGTAGTTCTATGATGTAGTTTGTTGATATGAATGTGTTATATATATTGTATGATTTCATGAGAATTTTAATGAATTTGTATTAGGATATATATGGAGTATTCAAAGTTTGTTATACTGATTAGTTAATGAACGTGAATTATAAGATGATATCAATAATATCTCAGCGAAGTCTAATTATCAAAATATTTGCAAATGAAATTCATTAATTTATAAAATTATTGAAAAAATGGGACAAATGAATGCAAATTTAGGCAGATTTAATGTAGGATAATATAAATTTCTACTGACAAAATATAACCAACACTGGTGACTAGCATTGTAATGCTCTTCCATAAAATACTTATTAAAAAGAGAAAAAGTAACACTCAAAATTGTCTAATATTTAAAACTTTTCTTTGAAATCCCTACTGAAAAAGTAATAATATATCCAAATTATAGAAGTTTTGTATAAAATCTGAAAATGTTAAACATAAATTTGCCCAACTTTATAAAGCTCTTGTATAGAATTCTTAATGAAAAAGTAGCACTTATTTATATTCTTATATATAAAGTTGTTCGTGTATATTGTATGTTTAAGATTAAAAAAAAATGTGCTTGGAACACTGATAATTAATGTAACTCAATATATAGAGCATTATTAATGTTAGATCTGTATCTAACTCATAATAAAATTGTGGCCAACAAATCTTTTGAAGGATAAAATGTCCGTTTACATTAAGATATATAATCTGTATTACAAGGACGATGCTTAAACATAGAAATATTAACGTAAGATGAATTTTTTTCAAGTGTTTAGTGTCACTAAACTATGGATAAGATCATATTTAGTGAAATTTTTTCAAAAATGAATTACATATGATTACAAGTTATTTAACTAAATTAAGTCGGTAGATTTGTTCCGTTTCTTTTTTGCAATATTTTAAATGATACTTAAATTTAATTACCTTAATCAATTTTAAATAGTTTTATATTTAACAGTTTTAATTTTGAACAGTTGGGAAAATATGGGAAGTATTTTCGAAGTTTTCGAAAAATACTTTAATTTAATCAAAGTTTCATTTAAAAGTAATTAATTTACTTGGCTGGTAATAAAGAGTTCAGTTTTTTTGATAAACTTCAGTGTTTCTTTAGTATATAAGAATCCAAGAACGCATTGTTTCAATATATCGTCATCGGTGAAGGACGCATCTAGTAGGTCACGGGTTACAGGTTTCAGAATTTTTCTATTGATAGTAATTTTAGGATAATTCTATAAATGCTTACATTTATGTGCAAGTTATAGATACAGAGTTTGGCATCTTGTTTTGAAGTCTTCAAATTGTATTGATTTGTTGGATTGTTCAAATGGGAGAATTATTCCACACATGATTTTGTATGTATAGAAATATTTTTTGAGTTACATTTATATTATAAAGTGAACAATTATTATTGATAGAATAATTCTTATTTATGATGGCCTTATGGAATTTTGCATAAAAATTGGCTTAAGAGTAATATATGATTAATAAAAGAAAGAGTCAGGTCCGGATTATTTCGACCACAGGCATATCTTTCTCGAAAGTTAGAGATTTGTAGTGCCTATAATTTAGTTTTTTTTTTCTCTTTTTGGATATAACTTTTGAACCGTAATTTAAAAAATATTTCAGAGGAAAAATTTCACACATGACGAACACAAGCCACACCGTAAGCGGAAAAAAAGGTACCTTTTATAATTAGAGGGCTCAGAATACAAGTAAACCAAGTCCATGAAAAGCTTCTTTGTACTACAGAGCTTTAAAGTTAAAGCTTTATTGCCAACATTTTTAAATGCTACTGCCTAGTTGATATTATCTGAACTAGGACTCTTTTCATTATTGCACTAAATTTTACATAGTTAGTACATAAAATTGCGCTACTAACTCAAAAATGACAAAAAGTAGACTTGGTTTATTTGTATTCTGAACCCTCCAATTCAGAGAAACAGACTGTTAAACTTTTAAAATTTAAAGGCCTATTGATAATAGTCCATGTGTGTTCTTTAACGCTAAAGTTAATGCAACCAGCAAACGAACCAAAACTCGTTTAATCTAATTTCACAAGGATGTCATATACCTTTTTGTCTAACCAGCCAAAAAAGAAAACCATCGAAGTCGTGTTTTATGAGGCCCATATTCCGGGTGTAAACCTGCGAGGGGAAAAAAAAATTAACCTTGAAATAAGGACACCTAAACTCGGTTACGAGTAGATATAAATCGTCTGACAAATATTTCAAAGAATCTTTTCATCACCGACATCAAACCGCTAAAAGAACAGTAAGTATGTATTTTTTTATGTATTGTACGTACACGTTATCGTTTAGTATTCTTTCTGATGGCAAGATTTTATCAAATTCTTTGATCTGAAGGAAGTATTAGAACAAAACTTTATCAAAAGGAGCCGGTGAGACGTTTTTTTTCTTTTCCGGTTGTATCAGAGATTGTATTGACCTATTTTTTAGTTATCATTTCGTGAATTCAAATTAAAAAAAATCTTGTAGATTAGGTTCATTTGTCCGTGATTCTCATTTTTATATTGTTTGTTAAATGTAATGTATTATGTAAACTGAAAGAAGTTTTTTAATACATGCATTTTTATTTTAATGATCTAATGAGGTGAGATTTATTACAATGTGTCTTCCAGTTTTGTTCTTTTTGGTGTAACTACCTGACAATGTTGTACTATGAGTAAAAGGAATATGTTTTGCATCTAATATTTTAAAACAACAATGAGGTTGTTACAGATGATGTAACTAATCTGTTTTTTCATTTTTGCTTCCTGCGATTTTATTGGTATTTCATTTCACTCTCAAAATGAAAATTCTTGTCGTCTTCTGCGTTTTACTTTAGAGTTAATTACGAACAACTAGTTTTTAATCCTGCTATTTATTAAATTTTACCGGTTTTATTTCGAATCAATTTTAAGTATGCAAAACACTACCAATAACTTCAATGTTGTTGGAAAACTTCGGTTTAGATGATAGTTTGTCTTATGCTGAGAAAATAAGCAAAAATGTGGGACTGAAATTTAACGTGATTCATAAAAACATATTAAAAATGAGAGATGCTTTATGACAAAAAAATAATTTACGAGAAAAGCTTTAGTTCTGCTAAAAGAAAAGTTTGTATCAAACATTCGTTTCAGTAAGGTGTGAAAATATTGTATTGTTCAATACAAATGTAATTACAGAAGCACTAAGAATGAAAACAATACCGCTAGAACTGTTGCCACTCATGACGTGAGAAAGAAAGAATGTTAATTCCATTTGAAAACATTTATGTTGGGAGAATCTTTCTCATAAATTTTGAAATGAATGTTTAAAATCGGCTATAGAAGTAAAACTTCCCTCAAAGAAATATGTTCATTCTGAGACTTTATGTGTCACTGAGCATAAAAAGTGAAATTACTTACTTTAACAAACAAAGGGTTCAAGGAAAGGTGAAAAAGCATTCCGGAGTTCCAAACAAAGATACCTATCCTAAAGAAAGAAATCGTCTTCCGAAATAAAAGTTCTCTTCAAGCGTTTAATTTTTTTGGGGTCGCCTATCTCTAAGCTGCGTGGTAAAATTAATATTTTATATGTTAAGCAGGAAACCGCGTTTAGTATTTTCTTTTGTTGACGAAGTTTTGGTAAATATTTTGAAAAATACAATTCTTGAATGTATTTTATACATAAATTACATTCGGATATGGTGGAAGATAGAACTTAATAGGCGAATTGATGTTATAGAAAATTACTTATGACTCATTGAAGTATATCCTACCAATATATTAACATGAGCCTACGCTATTCGTTTACTGTTATGTCTGGTATAATATTTTTTTAATTGATTACTTTGTCAAAATAAGACAAATAAAACTGAATAAGAAAGCTGAAGGTAAATTTATTTGTATGCATGTATGATGTATGATTTTGTATGTTTCTGAATAAATACTAGTTTCACGTTATCAATAACAAAATAATGTAATGATGAATTGACATTTTAAGAGTTGTTCAACTCATTTTATTTAGTTTAAATGTTTTGCAGCAATGATTCGTTTAAATTAAAAACCTATATTTTTTAAAATAAATATATTAATACGAATTTTCCTTAGGACTCATTTTTATAAAGAACATTTCCAGAAAACTGAATAAGGTACGATGTGTGATGATAGAATGGCTGATTAAAATTGTACATAGATTTTTTTTATTTAATTTTGAACAATGAAATAAAAATTAAAAAACTATTTCTTTTACCAAACTAAAGTAAAATTTATAATTTTACTTTAGTTTGGTAAATAATACGAATAATACGAAATAATATAATCTAATAAGAAATAATATAATACGAAATTTTTTTAAAACAAGTAAAATTTTGAATATGTTTTAAGTTTTGCTGGCAAAATGTATTGAAAATACTTCAAGGAGCATTAAAAGGTAGATTATATGAAGGTTTAAACTCATCTATAAAAGATGACATAATAGCCTTATTTAATGGACAAGTTGCATGAAACGCGAAATTCATAATATATGTGTTTTTCTGGTACATTATAAGCTGCAGATTCCGAATGTAAGGTTAAATATTCACAATATGTTTAATTTCAACAAAGCTTGAAATTTGCCGAAAATGACGTCACTGAAACAGCTCTGACGTCAACTGTTATGTTTTTGGCGAGTTCGATCTATGCGGTAATACATTTATAAAGTAGTAAACCTTACATTTCTGCGAACCTCATTAAAAGAAGACAATATATTTGCAACCAGTTTATATCAGGAAGTTAAACAGCTTGTCCCAAGTTTGGTTGTTAGTTAAAATACACACACTAGAGCGCGTATGAGCTATTGCAGAACTATTGACTGTTGGATCTGATTGGAATAGTCGAGTGAAATCGTTCAACGTTTGAAGAAATTAACTGGAATGAACATGACACGTTTCTGTAAAATAGCATAACTTTTTTAAGAGTTTGATAGGATGAAAGCACGTTTCACAGTTTCAAAAGCGATACAGTGAAACGTGATACGAAATAACACGCCAATAACAAAAAAAAGCCCACCGTGACGTCATCTGTTATGCTAAGAGAGGTTTAACAGGAGTGACGTATCATTAACTTTAAAAATGAATTTAAAAATAAATACATCTTTAAAACCAGAAATACTTGAGTTTTAGAGGTTTTTTTTAATATGCTTAATCGAATAAATATGTTTGTGGAAAACGCTGTAATTGTCCATTGTTTTCTATTTTCATTTCAACTTCATTCCATTTTCACAATCCAAAATATTTCTATGCATATATCAAATGATTGACGTGGAGTAAAGACCTTTAGCCTTTTGAAATCCTATGATGATCTTCTGAATAAGAATGGAAATTTCAAAACTTTTATTGTTGTAATTCTGAGTTGATAGAATAAAATTTTGTTACGAAAACGCGTCTCTCTTCTTTAAGGCTTTCATTCTACTTTTCTAGAAATACAGGTATGTAAAACAATTTGTATGAAATGACGCACTTACATTATTAGCTATATACAAATGAAAGCTTAAAATTGTTGATTTCTACTCATTTTCTGAATTTGAAAATCTTTTAAATCTATATTTTTATGACTTTTTAGAGATAAGAAACAATGAATGTTAAAATTAATAAATAAGGGATTTATAGGCATCTTAAATAAAACTAAGCTAATTTGATAGTAAACCCTTTACATGGTATTTATAATTTAATTTAAATTTATATTACATTTATAATTTAATTGCTTGTAACTGGAAACTAATTTTATGCTGTTCCATAGTTCGACAAATCTCTTCCGATTTAAGGTTCTTTTATTCAGGTAACGCTGAAAAGAAATTTGCTGATAAATATCACTTTTGTTTGGAAAAAATGAAATAATGGATGATAATTTAAAAATTGGGATATCATGAATCAGTTTTAAGAAGTGCATCATTTTCTATCAAATTTCTTTGCTAAAAATATTGAAATTTAATTTGTGATATTTTTTTGTAGAAGAAACATGATAATTTCAATTGGTACTTGTTCTTACAAAAAGATTTTGCAATAAAATGCCTTTGGAATTATAAATATAACATAATTTTACACATGATACACGACAAGTTTCATCAAAAACATTCTTGAAATCTCGGAATTTCACGTTAATTTATATTTATTGTCACCAAGCAACATTTCTTTTTGTTTCACCAACACAAATCTCTCGCAACGAGGTGAAACCACACAAATTAAATCCAATTTACCAGTTCTAATACTTTCACTTGTAACCGATAAACGAATTATATTCTACACTCTCCACTCTTTTGTTCCTTATAATCGCTGTGATTGTAAGCTCGGGAGCCATGACATATATATTTATTCAATAGGCAGAATGTATGTGGAAAGTCTTTAAATGACTTGGGAAAAAGTTTAAAGGTGCCTTTACCATAGATGGATTGACCCACGGTTAAACGTCTGAGGCTTAATTAAAAACCTTTGGGTCAATTAGTGTTAGTCGGAAATTCTAAAAGATAGCGTAAAAAGACGTGATATACCAAGGTATGTGCAACGGTATCTAGTCATATTCAATAACAGTGGATGGATGAAATGGTGTATGAAGTAATATTAATTATCTTTTGGATTTGGAACAGTTTTTATTTAAATGGATTTTTTAATAATATTTTTCAACACGTAATAAGTTTAACTTTAACTCATACATATGTTGAAATATACCTATGCTTATTTTTTTTTATATTCAAACAAAATATACTTTATAAAACCAATTTACAATATTTACATAAAATTTTGTATCGTAAATGACGGTAATATCATCTTGTTTTGACAATTAAAAAAAAGCACTGAAAAAAAACTTTGCTATTGTGACACATTTATGATAACTTAGATGTTTTAATTAACTCAGCTAACTGTGTTTCGTAAATATAATAATATACAGTGGATATGATGCTATAACTATAATAACAGTATTATATCTGTCATATTATATTATAAGAGGGTTATATGTTCCTCTGAATTAAGTAATTGACAAATATTATAGACACCAGATATCAGTTTTCTTTGATACAATTTTTGATATAAACCAATTCTCCGTTAGTGTCACGTACCAACAAAAGTAAGCATTGAAAGAGACAACAAACTTCAAAACTTCTTTCGAAATCTGTTTCTTTCTCCATCCATTTCTTCTTTAGGAAACAGATGGAGTGGGCCAGTATTGGTTTTGTCTGATATTGGATTAGTTAGCCAGTTTTGCTAAGTTAAAAATTGTTTCCACAGAAAAAGGATCGAAATGGTTTAAGGAACTTAAAAGGGAGTATGGTTAATAAGATAAAATGTTTAGTAACATTTTGTATGGCATTAGGTGTTTATTAAAGCTTTTTAGTCTCTTAATAAGTGGCTATTTTATTTTAAAACAATTTTGCTTACAATTTTGTATTTTCAAAAATGCAGACTAAAAATAAAAAGAAAGTTAAAGTACTGGATTTTTTCATCAGAATATATAAATACAGTTTTTAAGGCAAAGTGAAGAGATACAGTGTTCAAGAATTAATTCTTCGTTGTATATTTTATTTTAAAACAATTTTGTAAACTTTGTTAAAAACTTATTTTTAGGACAAAACTATGTCTCATATTTAATTATAAAAATGAGTAAAAATTATCATAGATAAATATTTATTAGTCAGCAAATGAACGATAAACTACATAAGTGGTAAGTGAGATTATTGATGTCTACAAGTCTACATTGACATAAAAAGTCAGTTTTGCACCGCAAACAACATAAAATATTTGCCGAAAAAAAAGGTGAAAATACTTTATAGAAAAACATTTTAAAGCATAGCGAAAAAAACAAATTTTCGTGGATACTTCTGCAACAGCCTTCATAAACTCGGGCGTTGTTTCTAAGATATAAAAGGAACCAAAAACACGCTTGACAGAGTTAAACACACAAAAGTACATAAAAATAAATTTACAGTACACTCAAAAGAACAACACTGATTAAGGATTTATTTACCATTGATTCTGCACTAAAATGTTTCCAATTCTCTATCTCTCTACTTCAGATAGAAAAAAAGGGTTGAAACAGAAGACTCCCCACTGTTTGAGCGGACAACGGAACATAAATAAGTTTTTTTTGTGGAGCATTTTGCAAGTTAGCACAGATTCCGAAGCATGGATTCACGACAACGAAAGAGGTGACCACTATTTTGCAAATATATGACTACAACTTGTCTTACTTACATGGTGGTTGTGATTGCAGGTCTTTTTTCGTGACTTTGTTTTCGAAAGACGTTGAAATACTAGATGCGTAAGTTGTGATTATGCTGCCGATGGCAGGTAAACTGCGGTAACTAGCATATGACTTCGACCATTTTCACAAGCCCCTCATAACTCTAACCTTTAAGAAAACGTAGAGAAAAGAGTGGTTATTTCAAAGCAAAAATGGTCCAATTCATAGTTGTGGTTACTGTAGTTTACCCGCTTACGAATGTGTGTTTATAGTTTATAATGGTTCGTATTGAGTCTTCTTCCTATAAGAGATGTATTCTATTAAGTTATTTTTCTACACTGTAAAAAAATCCCTCTAGCTTACCCTTACAGTGTAATGGTAAAAGTGCTACCATTAGCCTGTGCTGGGAATTGACATACAGTCCCTGGACAAATCATTAGACGCACTGCAATATTTCGGGTGTTTCTATTCTTCGTATAGCTAAACATATACGCAATGATTTAGTTGGATTTTTTCACTATGTGGTCGGCTGACTGAAAGGAAAGAAGTGATTCCACTTTCAAAATATAAAACTGTTCCAATGCTGAGAAAGGGCATTGGGTCATGTATCCCTATGGGTCACAGTGCGTCTAATAATTTGTCCAGGGACTGTATGATGTAAAATTTATTGTGTGGTACCGGATAAACGTTTGCTTTACTGGCAGTGATTGGATACATCTATCTTCTCTGTTTAAAAACGCTATTAGAGTTAGTTGTTTATCTGACTTTGCACGTCAAGAAAACACCAATTATCTGCAAAAAAATTACAACACCGAAATGTAAAAAAATAACCGAAAAATGTGCTGTAATTTTACATAATTATTTTACAGTGTAGTTCAAACAGTTAGACACATTATACAAAAAAATAAGACAAAGATTGTAATTTTGCAAAGTAAAAATTATTTTTAAAATTTATTTCGAGAATTCGTCATGTTGATACACATATTTAAATACAATATAGGAAATGTGTCAAACTTCATTCACAGTTAAAAAAGTTTAGTTATATTATCTGATAAACAGACGATTAACTTCTACTGGAAAACTAGATATGATTGTATTTAATAATATATGTTCTTATATGTAGTAGTTTAAAATTATAATTTCGTTAAAAGCTCTGTGGAATTTCAATCAAAACATGGCTTTTCGTAGTTTCCAAATTAGATGTATTAAACTAAACTTACAAATATTATTAGCATAGTAAGTCTAAAGGATCACCTTAGTAAGTAATTTAATTTAAATAAAATGATAAATAATATGACAAACGTCAGTTAAGTATATAACTAACTTTTTATTTAATTACATTATGACTAATTTTTGTTTAATACAGCTAAAATAAGTTATACAAACAAAATTCTTTAAATCTTCTGTCGGAACTAGTTTTTGCCAATTAAAATTGGTATAAAAATACCACATTTCATGTTTATAATTAAATAAAGTTTTTGCATTTAAACTTTTTTTAGAATACATTTATGTGTTCCTTTTCTTTCATAACCCTTAATAAACTTCCTAGTTTTAAAAATAATTTAGTATATTCATAACTAACTTCTTCACTACGGACGTCCACATATTTTTAATACACTAACTTTATATTATAAACTAGAGTTTTCAAACTTTCCTAAAATATCGATATCAAAGCAGCTGGAAAATATCATTCGTTCATTTGTATAAAAAATGACGTAGCACTAGGGTCAAGCATGATTTCTGAGGTCTTGCAAAAACTTTTTTTAATAGTAGATTTGAAAGGGGTTTAGTATTCAAAAATGTTATAATGGACAATTATATATAAAAGTAATATCATAGATTGTTTGCGCATTCATAACAAAAAGTTAGTAATTTTAGGGCTTAAAACCTCAAATTCTATGATATTGATGCGCCCTTCATCAAATATTAATTGTTTATTATTTTTAAATGACTTGTAAGACACACTTTTTAAATAAATATTTAAAAAAAAATATGTTTATATAAAGAAAATATGTAGGAGTTTACTGGGGAGTAAATAGGTTATTTTAATAATTTCTTAATAAAGTTTAAAAAAAATGCTTTACTGATTTGCTCTTTTCACCATTTCTGAAACACATTGAATTATACTCGTATCAGTGAAATTAGTTTTAAAGGCATATTTTATTCTAAAATACTTGACGAATTCTTTTGGTTAATACACTAAAAATAATTTGCAAAAACAGATTTTTTGAAATTAGTTTTTTTATAAGGATTATATTTTTTAGTTCAAATAGTTTATATGAAGCAAAATTAAATACGACTAAATTTTATTTTTCATTCGTAATTTATTCTGTGCTATCCGTATTTACGATTTTGGAATTTTCTTTTATTTTTAAGACGACTTGCATTGCCTTATTAGCTTCCACACTGCGTTTATAACGTAAGAAGTGGAAGGTATTAATAATCGTTCAGTCCGTCTGTCCGTCACCCACTTTAATAGGCCAAACTACAAATGCTACGGACAAGTATGATACGTCAAAAAAAATCAGCGCATCGAAATTAGAATACATTGAAAAAATTTCAGAAAAGAATTCGAATTCGAAGTACTTCAATTATTTAATAAACTGCAAAATTTAATGCTCATTTAAAAAGCATAGGAAGCCATTTGTATTAGAATTAAATCATCATTGCCATCCGCAACAATCGCTCGAGAAACTTTAATTCTTTTAGAAAATAAATTAAAATAAATTTATTTTAGCGACATCGATCAGTTTGAAATGACGTCAAATATATTTCACTACGATATTCTTCGTATGTTGATATGGAATATTTTCATTCTATTTAAAAACGAGGAATATTACATATTATTCTATAAAATATAAATTAATTTTTGCAAACGATAAGTAATAATTATTGAATTTTCGAAATAATATAAAAATAAGAAACTAACAAATTTAGCCGTGTGTTTGCCGCCTTTTTACTTGTTATTAATTTGATCTATAAAATCACGTATTATTCAAAATTCATTCAAACAGTTTTTAATGCATAAAATTTGGAAAGTAATTTTCATAAATGTGTAAAAGCTCGAATATCTACTTACTCACGATGACCCATTTCAACGTCTTGTTGATTGTCTAAAATAAAATGCATGTTTAAAATATGTAAATACATATATAAACTGCTGTTACGTTTCTAGTTATGGAAAAAAAGAGATAATATATATAATTTGAAATGAAATTTATTTTTTGGACATTAGGTATTTGATGGAATATCAAATGCAAATTTGTTCATTGTTGTGTTTTAGCTAGCGTATTTGACTTCTGAACTTCCTGCTCTGGTTGTTTCTGACTAAAACTAAACTATAGATTACTACTGCAGTTTTATTCATCTTTTTTAGTGTTAATACCAACGACATGCTGGAAAAAAAATGAAAATTGCATTTCAAAACCCTTTTTGTTTTAGTCTCGCTACGTATGTGTTCGGTACATTTATGTTGTATTGTAAACATGAACAAGACTAAGCGCCAAACTTTAACAGCGTATCTCAACTTGGTGGTTGAAGTCAGTAGAAGAAATTGAACGAGATAGAGAGATAGAGAGAAATTGTCGATATATTGTGATATAAGTTTATTTCCAACGCTGAGTGCTTGCTGAATATTTCAGCAATGCTTACGCTTTTCTGAAATTATCCAAATGATAAGATTTTTAAAAAAAGTATAAGTTCAATCACTAAAAATCATATGTTTTTTTAGACAGTTAAACTATAACACAAATAGAATTCAACTATAACGGATCAAGTTCGTTAAAATGGTTCGAATCCGACAATACGCTAACCTACAATGATAACGGACTATTATGCTCATTTGCATTGTAAATCCGATTTATTAGGTGCAAGTCTTCTGAAGATGCACGAACAAACCTAATACCGACTTCATATCTTAATATTAGAGTTGAAATGGTGCAAGTCACAATAATGTTTCAGGTCGGAGTAAGTGTAGTAGTAGCATTCAGTGTCTCAATTTAAGGGGACAGGGAACATAACGACGCTTCAAAATATCAAATTTTCATTTTAACTTTCAATCCCTAAAATAAATATTTACGAAATTTTTTATATAAATCATCATCTGCATATGGGGTTGGAGTTTACAAATTTGGCAGTTAATTTCAATATAACTTTGTTTCCAGCTTTTTATGTCATTATTTTAAAACACCGATTTTTAGCTAGGTACACTTTCCAACACAACTATTGCGTGTATCTGAAAATATTTTTTTTATAGAAATAAATAAATGTCCATTCAACGCAATGAATCTCAAGTTTGACGATAAAACATTCATAATTTTAAGTTATTAACCTAAATAGAAATTTTGCGAATTTCTTAAATTAGAAAAATCGTCTTAATTTTACTCGCATAATATTTTTTGTAATATTTTTGGTCCAAAGTGAAATAGACATGTATACGACATCACAGAAAATTTCAACTCTTCTAGTCAAATAGAAAAAGAGAAAAGTGTACTTTAAGGCTGAAAATTGGTGTTTTGGAATAATTATATTTAAAGCTGGCAACTAAGTTATATTGAAATTAACTACCAAATTTGTAAACTCCAGCCGCATATTCAAATGTGCATCATAAAAGTTATTTTCATAAAGGCACGATGCAGTAACTAAAGTTTAAATGAAAATTCGATATTTTGAATGGTCGTTTTGTTTCCTGTTACCTTAAAAGAAGGAGTTATCTATAATTCAACGTCAAGTGGATGATGAAGACTAATAAAGTCGACTTAATCTGTTGATTGTGTGTAACCAATAATATATGATTCCTAACTTTTCACAAACATTCAAGTTTTATAGTTAAAAAAGGTGTGATGAACTAAATGCATAATCATCAGGCTTGTCTAAGCGAAACTGATGAGTTGAATACAAATCCGAATTAACCGGGAGTACACACAGATAAAAATTGGCAGAGGCTACACGCACGGGCACCGTTCCTGCTTTACGTGTACGGGTATTAACGCGCATGCTCAAGTCGGGGCTTACTGGAACCGTGCATGCATTACGTGCACGGACATGATATACTTGAAAGTTGAGATTGCTCTTTTTTGAGCCCCGGGCAATTTTGTTTTCTCTATAAAAACATTAGTATCCAACATGGGCAGTACTGTAGGCGCATTAAAAGCCTAAACACTCGTTTGGGGCCCCGGCAATTTTGTTTTCTCTATAAAAACATCAATTCTAGCCATTTGCAAGGAAAGTTCAAAAAATTAGAAATTTAAATACTTCATGAAAACGTAAAAAATGTAAGTAAACTTTTCCAGAACAAATTTGAAACGATAATCTTCCAGGGTGAAAAAAATCTTATAAAAAACATTTTATTCAGCCGAAAGCGTGTTTTCAAACCGAGACCTATCGAATACGAACCTCTTATGCTATCACTAAGCTACGGTGGTCAAGTATGAATTGAACTAAAACTATTAATAAGCCTGATCCTGCGCAGTTACTACCCGTACGTGCAATGCGTGTACGGTGCCCGTGCACGTAGACACTCCGATAAAAATTTTGGTGCAAGATTGCCCCAGAATTCTAGCTGCCACCACTATTTGGAGCCTTCATTCCCCACTTTTGCGGTGTGTCAAAAATATGGTTTTGCCACAAAATTGGTAAATCCAGCTTTCAAATAGTGGTAGCTGCTATAAAGTTCCAGAATTCCGGTGCAATATTGCTCCAAACTTTTTTTTACAGTGCAACAGATTTAAGTAACTACTGATTGATCAATACTTATCGCTGCGATTCTCAATAAAGGAATGAAATAAATATTAAAAATACAATTTCAATAATTGAGTTAACTTGCTTTACCTCACAGGCCCAGATCCAGCGTCACAGGATTGACCTTATCTGTCGCCACAGCGGTGACCTCACGGATTGAAGCCATTATTTTCGTTTCCGATTGTCTCTACTAAATCTCTCATTAGAAGAAAACTTCGACTGTTCTCTGGCCGCTAAAAATGGCCGCTTCCCATGCTAAGTGGAGTAAATTGCCTTCCAATAATGCATTCTGGAAGTCGTAGGCGACCGTACTAAAGATGTCTGATGATGTGCAGACAGCACGCAAGAGAACAAAAGATTTCCGATTGACCGGAAAACAGAATGGAATTTGGTTTTTGTGGGATTTGGATCAATTGTTTTTGGGTATACAAATTGTTTTTATGGTGTTACTAAAATAATATTCATTTTTGTTTCGGTTGTTTTAACCTTGAGGTTTTTTTTCACCTTGCTTAGTTATCTAATCAGTAATATGTAATCAGATGTAAATACTTTTATTTTTTTTATTAATTCTTGATAAAATTTCGTAAATTTTTATTTCGCCAAATTTATGATTTAACTTAAACAACTTTAATTATGGAATTGAGTGAAATTAAATACGTAAAATTGTTCAACTGACTTTTTATTTTGATTGAACGCATGACTTGTATTAGAAAGAAAATAAATAAACAAGCAACGACCTAATACACTTAACACTGAATTATTTAACTGAACTATACTTATTTAAACTCTATCCTTTTTGTTTTAATAAATTTACTCTAGGTAAATACAACAAATTAGTGAACAAATTGTATTTAATTACACTAAATTTATTCTACTCAATATTAGAAACGGTGTTGCAATGAAATTATATCGAAAACAAATAACTTAAAAAATTTCGTAACTGATGATCGAATTCAAGTTTTCAAGTTTTAAAATAGATTAATGTGTTTTAGAATCTCTTAAAATTTTCAGTGGTGTTTTAATACGCGTTAAATATTAAATATGTTGCCTACCAATTTGATCTAAATTTTACTTACGTCACTGTTATTGCTTCTATGTTTATGCAAATATATATAGAACTAACATCGTAAATCTGGAGGTAGGTGAGTTGTTATTTAATAAATTGATGTTTTGTTGAAGAGTGTGTTTTGTGTCTGATTTTAGGGGAATATTTTAGAAGCCAAGAGAGCTGTCTTTTTACAATATAAGTTCTTTATTGCATTGTATACCAACGAAAAGTGTTTATACATTTTCCCATATAATTCTTAAAATATTGAATGACGGTAAATTTTATAAAAAAAATAGCTCTAAGATCAACTACATTAAATTTATGGAATTGAAAGTAACTTATGAGACTCTTCACGTTTTAAAGTAGGAAGAATACAATAAAAAAAGCCACACAATAAAGATCACACCCATAAAACACCTAAAAAAATTACAAAAATCCTAATCCGGAAAAATGCCTAGGTGCAAAGGATTCTAAAAATCTTCTTTTATTACGATTTAAGAATGTCTTGACTTTGGCTTCTCTTTTCTAAGAATATTAAAGAAGTATCAATCTGTTTTATTACTTGTTTCCATAGAAAGAAACCCAGAAAGTAGTTATAAAAAATACTGCATTTTTTTACATTGGAGTTTTATTTTGTTTTTGGATGATTCTCTTGGAGTTTTTTTTGGCGTATTAGGTCTTTTGCTGACTCGACAAATTCTACAGAACTGAGATCCATTTTTTAGTGGCTCTCTAAAAACTTTGATGTTCATATTACAATTAATTGGCGTTCTGTTGATGTTGAAGTATGCCAACATTTAATTTTGCTGACAAAGTACCTATGCCAATTAGGTACTAAGGTAAATTTACATGCCGCATAATCATGTAACATGCGTTGCTGTGGTTCTCCTATTCTAAAAGTAGCCGGAATTTTTTTTTTCTGTCGGAACTGAACTTGCAATCTTGGAATTATTTTGCGGGTAGCTACCTCTGCACTGTTGGTTTCCCCAAAAATATGATTCCTTGTACCTGCAACGGCAGTGTGGTGAAATGTTTCACCAGATTTTCGATGTTCTGTTGAATCATTTCTCAAGTTTTTGTTTCCAAAACCTAAAATATGGTTCAATCGAATATATGGTGAAACATTTCACCACACAGCAGTTTCAGTTACAAGGAACCATTATTATAGTTTAACCAAGCACATATTTTTGACAGTGTACGTCATTAAGCCGGTAGGTGAAAAGCATAATTAGAAAGCTACTGTCCGAGAGAAAATAACTGTATTATCGGCGTTACTTTACTTCTGTGACGGCTGCCTGAGTTCAAAAGGAAAAGTTAAGTCGAACGCATGACCTATTTTTGGATCTTTGAACTGAACTCGGGGATTTGGAATGGGCATAACTAAAGGGAGAAAAGGGATTTCGGTGGTTTTTTGTCAAGAAATATTTCGATTATTTCACTTTCACTTCGAATTTCATGGTTGGGAGAAACAAGTGGAAGTGAATAAGTAATAACTTTGAATTTGCAGAATACATAACTTTGAAGTCGTTGACAGTATTTTGAATTCGGTGGAGTTGGAAGTTATGTAGTTAGTCATCTGGATTTCTTTTTATGAAAGAAGATTGTAGCAAATATTTTTTTTTTTGGTAGTGTTGTGTATAACTGTTTGAATTAGGGACCATTGGATTAGGAGACCAGTACCATTGTCGCTAGGTCAAAATTATCTTCATGACCAAGCTTCTATAAGCAATATACACAGTCACTTGGGGTAGTTGAATGAGAATTGATTCCTGAATTTAAGCTACGTTTAATTATATTTAAGGTATCGCCTGCGTTAAAATTCATATTGATAAACAAAAAAAAAATCGTTAGTTATTTAGCATTGATATGGATACATATATTGATACATTTATAAATAAACTACACAGAAAAAGTGAAAAAAATAAAAATATAAAGCCTGATTTCTAAAAAAGTACTTAAAATAATCTGACATTCCCTTTGACTTGGTAAAGTTCTAACCCTAAAGAACTCCGTGAATTGAAACCTAAAGGATATCTTGAAACGGGAGAAAAATATTGACGTACAAAACACGCTAATCAAATTTTTTTATCAGAATACCTTAAGAGTTTAATGAAATAAAATAACTAGTGTAAAACAAATGTATTGTTTATTCAGTGCCATTTATTTTTATACGATGATATAACTAGATATGGATAATATAACTAGACAAAGGATTTGACATATGATGATATTATGATATGCGTGGGCCAAAGGATTTTGTGTCTTTTAGATTTCCTGACCGAGATATCTGGAATGCTAAGCCTAGCCCGGCCTAGAGGTCAAACTCAAGCATAACTCCCCAGTGTGTAGTTCCCAAGTATGCTTGGTTCTCATTTTATCGACCCACATAAGGGATGAAATGCTGGGTGAATTTTGCCAAATCCGGGATTCGAATCAGGACCTGTAGTGTTACAGTACGAAGCGCTGACACTTAAGCTACTGGATTATTAAGCCATTGGAGGAAGTGCACGTTTTACCATGGCACAAAACACATAACACGTTATAACAATGTAAACAAAACTGCTCCATATTTGAACAAATGTTGTTATTAATCCCAAGAAAAAAGCTTTACTTTACCAGGTACTTTAAAACATAAAAAAATTAAACTGTCATAGATACATCAATCATAAGAAGGAACTGCTTTACATTAAAAACATGTAATCTAAATACTAAAACAACATTTAATTTGCATTTATTGTTTTTATGAATGTATTAAAACTTTTTAATGAGTAATATTCACATTAGTATTTCCTATTGTTATTTTGACTATAAATCCATAAATAAATCATAGTTTCAAGTATTGTCATGTTTATTGATGAATATAAGAAGAACAACTAAAAACAGAATGTAAGACAAATAATATATATTTTTTTTATATAAGTATATTATTACAATAATTAGGGCAGTAGTAATGCTCGATATTTCTGTTAAATTAATTTTGGTTTCGCTTCAGTGAATACTTGGCAGTTCTTATTGATGCCATACATACTTCCACTTAAATTGATTGTAATGTATTGTGAAAAGCCTAACTCATGTAAATAAAAATAAACATGATATACTCTTATATCTTTTGCACGAATTTAAAATATTTTTTCTTGTTCAATCTTTATTTCCTTATAAAACTATTTAAACTTTTATTTTTTGGCCTACATTTTATTTACTTCGATAAAATTAAATTAGGGTATTGTTATTGTAGAGATTTTCCTTTGACTTCAAATTTTCAAAATTCATTTTTTAAAAGCGAAATTAGGCACCTTTTCCGTATATGTACCAGTTGTTTGTAAGTAAGTCCGTCCGTCTCTGTCGTTACTTTTTTTCAACTCCAGTTTTAACCAAATCATCGTATTTTTAAAAAAGTAGTTTGTTGCAAAAAGACACATGTCACTTAAACTTTGCTGTCTCATTCTGTGGTTTAAACATGAAAAAAACGTCGAAATATACAAATTATTCTAATATTTGTAAATTTAAAACTAAATACTTTTTTTCAGGTTATTTTATTGAAACTTCATTAATTGCTTAATGTAGATTTGAAATTAAATATTTATTTATAAAAAAAATATGTCATTTCCTACGACTTTTAATTAGAATTAAAGTCATTGCTTACTAGCTATCAAGTGCTTTCGTATGATTTTTAAATATATTTGACGTCATATACAAACAAAGAACGCATTTTGGCCAAGAATAAATTTATTTTAATTTATTGTCTAAAAGAATTAAAGTTTCTCGAGCGATTGTTGCGAATGGCAAATGTGATTTAATTCTAATAAAAACAGGGCCTTTAGCGATTTGTAATTCAAAGTTTTAAACGCCAAAATTAACTATTTTCATTAATCTTCTTTCTCAGTTTAATAATTAGACTTTATCGTTTGCTAAATTTGTTTGAAGTTCGAAGAATAATGATGTATTCTTTTTTAATAAATATTTTTGTCGCCACAATTTCCCATTTACATTTCTTTCGAAAATTAACTTATTTATAGTTTGTTAAATTAATTTACAGTTCAAAAAATTTATAATTTGTACAATTGATTCTTAAAAATAAAAGCGAAACTTAGCATATTTTTTTATGCCAATTCTCTATGCATCTTTCTACATACATATATATATAGAACCATTAAAAGAACTCTATTGTGATAATACAACAATCCAACCGAATTATATCACATAAATAAATATTTTTCAAAAGTGTATTTTTATTTTAACAAAAGTTTCTCGTACGTTTAACGAAATGGCAACAGTGAAAATATTGAATAAAATGGAATTTGCATGTTATTTCAATGTAGATTAAATTTTTAGTTATTTAAATTTTAAATAAGCTTCTAGTTTAAATTTTTTAATGAAATTTGGCATGTAGCCTAATCTGATTTTTTGCTTTAAAATGACGTATCCCACTTGTCTGTGGGACTTGTGGTTCTTTCTGTGAAAGTGGGTGACAGACAGACAGACGGACGGACGGACAGAACAGACGGACTGAACGATTATATACCTTCCACTTTTTACGTTATAAACGTAGTGTGGAAGCTAAAAATAATTTGTTGCAAAAGTAAGACAACAAGAGTCTAACTTTTAAACATGTTTATATGTTTGTTTGTCTGTCTCATTGCCTGTAGGTTCGTAAGAATTTCCATGAATATTAAAAAGTAACAGAAAATTATGTTTTTTAAAAAATTCTTCTAGAATTTCTTGTAAAATTTTAAATACTTTTAAAGATACTTTTTTTAAACCAGCGTTATTGTTTATTGAAACCTGTCATTAAAATTGCTTTAATGTAGATTTGATAAGTTTTTAAAAAATATCTTACGGGTTATATAAAAAGAAATTTATTTAAGGAAATCATTTCTCAATTACACTAATTTTTAATTTGAATTAAAGTCGCAATAGTGCTGTACTAGGTCTAGTGGCAATGTGCCTTTTCATATTGTATTTTTTTAAATAGAATATTTACAAGCTACATATACAAAACAAAGGCAAAACACACATTGATGGCCAAGGGGAAACAATACCCGTACAAGCCATAGCAGAAGATTGATAATACAATAAAAAATTATATATAAATTTGAATTTTAACCTAGGTTAAGTGACGAGGTGGGACGACACTCAAATTAAGTTTTTTGTCCAGCATAATTCGTTTATATGACAGCAAAGACGAGAACAGAGCCTGCAAAGGCATCTTCAGTGGCAAAATATCTATCCATCCTTGCCACGCTTGCACATGAACTCTTTTATAAAAATAAGGTTAGATTGCAGTCTTTAAATAGTATTTTTAAAGGAACTATTTCAATGTAAATTAAGAAAATCCCCACTGCTTAATGAATTTCAATTACATCCTGGAGACATGACTTCAATTTACTCGTTCTCACCAAATGTACTCAGGTGCCATCTGTAAGGTATTTGTAAAATGAAGTTGAATTTAAATAAGTTTGCTTAATTTTAATTAAGTTTATAAAAATTATTTCTCAATTGTAGTAAATTTTAAAAAGATTATAATATTAGTTTCCTGAAAACTTAATAATTAAATGTAATAATTAAATATAATAATTAAACATATATCTAAATAATTATGATATTTCAAAAGACATAATTTTTAAATCTTATCAAATCTGTCATGACAACTACAGATTACATTTAAAGACCGACTGTAATAAATGATTATACTGTTGGAAATAAATATCTATAAATGGAAAACTAAATTGCAAAATGAAAGGAATATTTGATTAAATAAATACTGATTCATACAAAACCATCGGGGCTGGGGAGCCCAGTCGGTTAGGCATTCGCCTAGCATGCGGAAGGTCCCAGGTTCGGGTCCGGGCATCGCCAAAATAACTGCCGACCTATAAACGGCCCGTGCAGCCAAAAATGTCCGACGAATAATACCCCGTGTGGCGGGAGTGCACGTTAAATATCCTTCAAAGTCCTAACGCTGCGTACGATGTCACCCTTAACGGTTGCGTTGGGTGCCTACTCAGGTGTCGGCTCGTCACTTGACTGTGGTTCTAAAATACGTCGCCCGTCGCCAATAGCCCTCGTGTAGCTCTCAAACTAACCCTAACCCATACAAAACCATCCAATGTAATGTCAATCAAAGAAAATTTTCTTCAACACACACCTAATGAGTTCTAATAACATCCTAGAAGCATATCTTCAATGGGGTCGTTCTAAAGGATTAAAAAAATGAAGTTAATTGTGAAAATATTTGTTTTATTTTAGTTAAGTTTAAATATGTTATAATATTATTTTGTTTTCTTTACTCGTTTCCTTTTCAATAATTAAAATATTCAACAAGGTTACCTTTTTGGAATGTTATGAATTCTATTTTTACAACTATATAATACGTTTTAAGACTTACTGTAATAAATATCTGTAAATTTTATATTGAAATATAGGAATAAAACTTATCATCTGAAAATAAACATTGCAAATATTCAATTAAAAGTTAAATCGAAGAAATTTTTGCCAACACCTAATGAATTCTAATAGCATCCTGGAATCTTGTCTTCAATTGGGTCGTTCTCACCAAGTGTATTCAGGGGCCACCCTAATTTAAAATAACGAGAAACATCCATTTGATATTATTTCTCGATGGCCTACATTTAAAAGTGTTAGGTACTTCAGTTGGGGGTACATCAAAGGTAATATCAGAAATGAGTGACACAGTACCTTGACATGTTTGCTTACATGTCTTAGTTTTAAGGTGCGATGAAAATAGAGTTTGCTTGCTTTTTCTTCTGTTATTTTTTGGGCAATGTTTTTAATCTAACGTTCAAGTGGAATATTTAATGTCAGACTTTATGTTATATTTTGGTCTCTTGAAACGAGAACTTTTTTATTTGTAAATATTATGTATCTAAACATTTTAATTGTTACTTCATCAAAAAGAGCTATAAATAAAACCTTTTTTTAAATGAGATAATTTTTATGCAGACTATCTTATTTGCTAATTTTGTTAGGAAAAAGTGTGCGCGATATAAATTTTTTAGGCCCTCTGCGCAATATTTTTTATTACGAGCAAAAGTATGTTTAAATACCCAGGGATTGATCTTACATAAGATCCGTCAGGCCCGGCCTAGGGACCCTAAATGTTTTAGTGATTTTTATGCTAAATTGTGTTTCCCCTGAAAATTTAGTAAATTGTGACATTTTATGGCTCCGCATTATTTTTAAAGCTAGAAAATAAAGCATTAAAATACACAAGTTCAGCAAAAGAAATTAAGTTTATGATTATTTTTAATTTTTTAAACTCTAGTTTAGATTTTGATTCAGACATGGACTATAATACGAGCAACAATGCACAAAGTTTTCCTTAGGGGGGGATTTCCTGTGCTTATAGTCCGTGTTATCCTAGATCAGGATAAGTTGTAAAATAGGTAAACTGTAAAAATAAGATTAACTTAAATATTAACTGTTGTAAATGAAATAAGAAAGTGAGTCAGAATATGCTACATGGAGAAAATAAATGTCACAATGAATTGTTATACAATAAAAAGATTCAAAAAATTGAATAATAGCAAAAGATTTTCACTTTATATCCACATACAGAAACCTTTTATTCTAAAATTTATCACTCTCCTTAAAAAAATATTCGAGCATGACAATAATCTTAAAAAATATTCACAAAGACCGAAATCCTTTTTCAACTTTCCCCAAAAGTATTCCAAAAACCAATTCAATAAGATTTCTTTTACTTCGTTTTTTATTAAAAAAAATGAAATAGATAAAAAAGATGGGTTTGGAATTTTATAACATTTCTTCTCTTTCTTTAATTCTACGGAATTTGGGTCGCTTTCATAGCGATTCCGTAATGTGACGTCAAGCAAAGGGGCGGGGCTTGTAATTCTAAGTTTTATGCACCACTGATTGAATTATAACAACAAGTTCGTGTGAAAAATTAAACACTTGAAATCTATACCGGTGGTGTGATAGCCGCTTGCGGTTTGGCAACTTTTTTAGGAAAAAAATATTATAATTTCGCATTTTTGAATTCCAATAGTGTATTTACTGAGTGTTAATGATAGTGGAAATATTGTGAACAGTTTCAAGCATGATGTAGTTTCGGATTTTTACCTTTTAAATTGGTGAGTTAATATTTTTTAAAAATCTTATTAATGTCGTTTTTTGGTGATGGTTGAAAGTATTCCGTAAATTATAACTAATATAAAAATTATAATGCCTATGAAATGAAAAAAAAAATATGCATAAAAACATATTTGAAAAAACCTATAAAATACTACTAAAATACAAATTATAAGGTATTTAGCGTATCAATATAGTGGAATGATTTTAGTACATTTTAAGTAAAAGCTTATTTAACTCATTCTAACATATTAAAGTTCACTTATTATTAGCAATCTTTAAAATTTAGTATAAGAAAAAATACATAAATAGGAAGAGGGAATGTATCTATCGAAGAGGAAAGTTCAATTTCTCTCACCATTTTTATTAAAAAAAGTTTTATGAGTTCACTTATTATTAGCAATCTATAAAATTTAGTATAAGAAAAAATACATAAATAGAAATAGGGAATCTATCTATCGAAGAGGAAAGTTTAATTTTCTCTCGACATTTTTATTAAAAAAAGTTTTATAAGTTACGTAATTGAAACATAACACTTTTTTAAAAACTGTACCACAAACATTATCGTCTCTCTACATCAAGTTAATTGAAAATCCAATTCCATGATACCATGTTTAATCTTAACCTTGAAGCCTACAAAGTTTTTTTTAAATATCTAGGTCTCCTTCTTGACAATGAGGATTTTTTTATTCCACTACAGTACACTCAAAAACTCTCAAACATCTCATATTTTCCTTTCTTAACGTATATTGTAAAGTAACTTTTTGTAAACATTCATCGAATGCTGTATAAGTGTATCTCAATTAAAAAAAATATGAAACAATTTCTGAATTATATCCCAAACTATACAATAAAAAAAGGGGCCCAAATGGCCGAGTGGTTTGGACCAGTACGCAAGCAGTCTGCGCGCTGTAACGGGTGCGGGTTCGATTCCCGCCTTCGCCCTGGGTGTAATTTCCTTTCTCTGTGACAGTAAAAAAAAATCTTTCTATGTCTGTCTTACTTGACGAAGGCTTATATAAGCAGGTCTCTGATCAAGCACACAAGCCGGAATATATATGTGCCTACCCCTACCCCCTACAATAAAAAAATGAACTCTCAGCTCTCTCAATTTAGATTTCCAAGTTTTCAATTTAGATTTTAAAGTTGGAAAATAAAAACTTTTTTTTACACATTTACATTTTTTATACTTGTCGCATTTGGAACTATTCATAGGTTTGTAATCAATTCTATAGTCAGGGGACAAATTAGCTTTTCCAACTACCTTATTTTAAAATAGAGTACTAAATTACTCGAACTAAATAACTATTTGATAAAGCAACAAAGCACACATCACAGTAATAGTTTAATTGAAGCTGACATATTGTCCGAAGACCTGTTCCCCCACCCAATAATTTCATGGATAATTTCTATGAAAGAATCAAACGGAGACAATTTACACGATCTTTAAGAGGGACTGTCAGTCCCATAGAGCTAATGCATTAGTTTTGAAATCACAAGTTCCGCAGAAGTATTGCTTTGCCATGTTAGCCCTTTTTCCTCAGGTATGGGAACCAACATAACATCGAAATGAAACAAACTTGAAACGAAAATGTTATCTAGTTATTTAATTATATATTTTTGAAGTTTTAAAATGCCTCAAAATATTCAGCCGCTGGCGACACTATTTAAAAACTTTATCAATTAATAATTAAATAACCGGATGTTTTAAATTGATGTTTCGATGATTCCCATGCCTGGTGAAAATGGGATAACATGACAAAGCAATTCTTTTGCAAAAGTTGTGATTTTAAAACTAATGCATTAGCTCTATGAGACTGAAAGTGCTTGGTCACCCAGTTCAATATAAAAAGGTTTTCTTTTCGAAAACTGAAACTATACTTTTAATTAAACAAGTAGGTTTGTAACAGAATCTGTCACTTAACTCGCTTCCACATATTTGTGTTTAACAGGAAAAAACGCGCCAAACACAACATTAATTCTATATTTAACATTTACAAGCTAAATTTGGCTAGTTTCATTTATTTTATTTCGAAAATTCAATAATTATTACTTATCGTTTGCAAAAATTAATTTATATTTTAAAGAATAAATATGTCATATTCCTCGCTTTTAAATAGAATGAAAACATTTCATATCACCATACAAGGATTCCGTAGTGAAATATATTTGACGTCATTTCAAACTGATCGATGTTGCAAAAATAAATTTATTTTAATTTATTGTCTAAAAGAATTAAAGTTTCTCGAGCGATTGTTGCGAATGGCAAATGTGATTTAATTCTAATAAAAACAGGGCCTTTAGCTATTTGTAATTCAAACTTTTAAACGCCAAAATTAACTATTTTCATTAATCTTCTTTCTGAGATTTAATAATTAGACTTTATCGTTTGCTAAATTTGTTTGAAGTTCGAAGAATAATGATGTAATCTTTTTTAATAAATATTTTTGTCGCCACAATTTCCCATTTATATTTCTTTCGAAAATTCACTTATTTATAATTTGTTAAATTAATTTACAGTTCAAAAAATTTATAATTTGTACAATTGATGCTTTAAAAATAAAAGCGAAACTTAGCATATTTTTTTTTATGTTAAGTTAGAATTCTCTATGCATCTTTCTACATACATATATATAGAACCATTAAAAGAACTCTATTGTGATAATACAACAATCCAAACCGAATTATATCACATAAATAAATATTTTTCAAAAGTGTATTTTTATTTTAACAAAAGTTTCTCGTACGTTTAACGAAATGGCAACAGTGAAAATATTGAATAAAAATGGAATTTGCATGTTATTTCAATGTAGATTAAATTTTTAGTTATTTAAATTTTAAATAAGCTTCTAGTTTAAATTTTTTAATGAAATTTGGCATGTAGCCTAATCTGATTTTTTGCTTCAAAATGACGTATCCCACTTGTCTGTGGGACTTGTGGATGACAACAGTGAAAATATGAATAAAAATAGAATTTGCATGTTATTTCAATGTAGATAAAAAAAATTTAGTTATTTAAATTTTAAATAAACTTCTAATTTAAATTTTTTAATGAAATTTGGAATGTAGCCTAATCTGATTTTTTGCTTTAAAATGACGTATCCCACTTGTCTGTGGGACTTGTGATTCTTTCTGTGAAAGTGGGTGACAGACAGACAGACGGACGGACAGACAGACAGACGGACTGAACGATTATAAAACCTTCCACTTTTTACGTTATAAACGTAGTGTGGAAGCTAAAACTATTGCTGCATACAAATGTACACATTTAAAATTAATAATTGCACGCTGTAATAAGTTTTCTATGCATCAATTTAAAAACTAAAACACAAACCATGCACATCACGAATAACTTTATCATAAACACAGCTATAATTATCTTGTTACAACCAGAATCTCTAGTTTGGCATTTTAAGATCCTCAAACTAAAAAGTAACTATATTTAACTGAAAAAAATAGAATTTTTAAACCACTATTTAGTACTAGGTTACCCTTGTTTTTACAGTCTACTAGTAAGTAGACTGTCTGTAGACTGTAGGTCTTTATTGAAACTAAAAATAAACATACACCTAAGCATACAATTTTATGAAAATTTGCCTACCTAATGCCACTTTAGTCCAACCGATAGATTTAAAAAAAAATATATATTTTCCATTATACTTCAGTTAGTGATCTGTTTCATACATTATTAATTTTAGAGTACCCTAAATAGTCTTTAACTGTTATTTATTTTATCTTCATACTAATAGTTTCATTTTGAAAGCAATCACAAAACTAATGAATAAGCGTGGACTCGAATATCATATTTTCGTCGATGGCTTTTAAGCTAGAAAAAAGTGGAGTAATAATATACTTACTATTTTTTAACGCATTGACAGCTGTAGTTGATGTCTTATCATACACGCGAAGTGTACATCGAGGCTCATAACATCGAGGATCCAGTTTATTAGTTTTCACACTAGCAAAAGTTTTTCTGTTAGGAACGCAGAGAGGGAATTATGGTGTTTTAACAAAATGGCCACTTTTCAAGTTAACGAAGCAGAAAGCTTATCGTACAAAATTCTACTTCCCAGACACAAATACGTGGCTTACTAGGAAAAGAGCTGATGTCCTATTTTAGAACATTCTCTATCGGCCCATTTTCTACTGATTTAAAAGAATAATCTACTAACTTTTGTACTATTTTCTTTTGCCTTCATGGACCATCACGTTATAAAGTTATTATGCTGTTCCTGTAAAAAAAGTGTTTTTTTTTTGTCCTCGGAAAATCGATAGTTGCAAAAGATAAAAAAGATTCATGTGTTTACTTTCCACATTTGTTGTGCATACTTAAATTTAGAAAAAGCGTGGACCAACTATTTTTCTCTATCCTGTAAATATAACCTTTTATTTTATCCATGTCCAATACATTTTTAATCTATTTTTTTAAAATTAAGGCTATTGTTAAAAAAATGTTGTGTAGCATTAAATATTTGAAATCAGCGCTAAAAACCCATTAACTTGCTACAGTACCCTTAAGAAAAAATTATATCCATCCAAACCAGGCCACATAATAAATAAGTCCAAATTATAAAAACAAAAACACTAAAAAATAAAAATAAAACAATGGACTATTAAAATTATTCCGATTAATTTTATTTGTGATTCCCTTATAGAAATGGATTTCGATTATAAGACACCTTTTTCACACCAAAAGCATTTTATGTATACATAGCTGTAAAGGAAAAAAGTCCCTCTTGCAAAGAAAAGTCTCTCAACCCCAAATGCAAAAAAATTAATAATTAAATGCCCTTTATTAAGCATACTTTAATTTATAGAATTGCTGGTATTTTAACAATGTCGGGTTTTTATCCCTGTCGGGTTATGGCCTGAAGGAATTTCGGCTGTCGAGAATGTCAGAAGCCTTGCTCAGAAGCCTTCAGAAAAGTTTCTGAGTACTTTGGAAATACTTTTCTGTAATATTCCTAAACGGTTTTGAGCTTTAAAAAAATCCTGTATCTATCCAATTTATAGGATGTGTAATTGTCAGCTTAGACAGGGACCGTGGTATCAAGCCTTAATTGATCAATTCTAACGATCTTTCAATTTACGTGGAAAACCAGAAAACTCTAAAATCGATAACAACCACACAATGTATAAATAAACACTTAGATACATTTCTCGCCATTCACGGCATCCTTCCGCACTCTTTTGCACCTCAACCAGAAAACTACCCCATTCAAGAACTTACAAAAGCAACAAATGGCGCCAACAAAACACACGTTCCACATCAAAGTGCGATAAAAAGGCGATGAACAATGGAAAATTCCGGATATATTACTCGCTAGAACACGATATAGAACAGTCTGATGGTCATACTGAAAGAGGACGAGTTAATATTTTCCTATTCCAAGGCCTTCTTTGAAACTTGGCACATATGGTCAGGCTTCCATGTAAGTGTCGAGGATTCCTTGTAAGATAGATTTAGGATTTGGATTTTTATAAATTTTAAATATTGAGAATGTAAAGTTTTTTTAGATTATATATTAGGCTGTTATAAGCCGAAGTAAAATATTTTACAAAACTAAAACGATTTGGATGACGATAAAAAGGAATTTTTTAACCATATTTAGAAGAATTTAAAATTTTGAGAATTCAGAGTATTTAAATGAGACGTAATGAGTATTTTGTTGATTGTCGAAAACAAAGACTTAGCTACCCTTTGAGGGGGTAACTTTGGACCAAGAGGATAATTTAGGCCCAAGTACAGTCGAAAACGAGTTAGGGGTTGAACAAATTGTAACATAAACTATTCTTAGTGCAAATTGTAGGTAACATTCTTCTAATGAACATACTAAAAATCGCAACCCGTACTGTCGCGCAAAATATGTTTTTTTGGCCACCATCTTAAAACGTCAATTTTTTTAAAAAAAATCACAATAAACCATAATAAGTCGAGTCGGGGCCCGGATGGCCGAGTGATTTGGACCATTACGCTAGCAGTCTGCGCATTGTAACGGGTGCGGGTTCGGTTCCCGCCTTCGCCCTGGGTGTATATTCCTTTCTCTGTGACAGTAAAAATTCTTTCATTGTCTGTCTTACTTGACGAAGGCTTCATAAGCGGGTCTCTGATCAAGCACACAAGCCGGAATATATATGTATGTAAGTCGAGTTTAGTATCAAATTAAAGAAAATTTAATGCTGACAAAGAATATGATATTGGTTTCAAAACTAAAAATATTTACAAATATGATTTTAGAATTAAACTATACGAAAACGTCCGAAAAATTTCACTGCAAGCGACGGAACCACCCCTTGTTATTATTGAGATGTCCAACAAAAGTTTGCTACTTTGCTACTCAAAGCCATGATTAAAAGAATAACAAACATGGAGTCCCGAAAATAATAAGCAATATTGAACAAACCCTCATGAAATGTACTAAAAGAATGGAGAACGAATGACTGAAAGTCAATATGGAACCTGGATTTAAATTATTCGAAATTCAGTGAAATAACTTATGCAATGAGTTTGCTGACCAGTGTTTTCCATTGATATAACTGATGCAAGGATGACGAAAGATTTTGTCGATTTTTTAGACCTCAGTCCATTTTAACTCTTCATGTGTTTTGGGGAATATATTTAAATTAAAAAAACAGATAGTGCAGACAAGGCCAACATGAGATGATTGGAAGAGATATTCAAAATAAACTAACAAACCTTTTAGAGGTGGAACTTTATTGAAAACCGACTAAGCAGTTACGATGAAACTATGGAAAAAAGGACTAGTTATTGCTGGTGAAACTCATCGTATAAATTAGTACAGAGGATTCCTGCTTGCATCTCCTTGGTACAATAAAAAAAGTTTTTTCAATTACGAGTTATCTATATATTACCAACTTCATTATTTGACCATAACACTCGGCAAATGAGGAAAATTGACAAATATTTTGCAAACTTATTAGATTCCATTGATAACAATAAAATTCAACAGTCTCCTTGTGCCCAGCAAAGTACTTCCTACGTTCTTGATAATGGTGCATTAATTCACCTGGACCATTTCTACAACATTAGGAGATATCATAAGTCAATACTAGTATAATGTCAATATAATTTATTAAAAAGTTGCAATAGTTTTTGATGGGTATGAAAAAACAAACATAAAATGTACGGAGCAACCTTTTCCCCTGATTACGCATAAAAAAGGCATATGTTGTAAATGTATTTGTTGAAAAATCACCTAAAAATGTGAAGAAATACATATTTTTTCCAATTGCTAAAACAACGCTTTTGCAATATATATAATATATTCAAGCTTTAAGGGATATTCAAGGTTTCAAATATCTTAAAAGGGATATTCAAGCTGTTCAAATATCTAATACGGGAGGAAGCTTTTAAAACTTTAGTAGTCCTTGTCTAGCTCTAGTGCGACGATTATTCATCTAAAAAAACCTTTAGCTTTTTCCACGCATTAAAATTTTGTCCGCGTTGAGGTTGTTACACACCCAGTGCGCTATTTGAAAAAAGTAAATTTTCGGCTTTCAAAAGTATAATAAGATCAAAAACTTAACTTGATTGGCTTGCAAATTTGGGTCATCTCCGACGATATTGGTAAAGAATATTTGGAAGATATTGGTTGTAAATTTATTGTGGTACTTTATGAAGGTAGCACCAACTCAAGCAAACTAAACATGCTGCGTTTCAGCTAAGAAAGGATTTGATATAGCTCGGTTACCCCCAATACAAAATGCAGCAAGATACCACCTCCTTCAAGTGCATTTGTATATAATTATTCGCAAAAAAACTATTTCCTGAATCCCACACTGCCGTCGATACGGACATCCATGCTTAGTAGTTTACAAAAACAGTTGTGGAAAAGACTGTGCAAACGCTGGTAACAGTTTTGATTTAGATAACGATATGAAGATGAGGTTTAATTTTAATAAAATTAATTTTATTTTACAAACCACTGATATAATTTTCAACTTTTATATATTTTGGTTTAATGTACATTAAAGTTTAAATAATAATTTTTTAAAAATTTAATTTTGTTTCTTTAAAAACCATACTTTTAACTAACAAGCTTTTAAAACTAAAAAGTTTGTTCAGCGAGTTGTTCAGCGAAGTGCTTAGGGAAACTCGAAGGTTTACCATAAGTGAATTATTGATAAGCATAGTGGCTTAGATTGTAGCGCTTCCAAGTTGACGTGGAGCTCAAAGAAACCGTCACAACTTCCTTCAAATCATTGGCGGTGTGGCAGCACGGTGATATTGTGACGTTGGACATCCGGGCAATTGTTGGACTATTTATGCAATGTGCACTGTAAATATTTTGGAGTTATTGTTTTGATTGTTATGTTTTATTAAAGTTTGTTGTTACGAAATGACTGTTCTTTTAAAGCCTGATCCCAACACGACTAGCTCCCAAAGCGGCTACATTTTACGAAGAGGGTATTTTAAAGCTTGTTTACAGATATGACAAATGCCTTAATCGCCAAGATGATTATATGGAGAAATAAGCAGTATTGTACTTTACTTTTGGTAAAAAAATCTTTTTTGTATCTTGACCCGTCTTTTTGTTACAGCCCATCGGAGGTTGAAAAAAAACAGCCCTCGTATCTTCCAGTCACATCACGTTAACTTTGTCTGCACTATATGTTATTCCCTTACAAAATTCCACAAGACACTTGAAGAATCAGTAAATGGACTGCGGTCTATAAAAATTGCATTGCCTTGTTTATATCTACAAAATGTTTCGTCACCCCTGCATCAGTTATATATCAACGGAAACTACCGATCAGCAAACTCATTGCATGAGTTAGTTCTCTGCATTTCAAATGATTTAAAATCCACAGGTTCCACGTTGACTTTTGTCATTTCACATTTCATGAGGGTTTATTCAATATTGCTTATTATTGGGGATTCCATATTTGTTATTCATTGAAGCATGGCTTTGAGTCGCAAAGTAGCAAACTTTTGTTGGACATCTCAATAATGACAAGGGTGTCTCTGTCACGAGAAGTGAAATTTTTTAGGCCGTTTGCCCATCGTTTCCTTCTAAAATTCTCTTTGTATGAATTTTAGTTTTAAAACTAACATCATATTCTTTGTCAGCATTAAATTTCTTTTAATTTGATACCAAACTCGACTTATTATGGTTTATTGTGATTGAAAAAAAAATGTCGTTTTTTCAAGATTGCGGCCAAAAAAACATTTGCGCGGGGTTGCGATTTAGTACGGGTTGCGATTTTTAGTATGTTCATTAGAAGCATGTTACCTACCATTTGCAACAAGAATAGTTTATGTTACAATTTGTTCCAGGTTAAGGTGGTTTTTCGCTTATTTCTACTGCACTAGAAGCTTTTCAAGCTAAAAACTTCTCATTAAATACACTATTCAAATATGTACATGCCTTTATCAATTAGTTTCAACTCTTCCTTGAACAATGAGTTAAAAAATAATCAAAACAGAAGTCAGTACCAGGTTTTTATATTTGGGCCAAAACGGTTATTAACGGCCCATTATACGGTATGTTTTTTCGCTACAGTGAAAATAATAAGGGCAATATTTTTGTGTAAACATACACTAAGGAAATATACTCTAGTCTTCAGAAAAGATATTGAATTACAAATATGTTTTCTCTTTAAAGGCTGGCCTAAAAACACCTAATAACCAAAAAAATTATCTGGCCATTTATAAAGGTATAAACACCTCAAACATATTAATAAATTTTATTAAGCAATAAGATTTCACCATAAAGTAGAAATCTCAAATAATGCTTGAAATGCCAAACATTTAACAATAATGAATTCTTTATCCAAGGACCAATTATAATACCACAGTTTGACAAACATTATATCATTTTAGATGTTTAACGATACCGTTAACCTTCTGAAATATCTTCACTAATGCCATTTTCAATACAGTTCACAACAACAATGATCTTTGCCTGATAATAATTAACAAATATAATAAACTCGACGCCAAATAATCCATAGAAATTTGCATACATTTCAGATTTGCCTAACAGGACTCGGGTTTCCTTTTTCCTGATTGCAATATTCGGAAGTCTTTGACCTTAATCTTTTATTGCGAGCTCGAGTCGTTACCTTACCGAATTAATGCTCCTTCACTAATTAGAATTCAAATGCTGTGGCTGCTGATACATATAGGAAATGCTTAGAATGCGGTTGCCTGGAAAGGTGTGGAGAATTTAAACCTAATTAGTGGCTAATATTTAAGTTTTAATGTATTTAGAAGAACTAGTTCAAATACAAATAAATAGTTACTTAAAGCTAATTCTTTTCTAGTTTAACATAAACTGGTTTAGGTAATGTACCTGAATAATTTAAACTGAAATATGTGTGTGCATAGTTGGAACCATGTAACATCGTATGTTTTATATGGCTTATAAAGGTAGGAAGTGCTTAGAATTCAGTTACCTAAAAAGGTGTGAAGAATTTGTATCTCATTAGTGGGTGATATTTAAAATTAAACTGTGTGTTAATACGAACTAGTTCAATTGCATACAAGTAGTTACTTAAAGTTAATTCATTTCTAAAGTTTAACACCCGCTGGTTTTTGTAATATTCGAGAAAAGTTTAAAATGAAATGTGCGTAGTTGGAACCATGTAACATGGCATGTTTTCTATTCTAAGCGAGCTATTATTTTCAAAAATGTACTTCAGATTTTTTTCCGTGGCGTGGAAGGTTGGCCAGTTAAATGGACCAAATTGGACTTTTTTTTACATTTATCTATGCACTTGAAACATAAAATATTTTTTTCTATGTAGGAAAAATACGATTAAGAAATTCCGATTGGAAAAACTGCTTTTATTTGTTACTAATAGAACGATTGCTGTTATTTGTTAATAATGGAAAGTTTATGCAGAGACAACAATCTTTTATGGCAAGGCAATAAGTTTTAATTACATACAGTTTGTTTTTAACTTTATCGTTTAATAAATGAAAGATAAAATACCAAATTTTAATTAATACAATATAATACCAATATTGACCTACGATAAGAAATTCAAATCAAAATGAACTTTACAAATAAAACAAAGTAACTTAGATTGAATATGATTTGAAAAATGATAACCTCGTTACAATAATACAGGTAAAACATCATAGTAATTTTAGATAATCTTAATTATTCAAAGAACATGTATTTCTATATTACAACAGACAGATATGAAATACTTTTTACAAGATATTAAGTAACAAATATTAAAAAAATAACATTTTAAATTTTTGTTGAATAGAGCAGATGACAAACTTCATATAATTTATAATAATTATAAAGTAAGAATGTCGTGTTAGCTCACAGAAAACGTTTTTGTTCTATTGTCTGTATATATAGAAAGATGGACGAAAATGTGTTTTCTACGTGTTAATGTTTTGGGAAGATACCACTTTTAACGTAACGTGATTGAGATAAATACTTTATCAAAAAAAATTCTGAATAATAGTTAGTATTCTTTTTAAAGCTTTATATATTAAAAGCCGTGTTTTGTTCTATTAGTTTGTTTTTGAGACAAATTGGAATCATTTTACACGCAGCATCGATCAACCATATTTTATTTTTATTATTTTCTCAAATCAAAATATTTTGGAAACCCGTTCAAAATAATCCATAAAAGAACAATGAATAAAATATTCAATTATTTTTATTGATGCAAATATTGCTTTTACTAAAAGCACACAAATGTAACTGCAACCATTTTTATATATTTACGTTACTTACTAAACCCATGCATAGAATGCTTCAAAATGCATAGGTCAGCACAAACATTCCAAAAACATTTTACTTGCAGCATCCATCACTTATCGAACACAATAGTTGTGGTTGCAACCGAAGTTTACCTACACCCCCGACAACGGCTTTTTTTGACGTTGACCAATTGCCCAAAGAATGACCCCCCACCTTCACATTCGGTATCTCATAGAGCATATCTGCACGTGGAATGGTATTGCACCTGCAACGAAAGACGTTTCTAGAATACGGGAAAGTTCACGAAGAAAAGGGATCGATCCTTTTTACTTGAATTGGAAAACAGGTGTTGATCTTGATGTCTTGAAGGGTTTCGTAGTTGCGCTAGATTTTTGAAAAAGGTATTGTAGGCTCTGCGGGAAAGTATTAGTTGGTGGTTTCATTAATTTCATATGTTGAAAACCAACTAATGCTTATTTAATAACAATAGTATTCGTTTAATTGCATTTAATTTTATTAAAAATTGAAGACACAGTAGTAAAAACAAAACCAACAAATGTTTAGCTAAGAACACTTGTATCATTTTAATTAAATTTAATTTTTATCAAAAACTGCATCCAACCATATTAGAAACAATGGTAAAAACAAGCAATATAATGTTTATACTATATTAGTAATTAGTTATTTTAAATTTTATTTAATAAAAGACTGCATGTAACCATAATAGGCATCGCTATTCCAAATAGTTTTTACCAATATAAAAAATCGGTTATTCATCGATGTTAATATTCAAAAGGTTTTAAAGCTATTTTCGTTTTGCACCTAACTAGGCTAATCTATTTCTCTCACAATAGCCACAATTACACAATTTTTATTGCTAAACAAAACCCTATTACCAATTACTTCCACCATTAATCATTTCAGTAACTTTCCGAATAAGCTACTGGTAAATTCCTTACGATAAGAAAGTAAATGAAGTGCAATGGAATATATTTCTTTTTACGTGAAAATAGAAACAAAGCAGTTTACGTTGCGCTTGAATTGGCAGAGAATCGAACACACAAAACATAATTATTATAGCCATAAATTTCAAAGTAAATCGCAAAGTAAGTTTTAAAATAAGGTAAGAGAACTCATTTGAATAAATGCCTTTAAGTGTTTTGATTTTAAAATCGATTAAGAGCCGTCCTTGGATAGGGGTGTGTACTGAAAGTGCCTTCGAGCTTGTTATAAGCAAGATTTTTAAAAAAGTAAAAACTTATCAGGTTAAAGCTGAAGATATTTAGCTTAAATACAAACTTAAATAAACTCATCATTTTCCATTTACAAGGTATTAAAAAAAAGACTTGTTTTAGAATGGACTAATTATTAATCAGAATGATTCCATTCTTAAACATGGAGATTTAATATAAAAAGTTTATCACTTATTTTCCTCATTTAGTTAAATAAAGAATAACATTTAATTTAAAGAGCCCAACGGCTAAGCTCGCTCAGGGCCTCGCATCTGTCTTTTGATTAGGAATTCGCTTTCGATCTTCACATTTAAATAAAAAAAAATTTAAGTAATTAATAATAAAGAATTTTGTGTATTTTGCTAGGTAGGCAAGGCGTAAATTGCGAGTTCCCTTGTGAAAACGGCAAATATGGTTTGGACTGTGTTATGTATATTATTTAATTGCAAGTTTTTCTTTTAAATAATCTATTTTACCACACTCGATTTTGATTCAAGTGGAATGTATGAATAATTTCGTCGAAACTGTTTTTCTTCCTGAACAAAGTTTTGCATTCCTGAACAAGTTTCTTATCACAATAGAACAGTTATTATTGATCTTGTGTTTACTTTTATTATGTAGTTTATTTCAAAAATAAAAAGAGCTATTACAAAACTATTTACATTTATTATATTTCATCAATCTTAAATTTTTGGCAGTTTTTATCAGGAAGAGAAATACAGTCTGCAGATATTGCATATAATCCAGGCGAATTTATATATTTTATATTTTTGACACAAATTCTTTCCCTCAGATTAATTTTTTTTGTTTGTCATCAATTATTTACAAGTAATATTTTTCGACAGTTTAGAAAATTGTTTTAAAAACATTGTATGTCATTTAAATATCTTTTTTTAAATGTTGTAGCAGATAAATAACATTGATATTCATTCTAATACTAGCAATTAAATACCCGTTCCTCGCACGGACTAAAAAATCAAATCGATCAAGTATATGTACCATTTAATCCGTTATAGGATAATAAGCCTATGGTACTGATCCCGCTCGTTATACTATATACAATCCCGTTACTTACATTACCTTAAAAATTCCAAATTAAAAATACACTATAAAATGCACGGATAAATATCATCGTAATTTCCTGCAAAAAAACCTTTTAGCTCATTTGGCGCGTTTTTGCTCATTTGGCGAGGAAAAGATATAGCTACAAACACACCCATTCAGCTCTAGCGCGATGAACTTCGCACAACCAACCAACTTATAAATTATTAAAAAAAAACATTTCGCTCATTTGTAGCTTTTTTTGTAATAACATGGCGAGTTTGGCAAGGTATTTGGCAAAAAAATGAAGACATAAAATCCTAATATGCAGCTCTAGTGCGATGGCCTTGTACAACCGTCATAGTTCAGTAATAGCTTAACTATGCATTTATTGCTTAAATGCGCATACATGCAGTCAACGGAACCATCAATGAAGAAATCATCAAATAAACACTCAATAAATTCCTAAAAAAGGGACTGGCCGGAATTACGTCACTTGAAACGTGTCAATTACTTTTCAAATTATGAATTTAGTTGCTGAGATGGCAACATAAAAAAATAATTTTCAATTTTAATTATTTTCGTAAAAGTTTATTTTAATTTTTTCAGCAGATGGCAATTCAGTAAAGTAAAAAATTTAAAATTTTTCTAAAGTATGTAGTTTTATTTTTTCAGAAATCGAATTTTACATTATATAGAAATTTGAGTTGGAAGTTCAAAATCGTAACTTAGTTGAACTAACATTTGTGCCAATTACGAGCAAACAGATGCCTAGTTTATGAGTCTATAAGGAACAACCCCCCCCCCTCACACACACACAAAACTTCATTTTTATTATTATAGATATTTTAATAATCTGTTTCATCTTTCACATTTTCGTAAAATTTTTTAAACCCGATAATTTTTTTTAAATATTTTAAAATATTAATTAATACTTTACTATTAATCAATATTTTAAAACTATTAACTTGAAATATTAATACTTTAAACTAATTAATGAAACTTTTTGTTCTTGGAAAATTGCTGATTTTAAAAAATGTCACCTAATAAACTTTTTTTAAATAATTTGTTTTAATTAATAATTAATTTTTTTGTATATTTGAATATAAGTTTAATTAACATGGCTTGTTTGTTACAATATATTTTCAAGTAGAAAGATCATAGATGCGTATAAACTTATGCGAACACTTTTTAAAATGTACTATATTAAGTTTTTTTTGAAACTTTTATATTAGGGGAGACCGGGGCTAGTTTTCCCCATGGGGTAAGTTTTCCACCTGGCCTTATATTGGAAATGAGCCGTTGGGGGCCGCCAAATGTCTGCTTGGTTTAAGAAACAACGCGAATTATGTCACTCATAAGAATTTGTTTTCAGTTGGTGTTGAAATATTGTCGTTAGATCTGTTTTTATGATATTTTCAACATTGAGTAATTTGTTATGCTTACATTCAAACCCAAATAAAATATACTTTCATTTAACTTACAGTTTTATCATTGCGTATAATAAAAGGTGGTCCCTCTCTTTATTTAAATATGTATTTTGTTTTAAAAATAGCTTAAGCCTCAAATTGTCAAGGCACTATTAAAGTCAAAATATAGCGACGGGGCAGATTTTCCAAAATTTCACGGGGAAGAATTCCAACAATGCTTAGTATATAAACGAGCTCCAATCTTTCTAATATTCCAAAAATGTAATTATTTTTTATGTATGACTCAGTAATGTAATCATACATTAAGTTCTGAATGTAAAAAGTTTTGTGTTTCCGATTAAAAATTGTCTACACAGTATTAAAAAGAACTCTGACAGAAATCGTACCATTCCGAAGCGATATACGTTGCTCTTATAACTGTAAAGAATGGATTTGTAGTAGCGTAAAAGCATCCAAGAATTCAAATATTCCCAATAGATCGTGAATAATCACACTGTAAGATATTAATATGTCATGTTGCCCCAAAACTTTGGAGTCAATTGTCTGGCTAAGAAATAAAAGAGAAGAAATCTCACCAAACTTCAGCGCATGCGATATGATTTTTTTTGCAATATTTAGCAATAGATTAGACAACCCTAGAAAGCACCAAATACAGTTACACAAAAGAGGAATTTACAACATTTTCTTGATTTCAAAGTGATCCAGGTGATAATTCTTTATAGTTTATATAACAATTTGGTATAGTAAACTGACTTTTTTTACAACATTACCTATATATTCTGAGTATAATCGTTTGGGCTATTTTAGTTAGAAAGCTATTTTAGTTTACAATAAGTTATACATAAACCACAAATAAATTTCATAAGTGCTTTAAATCTTTTCAAGAATAGTTAGAAAATTTGCCCCATCCATTTTTGGCAGTCTGGGAAAATGTACCCCGTATACGGGGCACGTTTTCCAGCTCAACGAGCTTGCATTTAACCACTGTCTGCCAAAAAGTGTATTTACTTTTTAGAAAAGTTGTAATGCTAGTTTGTACCCAACCATGTGAGGAAGGCAATATTATCTTATTTCCTTCAAAATGAATAAAAGTAAAAAATATACAACCAAAAAGAAGAAAACGTGGAAAATTAGCCCCGGTCTCCCCTAAATATGAATAGTTACAAGATTTTCTTTGTTTACAATTAAAAAAAAATATGTTTTATATATGTTATAAATAGTTATAAATATATTATCCTAACTAGAGGATTCTCTAGTGAAGATAATAATTGAAAAGTATATTCAAAGTTTTTTTGGGTAGTTTCACTGCTTACTACTTCGTATGATATTAATTTTGAATTGGGTAACTTAAAAATAAAACTAGATTTTAGTCAATGATTAAGATCAATTGGCGATTTTTAATATGATTGTAGATCATATACATTGGCGATATTTAATATCAATTAGGGAGAGTATTGTGATTTAATACTAGAAATATGACCATCTTATAATGCTTTATATTCCTTCCCCTCATATTGAAATTTATTAAAGTAATTTCAAACAAATAAAAACCACAGAAACCAGTAATTTCGGCATTACCAACGAAGCGAATAATTTTCTTCCAATTACCAATTCATTTTCTACCAGCCAACTTTCACTTGCGATTCATTTCAACAATAGATCCGCCAACTCCCACTCCTAATACCGAAATAACTCACCAAAGTTCAGCCAAAAACAAAAGATTTCAATCACATCAACTTTTTCTGTAATTTAAAACCAACATAGACATCGTATAAGTCAATGACTTTTCGGCCGTGGCTGGAAGTAATCAGAGTATGTGGTTGTAATGCGGTCTGTTATTTTGCTTTTTGTGTGTTTTAAACAATAAAATGACGGACGATATCATCCAGAGAAATGTTCTTTTATATTTTCTCCTTTAGAATACTTTTTTTGGCAGATCTCGCCTACCATCTTTGAAAATAAATGACGGTCAGGGTTTGGGATGATACGTGGAAATGCAGAATTCCATTTGAATTGAAGTGGATTGACTGATAATACGTCTATCCTATATGGAATGAACTCGATTATTGACGATTTAGTTGAAATTCATTTTCTTGAAATAAAAACTAAGAGGTGTTCTCCAATGGGTATGTTGCAGATCTTAAGTGGCAACAGAAATGCTGAATCAAAATAAATTCGTTTTCGAGCCTTGATTGGTAATTTAAAGTAACATGGTAACAAAGCAGCAATGGGAGAACCGGTCAACGGGAGAAAAAGAGTGAAAGCCAGAATGAATTATATCACCTGAAACAAGTTAATTATGCAATTAAATTCCAAAATTAGGTTCAAATGACTTACATTTTTTAAATGTAACATTGGATGTCCAAACTGTTGATTTTGCAGAAAAAAAAACAGTTTTTCATTGTTATAAAATTTGACAACAAACCTTTTCTGCACCGGTGAGGAATTTTACAGCAAATTTAGTTATTAAATGCGCAATTGCATGTCATACACCTATAATACTTTACAATATTATCTTTATTCGTTCAAATCGTGTGATGTTTAGTGCTAAAAATTATTAATCCCAATTGTTCCCCAAATATTGCATAAAGTTAGTTATGGATTCATACATTTCTCTAGTTATAAAAAAGTATACAAAAACGGTAAATAATATTATATAGTCATTATGTGTTTGAATTGAGTCATGGTCTGGTAGCAATGCTAACGGTGTAAGAGAATCAGGGTGCGAAAATTGAGATTAGGTTTTTATTTACTTATTTTTGTTACTTTTATGGAGATAATGATGATATTTGTGCATCATTGATGTCACTCTTTCTTTTTTTAACGCTTGATTACTCCGAATATCACTTACATGATTTCGATTATTTATTATCTTCTCTTTTTTCGCATGTATGATGGTGGTTCGAGGAAAAGATGGCACTGATTGTGGTTGATCTAGTAGCAATCATTGAATTATTCAACATTTTTTACATGTGAATGTCTCTTGTAATCAAAGTTAGGATGTTTCAAACTTAGCTTCGTTTTTAATGATGCTGTTATACGACTCGCTGTAACATTCTTTTTAACCGATAAAAATTTTTTGTGCGTTGTGACATAATTAATCTTTTTATGTGGCTGAAACATTTTTAAATGTCAATACTGTTGCGCAATGGGCATGTTTCAGGTCTTGAGTGGCAAGAGAAATGCTAAATGAAAATAAATTCTTCCTCGAGCCTTGATTGGTGAATCAATTTCACGTGGGAACAGAGCACCGATCAAAGGAAAGAAGGAAAGAAAGCTGAAAGGAACTACGTCACCTGAAACAAGCGAATTATTATTTAAGTATATTATATTGCATTTTAAAAAAATATATAAATACACATTAACTAAAATAAAAGATGCGTTGTTTAATATCCTGTTTATAGTTTTGATGTCAATACATAATAAATAGTATCATCATTCCTTCCATAATTTTAAACAAGTAACTTCTTTTTATATTTAACGAAAATGATTTTATAAAAAGTTATGCAATATAGTTAAGTAATTTATTTTAGTTTTTGACATTAATATTACTAGTTGGCTCGGTTCTTTGCTAAGCTATTACCATGTTAATTCAAAAAGTATGGTAAAGCAAGTGTAAAAAAAAATTCCTCTTTCGGTTAAAAATTTTTTACTTGGGGTTTGATTATTTTGGGATTAAGAAAGAACGCTATGTTTATTTGGTGATAGCGAATAATTAAAGTAGGCTTGCTATTCTTATCAAGTTGTGTTGTAATGGAATGTTTTTACGATTTGTTCGGTTTCATTACTTGGAGACGTTACGCAAATAATCAAATTAAGAATGATGCTGGTATCATAGCCGTTGACCGTATTTTCTTAAATTTTAATTAAAATTTTCTAGATTTTCGAACATGGTTGTGTCGCAGCGAAGTTTAATTTAAGCTGGTAATTAAATTAAATTTGACGACAGCAATTCAGCTTATTTAGTGAAGAAAATTTATTACAAGTACAATTTTCATTTGACGTCTGACAATTTAAAAATCATTCTAGTTTCGTTTTAAAATGATTTTTTTGTTATCTCACTCTGTTACTTAATTTTGTTCTCCATTTCCTTTTATGCGATATAGCAATACAACTAATGTGTATTTTTAACATCGTAATTCAATTTATTTCTGAAAAGCTGTAGTAAATCCTTGAAAATAACTTTCTTTTACCTAAACATCTTCACTGTAAATATTTCTAATTCAATGCAAAAAATTATCCAATTTCAAAACTATGCCCTTGATATTTCAACAGCATTTTACTTCACATATATCCGTACAAAGAAGGTACATCCCTGAAGTTAAAACTTCAAACGTAATAACAGTTTTTGGTATCTTTAACCAGAATACCCAGTTGAATATATAAAAAACAAAACTAAATTCACCTTTTTCTGAGAAGATTATAGCTGGGATAATACATAATGAGCTTGTTATTATGGCGTTCTAGCGACGCAAATTAGGGGTTCAGGCTCAGCTTTCACTACTTTTATATGTAAAAGTGAAGTTCGTGAGGGCATAGTCTTATGTTTCTTAAATTTTAATCTGTGTTCATCTGCGTGGGATATCAAATTCTGCTAACAACGGGCTGTTGTTTATCAGAAAGGCACTAAGCAAGAAAACATTTAAGATTTACTGAAGTTGAGCTTGCCATAGGTATTTTTGGTCATGATAGACTGAAGACTCGGCGCGACGGAGTGTTCTGTGTCAAAATTCTTTTTTAACACATACATTCCCTGGACAAATTATTAGTATTTTTTTAGTAATTTTATGTTTCTTAAGAGTTTTTATGCAATAATGGTATATTTAAACTACAATATTATTGATTTTTATTTAAAAGAATTGTTGTAGACTACAGAATATACATATTTGTATTTATTTTAAGATAATTATGATTAAGATTAATTTATATTAATTATTTATTATAAGATTATTTATGTGTGGAATCATCATCCTCAAATGCAAGAGACAGTACAGTCTTGCATTGATAGCATGCCGCGCAGAATTAAAGCTTTGATGGCGGCTAAAGGTGGCTCAACTAAATAGTGACTTTTATTAACATTAATTTCACTTTTCATTAAAACTTAATAAACTTATGCTTTTCTAAATTAATGCTGTTTTATTTATGTCAAATAAATCGGTAACTGATTGGATAATATAAAAATAAAAAACAAATCAATTTAAAATAATAAAACGGTACAATATCACCCGGTAATTAATATTTTACATGAAATTATGCAGTGCGTCTAATAATTTGTCCAGGGACTGTAGTGGCAAGTGGCAAAGTAGTGGCTCACTATTGTGATTGCATAAAAGCAATTAAAAATTGCTGTAGTAACTCTTCACTCCAGAGGTACGCAACTGTGGACCTTTGTAGAATTCACTTTACAACTAAATTTTACAACATTTTTTAATGCTAACATTTTATTATAAGCTATAAAATTCAATCAATATCAAATCACCATGTAGTTTTTAGGTTTTCGGAAGAAGTCAGGTCGAAGATCTGATGAAAGTCACCATTTGCAGACTTCTAAGGGCGCGACTCCGAGGATTATCATAGAAAAATCGAACAAGCATTTAATACAATTGAACCCCAGCTATTTCTTATGCTTATTAAAAAACTTCTAGTGCCTTAGTACTAACAGTTGAATTTTGTTAAAATATAGCTTAGATCTTTTCAGAAAAATACGTTATAACCGTTTTCGTTGGCGAAGTAGGACAGTCTTAATGGTATGGTGTGAACTTGCAGTTCTTCAAGAAGATATTTGAATTTATATTTGGTGTTTCTGCGGTTGAAGAGTATTCGTTTGTACTTAGTTGATATGCAAGAGTGATCGATGAAAACGGTTGTAGATACGACTTGAAAAAGTGTTTTATTCTGGTTCATTGAATGTGTAAGATATATAAATACAATTATTGAAAATAAGGAGACGGGTACTTGTATACCAAAGATGTTATTTTGCGTGTGGAATTGATTTTGGAATATTTCTGTGATAATAGCAATCGTCATGATTATTTATAAAAAAAACTGGGTGAAGTTAAATCAGTGTAACTTCTACACTACGTTTATAACGTAAAAAGTGGAAGGTATTATAATCGTTCAGTCCGTCTGTCTGTCTGTCCGTCTGTCCGTCCCCCACTTTCATAGCCAAACTACAAATGATACGGACAAGTGAGATACGTCAAAAAATTCAGCGCATCGAAATTAAAAGGCATTTAAAGTTTCAGAAAAGAATTAGCATTCGAAGTACTTCAATTATTTAAAAAACTGCAAAATTTAATGCTCATTTAAAAAGCATAGGAAGCCAGTTTTATTAGAATTAAATCACCTTTGCCATTCGCAAAAAACAATCGCTCGAGAAACTTTAATTCTTTTAGAGAATAAATTAAAATAAATTTATTTTTGCAACATCGATCAGTTTGAAATGACGTCAAATATATTTCACTACGAGATTCTTTCTACGTTGATATGAAATATTTTAATTCTATTTAAAAGCGAGGAATATCACATATTTATTCTTTGAAATATAAATTTATTTTTGCAAACAATAAGTAATAATTATTGAATTTTCGAAATAAAATAAATGAGCATAAATAACATGTAAATGTTTAATATATAATATCAATGCTGTGTTTGGCGCCTTTTTACCTGTTAAACACAACTGTTGTGTGGAAGCGGGTTAAGTGACAGATTCTGTTGCAAACCTACTTGTTTTTTTATAACAAAGTAGGATACTTTGGGCTAAATATATGTGTACCTCATATCATTTTTTAGATTGTAGTAACATTTTATAATAAAATAAGGATCTCTAAGATGAAAATTCAAGTGGAAAAACTTGGTTAAAAACGCAGCTAATTAACATATTTCTGCTGTTTAAAAAACACATTCTCTCAGAGGACAATCATTACGAGTTCATCTTATAAATTAAGAGGATTTGCTTGAATCTAAAAAGTTATAAGAATTTAAATATACTTAATATATAAGTCGTTGAATGTAAAAAGGGATCAAGTGGAGTTTTTTGTTCAAAATTCATGTTTTGATGAATTTGTGCAGTGAAGATGCTAAGAATGGGCTCAAAAATCTTCCCATTGAGAATACTTCTTGTTCCACTGATAATATCCAAGAGCAATGACTTTCAATAAAGACTGCAAAAAAATTAACGATTCGAAAAAAAATCAACCCAATGAAGTATCGATTTTTGGTACCAGTTTAGTGCATCAACTTTAAATGCATTAATATAGCCAACCGGAAGATGAATACTAATGATCCTGGTTTAAAAGACATTTTTTATACACTTTATACCATATTTTAAATACAAAGCTTGATATATGGTTTTTGGGTAGATATTCTAATTTGTGTGATTTCCAAATACTTTTTTTTTTATATATTTGGTTGCCTGTGAGTCGTAAATTGTAAAAAGATGTCAAGTGAAGATGAAACTTTGTTTCATTAAGTATATTTGCTTATTTTTGTGTTTTCTGAAACTATTTATTGAGGAAATGTTAGGCGTAAAATCGTTAAAGAAGTAAAGAGACATTATAATGTAATTTTTTTCTACAGGCACTACAACAACTATTTTTACTTGTAAAACCAAGAATTTTCGTCGCTCCTGAAAACTTTGAAAACTGGTGCTTGACCTCTTTTTACATTTAACGATTCATATAATAAAAAGCTTAAATATGCAAGCTGCAAAAACACCCATTTCTTTTGTACACGTTGTTCATTTAGGCTAGGTTTTAACTTTTCTCAAATAAGCAAAAATCGCACATATTTTTTATACTTTTCTATTAATACATTTTCTTCAAATCGGGACACATTTTCTTCTCGTGAACAACAAATAGAAATAATATCCATCATATTCCTTTCATAAAAATATAATTTATTAATATAATAAAATATTCTTTTTAATTATTATAAGTTTACTTATTTAACCATGTCCTTCTTACATAATCTTAATTCACAATCAAATAAAATACATTTTTAATAATGTTGACAGGTATTATGTGCTTGTGGACCAACAAGCATTAAATAACACATAATAATTGCCGATTGTCACCATATAATAAAGCCATCTAACAAATGTATTCTACAGCATTTAAGCTGCAACAACTTAAGACTTAAATATCATTGTCAACCATCAAACATCTTACTTAGCTGTTACAAACTCACAATTAAGTTGCTATGCCTTATTATTACACCCAATCCTCTATTTACTTATCCTCGTCTTTTGTTCTTTTGATCCAGCAAAATAAAAGAAGATTCATGCATAAAAGTCTACATTAAAAGCTATCCACCCAAGTCCATAACTTCCTGGGTGCAAGCAGATTTGCATTCATAAAAAATTAGCAATTAATTACAAAGTTAATGCACAAAAGGCGCCAAGGGAATATGGCAATTAAAACGCGTCTCACTTGGCAAAGCAGCATACAAAATGTCGCCAATGGTGGGTGATCGTTAAATCGACTTTGCTTGAGATTAATTGAGGAAAATTTGCATCCCCATTCACTTATTTAAATCAGTCCCCTTATCGAGAAAAGGGTATTCGGTTGAGGGGCCTTGTTTGTTTCGTGGTTGTATCGTGAAATTTGAAAATGAGTCAGCTTTTAGGTTCCTTTCACACCAACGGATCCGATAACGTTCGCCGCATTTACGGCCCTGAGTGATCACATTAGAAATGTTAAGTCAATTGGATATTTCTCATGCGATGGAAGCGAAAATCGTACAATGGGGGTTTCAATCAAATAGTACCAATGTTAAGTAAATTAAAGTGAGAAACAAATTGCTGCTGTACTCTAAATTGCTACTGCAGCAGTTTTTAACATTGTCACTACGTCATTAAAAACCGCAGGTAAGTGCGGTTGACGCTTACGTCACATGTAAAAGTTCCAATTGACATAACCGGCACTATATGTACGGCGAAAATTACCGGAACAGTCGCATGTGAAAATGAATGGTATTTGATTGAGAGACCTTGTTTGTTTCGTAGTTGTAGTGACATTTGAAAATGAGTCAGCTTTTAGGCTTGTTTGACGCGCAACTGTTCCGATAATGTTCATCGCACTTACGGCGCCGGGTGTTCCATTGGCAATGTTAAGTCAATTGTTTCTTTCACATACTATGGAAGAGAAAACCGTAATTAAGTAGTGTCAATTTTAAATACATTTGAAGTGGGGAAAAATTAGCTGCCGTACATTGCTACTGCAACAGTTTTAAACATTGTCACTACGTGACTGAAAACAGCAGGTAAGTACGGTATTCACTTCCGACGCACGTGAAAGATAGTTTGTTGGTTAACATATATTTTCAGTCTTGTGTGCTTGGTCACAGAGACCCGCTTATAAACCTTCGTCAAGAAGGACGAACACGACATACACACACATATAAGACATATGCTGCCACATATCGCCACCTCCACAATTTAGACATGTCCCTGAAGGGGAGGGAAATAGTCTCCAGGGACCTGTACCCGTGGTAAACTGCGCAATGACTGACCACGTGACTTTCGGACCCAACAGATTTAACGAGCACGTACTCTGCATATACTCGGTGGGTCTTCAGTGGTACCGGGACTCGATAACGGGACCTACCGATCTCGAGACCGAGACGCTGACCACTAGGCCCCCCACTGCCCCACGTAAAAGATCCAATTCGCTTGACACCGTCACGACACTGCCATCCGGCACCGTCAGTACGGCGAATTATCGTCAGCGTTGGTGTGAAAATGGTATTCGTTTGATGGGCCTTGTATATGCTTCGTGGTTGTATTGAAATTTGAAAATGAGACAGCTTTTAGACAATGTGGCTATCTAATGAATGTTAAAAACGGAAATATTTCAGAATGCTTTTTGATACTTGCTAACTGCTTCCGCTTCGAATCGTTTCGCGATCCAGTCTCGCTTCGCTCGCTCATCAGCCATTAAAATATTATTGTCTAGCCATTAAGAACCATTTGCATTTTAAGAATCATTATGGTTCGATTATGAATTTCCGGTACTTTCGCTTCTTTTTGCAATTATCTTGTGATGATATTGCGAGAATATTTCGTTACTCTTTACTTAAATCCATTAAAATTGAAATGTAAAATCAGCGTACTTAACATTAAAACCTAAATGATAATTTTCTCTATTAGCAGTTTTTCTGACAAAAGTCTAACAAACTTTGTTACCGTAAGCTTACAACTCTCGCTTTAAGAAATCTCCTGCATATGAAATACTAGCAAATTTATACCCGTTCTTCGCACGGAATAAAAAAATATCAAATAGATTCCAAATATGTGTACCATATAACCTGTTATAGGGTCATAAACTTATTATTGTTTCCGCTCGTTATAAATTATAAATCCCGTTTCATTGCCTTAAAATTCCAAAATGAAAAATACGCTATAAAATGCACTCATAAATGTCATCACAATTCCCTCATAAATACATAAAACCTTTTAGCTCATTTGGCGCGTTTTGGGATATAATTTGGAGAGAAAATAGATATAGCTACCCACACCCATTATACAGCTCTAACACAATGACCTTCGAACAACCGACCAGCTTATAAATTATTTATAAAAGAAATTGCCTATTTGGCGAATTTTAGTTAATAATTTGGCGAACTTGGCAACGTATTTGGCGAAAAAATAAAGACAAAAAACACTAATAGCTCTAGTGCGATGGCCTTTATTAACCATCATAGTTCAGTAATAGCTTAACTATACATTTACTGCTTAAATATGCATACATGCAGTCAACAGAAAAATCCAATGAAAAAATCATCAAATAAACCCACAATAAAATCCGGGAATGAAGACTGGCAGAATTACGTCACTTGAAACGTGTCAATTATTTTTCAAATAATAAATTTAGTTTCTGAAAGTAATGGCAAAAGAATAAAATAAACATTTTGAATTTTCAATGTTTTCGTTAAAAGTTTTATTTAATTTTTTCAGCCGATGGCATCAGGAAAGAGAAAAAATTATCGGATTTGAGCGAAAGTGGTGTATTTTTTTCAGAAAATTCGAGTTTTCTCTAAAAATGGAACAAATATGAAAAAACTAAGCCTCAGGTGCACACGTTAGTATTAAAGGGAATCTATCTTTAAAATTTCGAATTCCTGTGGGCAGTATAAGTAGGTCTTTTACGATCCGATAACAGACACACACACAGACAGACAGACTCTTTCTTTTATTATTATAGACTAGCAAATTTATACCCGTTCTTCGCACGGAATAAAAAAATATCAAATAGATTCCAAATATGTGTACCATATACCCTGTTATAAGATCATAAACTTATTATTGTTTCCACTCGTTATAAATTATAAAATCCCGTTTCATTGCCTTAAAATTCCAAAATGAAAAATACGCTATAAAATGCACTCATAAATGTCATCAGAATTCCCTCATAAATACATAAAACCTTTTAGCTCATTTGGCGCGTTTTGGAAAATAATTTGGCGAGAAAATAGATATAGCTACCCACACCCATTATACAGCTCTAACACAATGACCTTCGAACAACCGACCAGCTTATAAATTATTTATAAAAGAAATCGCCTATTTGGCGAATTTTAGTTAATAATTTGGCGAGTTTGGCAACGTCTTTGGCGAAAAAATAAAGACATAAAACATTAATAGCTCTAGTGCGATGGCCTTTATTAACCATCATAGTTCAGTAATAGCTTAACTATACATTTATTGCTTAAATATGCATACATGCAGTCAAAAGAAAAATCAATAAAAAAATCATCAAATAAACCCACAATAAAATCCAGGAATGAAGACTGGCGGAATTACGTCACTTGAAACATGTCAATTATTTTTCAAATAATGAATTTAGTTTCTGAAAGTAATGACAAAAGAATAAAAAATAAACATTTTGAATTTTAAATGTTTTCGTTAAAAGTTTTATTTAATTTTTTCAGCCGATGGCATCAGGAAAGAGAAAAAATGATCGGATTTGAGCGAAAGTGGTGTATTTTTTTCAGAAAATTCGAATTTTCTCTAAAAATGGAACGAATATGAAAAAACTAAGCCTCAGGTGCACACGTTAGTATTAAAGGGAATCTATCTTTAAAATTTCGAATTCCTGTGGGCAGTATAAGTAGGTCTTTTACGATCCGATAACAGACACACACACACACAGACAGACAGACTCTTTCTTTTATTATTATAGATATCATTATTTTATACTAATTCGAAATTAAAATACCAAAGTTTATAAAATGTAATACTGGGTTACTGAAATACATATTTTCAATTAATATTCCACTTTCTTAGTTAAGTTTTCCACTTCTTAAAAGTTATTAAATATTTATTGTGACTATTAATTATATTTCTCTATATAATTTAAAACTTGGTAATGTGTACCAAAAATATCTGACTACTTTTGATACTTTTCTGTAAATTTTGCTCTACCGACTTTTTTTAATTTTCAAATAATAAATAACTTATTTCCTTTACTCATATTTTAATTTCAAAATGCCATAATTAACATTGGACTTGACAATCTGGAAAAATTTGAAACGGATATTCCGGTTCTCAAAAAGTCGTATATAATGTCCCAAACTTCCCCCATGACAAAATCTTTATTGATTTTAAAATCTAGGTTTGTCTCGGAAAAGAATACGAGGATTTACACCCTGATAAATTTAAAATTTAAATGAAGGAAGATAAATATGCTAAGTTACGGCAAACATGTGTGGCCAAGGAATGTTTTTTTTAACTTAAAGTTTTTTTTTAAAGAAACAGAAAATCTATAAAAAGAGGAAAATGATAGCAAGGCAAATTAAAAAAATTTTCCAGGTAGATTATCCAAGTTGTGTAAGAAGAATGTGTTTTTAGCCTATTTTCCTTCTTTTAATTCAAAAGATTTGAAAAAAAAATATATAAATTGACACCGTTAATATTATAGTCTGTTCGTCCGTCTGTACCCCTACCAAATTCGGCTCTACACTTCCTAATTAATTTTTTTGTTAGAAAGTTATGAACCAGAAACCAATATTTTGTATTTTTTAGTCTATCAGTCTGTACGTTTTTCCATTCTTCAGTTCTTCATAAGATGTTCTGTTATATTTTCTCTTTTAACCATCCGATGTTTAAAAAAAAATTCTGTTAGAAAGATATGACACCAGTTATCTATCTTTTCTAATTTCTGCCCGTCCACCGGCACCTTTTCCGTCCGTCTCTCCATCTGTATAATCCATAGTCTACAAAAATTTGGATTTTTTTGTGGGATTCCACACAAAAACTCCAACTTTCACCGCATTTACGTCAAATTCCCAAATCGTGCATACCAAATCCTAACACTTTCTACAAACGAAGCATGACTATCTCTTGAGCATCATCCCCGCTACCATCTGATAGAAAAGCACAATCAGTGTTGAGATCTTTTTTGGCTACAGTTCCTTATTTCGCGCCTTATAACAATGAAAAGTCATCTTCCTTGGTCGGGCGGTCTCGTTTCCGTAAAAACCGCTGAATGGTTTATTTTTATTTTGGGTTTCTTTGAATAGTGTTTTTTTTCTTTGATGTTGTTTGGGAGGGATGTAAATGTTAGATGATGTGATTTTGGAGTGGAGTTAATAATTTTAATTTTTTTTTGTAGAAAAATAATTTGAGGCAATATTTAAATATTTCAATCTATAAAAATATAGTAGAATCGTCAGAACAGGTTCCGTTTTCCAAACGCGAAATCCACATTATAGAAAGATTCATGTTATTAAAAAAAATTGACTGATTCACAAGATTTCTCGAGTTCACTGGGACAGACCTGCTCGTTAAATTGGCGAAGTTCAAACTCCCGATGGCCTTAGAATACGATGCCATTCGATGTTCAGTTGTGTGTTGCTCAGGTGTTGATCTCGTCACTTGACCGTAGTTCTAAATTAAGAAGTGTTCATTGAGAAAAAATTGGGTTTTCCTCCAAATGGGACTCGTTTGCATGGAAGTCTCCCCGTCGCTTCTGGCCGACTTCGACAGGCTTAGTAACTGCCAGTCTGGGCAACAAAAACAAATACTTATTTAATTAAAAAATAAATTTGATCTAAGCCAATTTAATTAAACTTATCTATTTGAATTTGATGTAGATTTGAGTAAAACTAATTAATTTTAATTCAATTAACTTAACAGTAGTAAAATTGACTTAAGATTAAATTTACTGCTGAAATCCGGAAGTAATTACATTTTATCATGCAGCTAAACTCAACACTTTAACATTATGTCCTTTTTTAAATAAGATGTTTGAAAAGCAAATATAATACCAATCATTTATAATGTTGAATAATTTGGAGCTACATGATGTGCAAGTATAAAGTTGTGTTGGATAGCTTGCATAAAATATAATTATCAACTAAAATTAATTATTAATTTTTTTTTATCATGTTAATAACTGCGATAAGCGTAATAATGTGTAATAAGGTTGCTGTTGTAAAACTATAAAAAAATTTAAAAGTAAGGATGGAAAGAAAGAAATCTCATTTATATATTTTTTTCATACAACAGCAACAAACTGTGTTAAGAGAAAAAGTAGGAACTTATTACAATTAAAACATAAAATGGCAGGTTAAATATTATATTTTTTATAAAAGTCTTAAGAGTCGTAAAGGAAAAAAAAGTCTGTTTACACATTATCAATAATCCATTTTCCGGATAGTTGATTTTTTTTTGTCTCAAGAGAAACTTTGTTTGATCGATAAGAACAATTTTACTTCGCCAGCAAACATGAAATCTCTCTACCAGAGAAAAATCTCGATTTATCTTTATTCTCCTTTCCCAGTCGATACGGTCAAAAAAAAATCTCCCAAACAAATAAAATAAAATGCGAACAAATTTGAAACAATCTTTCAACTCTTTTTCTTCCCTCGTACCCACTGAGGGGTTGTTCGAAAAACTTATCTGCATCTTCCAAAAGAAAATAAATATTCGAACTTCACAAAAACTAAAAACCAACTTTTCGATATTTCGCAAGCGTCATCGCGAACAATCATCAGCGCCATCTATCGCAAACCGGCTGAACGATTCGGCAAAACAAAACCGGTTCGGTTGCTCTTACATTTGCGAAAAGAAAATCTACCGTTCTCTCGCTAGGAAGATGGAGATGCTTGGTGCGAAATAAAGTGAAGCCGTCAGAAAGTCGCCAAGTAACCCTAGTAGGCCCAAACAAACCCCTCACTCAACGTTAGTTAACCCTTTCAGTCCCAGTGATGCCATTTGGCATCATCATGCTTCTGATCACAATTAAAAAAAATAATAGGGCTGACATCTATTGGGATTAATGAAAAATATTTTCTAATAGAAAAAAGTTTGAAGAATCGAATGATGTGCTTTTTGATATCATAAATGGCTATAGACAATCACAAAAAAATTTCTAAAATGATGATCCCAAATTGTCATTGGGACTGAAAGGGATAAATGCAACACGCATCGTTTTATTCTTTAAAAAGCGTTGATTAAAAATTAAAAAATGACTGAGCATTTGTATTCTATAATACGAGATCTGAATTTACATATAATTGCAGTAATTCTCATCACAGGTTTGAAAAATGCGTTGTAATTATAGTTTATATTAGAGAGTCAGAAATCGCCAAGTCGATGTAATAAGCCCCATACAAACTCTACTGTAAAATAGCGCCAAATAATTTGCCGAAAACGTTTGTTTAGGCTTACAACAAACCGATCGATGGCTTCACTTGGCAAACCGGTTTTTGTATTTCTTTTAACCACTGCAGCATCTCCATCTTCCTCTTAACTCCATGGTTCTCTCGGATACTGAGGAAGGGATCAGAAAAAGGGAACTAAAGGAACAATAAAAAAAAAGAACCCACGTTTTCCATTTCTCCAAAAGTGGGACAGTAGAAGGAGTCCGTGCCGAGTTAGGGAAGAAGAAACTGTCTCAGTCGGTCGTGGGACTTCGCTTTCGTTGGAACATTCTCTGGTGCGATCGTTTGGCGATTCGGGGGACCGTTCTATTCATATATATATTCTATATCGTCTGCGCGGGTGTGTGTGATCTGTGAGTCACCATGCGATTTTACACCCTCCACATCTGGTGGCCTGTCGGGTGAAGTTCAGTGTCGTCGGTCCCGTGTTGTATCGTCGAAGAGGCAAGCGATTATTTTTAAATTGATAGTTCCAAATTCGATAGATACAATTAGAATAGTGTTAATTGTTTTTAGTGGAATATTTTTGTGGTTTGTGTTTATAAGAAAATGCCTGATTGTTGACATTTGTGATAGTTAATTTTTTTTAATTTTTTAATAGATTCTTTTTTGATTTTATCATAAAATGTTCGAAAAAGTATAATGATTATGATGGTACTAGTTATATATTTCATTATTTTAAGTGCAATAATTTTCTTGAACATGTATTGCAATATTTTAAATAATGCTTTTATTAAAAAAATTTTCTCCAACTTTTGATCAAAATTTCTTATATTTCATTTACTGTAGTGTTGAAAAATTTGTATATTCTTTAAAAATATTGTCACCAACCAGCAATGAAATAAAAAAAAAAAAATACGGATATTTTTTTTTATTTCTCTAAAAACATTTTTTTTGTAATACAAAATAATAATTTTCAAAATTCTTATAATCTTTAATTCCTAAAATGTTTCATAAATTTTAGTTATTATATAATGGTTAATATATTCTAAATAACTTAATAATCTATTTGCAAAATAAGTCATATAACAACCCAAGTGACTAAATTTTTAATTTTTTTTTTTATTTCAGAACAATCGAACAATTACTCGAGAAAATTTTCTACTTTTGATAAGAAGATGCTGTGAAGATCAAACTCTGGTGATTAAGTGTGAATCAAGTAGTGTTTAGTGATTTATCCAACAAACAAACTTGGATTATAATTTTTGAACTTGTGCAAGGTGTGTACAAAGACTCATGTTAAAAATGAAGTGCCACAATTTTCAACTAGTCCAAATAGCAATTTTAGTGTCTCTAGGATACCTCTTTAAAACGGCTTCCGGACAAGGTAAGTTTGAAAAATATATTTATATTTGTTTTTTCATACTGCTTTTAAAATATTTCATGTTTAAAATTTTCTACTGCATACAAACAAAATGTAAACAATATTTAATTTAAAATAATTTATAGAACAAGAATAAACATTCACACTTTATAACACAAAAAGCAATTTTAAAAACTTCAAATATTTAAATAATATAGTGAACTCTTTTTAAATCAGACCAGGCTTTCATCATCCAATTGGTTCTTTATTAAAAAATTATATACTAATTTTATTTCATTAATTATTGGGCATTTGTTAACAATTGACTGTATTAACGGGAATTTAAACTCTATATTACTTAAGTAAAACGGATTTAAGTGGAAAGTGCCCAACTATTCTATGTGAATGGGAATTATTTTGAGAACTCCGATAAATAATTTTTATGTGTAACTATTTAAAAAGTTTTACAAATATGAATCCGAAACCTAAAAGTTAAACGAAAATGTAAATAATACACTGCTCAAAAGAATTAGGGGAATGCATGGTTTACACCCTTTCACCCCCAATAATATTATTTTGAATCTTCAGCTTGCAATTTTTATTCTCACTAAGTTGAGATTGCACTTATTTATCGTTATATGGAAGAATCATGTCTTTTAAAGAATTAAATAATGTTTGTTTTAATTGAATGGAAAATGTGAAAAACATGGTAAAATAAAATTCACTCCCCAAACAATTTATGAAATAAATTGACCCTAAATTCTTCACGCTTGCATTCTTAGATGTTTAAAAATTGATTGTAACTTTTTTTTAACAAATAAACTTTTGAAAAAATTGTTGTTATAATTTATTCAAAAGTTATGATTCCATTTTTTCCCCTAAACTTTTAGTTAAAAAAATTAAGATTTTTTTGCCTTTTTTTACCATTTCATTATGGATGCATAATGAATATATTTCACAAATTTTAGATTTTTAGAATAAAAAAAAACGTTGGAACTGAAAAGGTTGACAAAATTACGCAAAGTGCTCCCCTAATTGTTTTGAGCAGTGTATTTCTTTCTAGCACACGGAATGTACAAAAAAATATAAAAAGATAATTTGAAATTCAAGATAACTAATAGCATTTATATACAGATTAGTGTTCCAGGTTATATATGTACATCGAAAAAGTTTTTTAAAATTAAATTTTTGATTTAAACTTTTACCAAAAAAGTTTAATTTTCAAAATATAGTTTTAATTTGAAACAAAAGTTTGTAATTATAATTTTTATATTTTTAAAGTACAAATTATTTAGAATTATAAATATTAACAAACAATATAATTTTTTACGATAAAATAAAAAATTTCCTTATTACACACGAAATTAATTTTTACATAGTTACTATATTTTTACGACCCAATCTGAGATAGCGATATTGGAACGATATCGGGAAGTGATCATATGATATCGCATATTATAAGAAATATTTATGAATATTACTTTTGAAACTAAGAGCTAGAACCAAATATATACTTTACATTACTATTTGGTGAATGAAGAACCTTGTTCAAACGTTTTAAGTTCTCTGTCATCATAACTCCTTTTTTGCAACTGTCATCGTCAGAGAAGAAGATGTAGTGAATAGCGCTCTTGTTTTTAAGGGTCGTTATCATTGAAGTAAAATTACTTTTTGGGTATTTTTGTGACAGTTTTAGCATTTGAAAACGAACGACCTACAATATTTTCTGAATTTACGGCTCGAGGATTTCTGAAAACAAAACAAAGAAGTAACTATTTCTTCAAATTGGTAGTTTTGGAATATGGAGTAATAAATGTGTCATAAGTTTTTTTTTCAATGAGTTAAAGGTGTTAAACTGTCTGAATTATTACTGAACTATTTTTAGAATTATTACAAACTATTTTTAGAAAGCTTGTTTTGTTAAACGGATTTCTTATACTTCGTTTGAATTACTATATAGTTAATTTTTAGTCTAAAGCCACGTTGATCAACAAGCGTACCATGATTTAAAGTTTGTTCGAAATATTCATATTTCTCTCAACAAACACACAATTAGAGTATGATATATTAATGCAATATTGATTAATGGTTTTAAATGTTTTCTAAAAATAATGTACGATCGATTTAGTATAAGATAAAAATGCGTAAAAAACTACATTGAGAAAATATAAATGTATAACATTCGTAGAGGAATTAATATAAAAAAATCTAATCTAATATCGAGAGATTGATATAATAATACTAATATAACAATGTCGTACGACAGTTTTTCGATATCGATTCGATGAAGCAATGTCTTTTATGGGAAAAATATCATTCGATATTATCACTACATTAAGGAATCGAATGAAATTCAATGTTCTATTTCTAAATAAATTTTACTAAAATCAAACTTAAAACTTAATTTCCTTACTACACACGAAATTAATTTTTACATAGTTACTATATTTTTCCGACACCATTCTGAGATAGCGATATTGGAAAGATATCGGGAAGTGATCATATGATATCTCATACTATAAGAAATATTTATGAATATTACTTTTAAAACTAAGAGCTAGAACCAAATATATACTTTACATTACTCTTTGGTGAATGAAGAGCCGTAATTATTCAACTAAAAACTTAATTTTTCAACTTGTTAAACTTGAAACTTAGTTATTTTAATTTAAAATGTAAAAACTCGTTCTTGACCTATCGCGTGGCGGATATGCATAAAAACTTGATACCCCTACGCATAGATGTATATTTTATCCGCACAAATGCTTCCGTGCTTTGTTTGACCGACTTTTTAGCCGTTCACACGTTGTTGTAGAGTAAATAGCAGGTAGACTTGTTTAATAATAATTTATCATCCTGCAGGATGCTTTATCTAATTAGATAGATATGCTCGTAAATGTGTATTCCTTGTTAAAATTGCGTGACTAATAAGTTAAGGTCAAAAAAGTTTTCCTATTGTTTTGTTATAATTGGGATAAACTTGATCTAATGACGAAAATTGTTCATTTCCGAGTAACTTTTTGGAGTTTTTGCTATTGCTTGAAATCCTTCAAATGATGGGTTTTGTATCAATTGTAGTGTACTTTTACCGCTATATATGTATATGAGGAATATAATGACATAAAATTTATCCTACAATTAATTTATAATGAATTTCGCCAATATTCTCATTGCTTTCTGTGTCAGGAGTTTCTTTTTTAACTTGCAAAAAAATTCAATTGATCAAAAACGATTTCATTCGTTTTAATTAATAACAATTATATCCACTATGTTCACCATTCATTCGCTAACTCGCTTTATTTGCTAACTTGCTTCATTCGCTAACTCGCTTCATTCGCTAATTCGCTAACTTCCAACAACCCCGAAGCATTTTTTTATTTTATAATATACTATCTATTGTAAAGTATAAATAAACATTATTTTGTTTCTGAAGTGCACACGCGCATGCGTAGTCCCTTTAGAACGGAAAACCATTCGTCAAACAGCCAAATTACACCAGCATCTAAGTTGCCAGTAAATTTATGTTGTTGGACGGAAGAAATTTTGAGACTGTGTGCATGCAAATTCAGACATTCTACGTACTCATTATGCGATATTTATTATTCTATATTCATAATTTTATAATCATTATTCCCATATTCATTATTTTGTAATCATTAATCCATATTCTTAAATTCTATAAACGATATTCTATGTTCATTATTCTTTACCTGTATTTATTCTATATTCAATATTTATTTTCCACATTCATTTTTGTGCGGTGTTCTCTTAACAAATTGGTTTCATATCCCCACACTCTAAGCTTATCCCACCCACTCTACGGTCCCACACCCCCAGCATATAGTTTGCTCAGTCCCGCCCCCCTTCCCCCTTCTTTCGGCTATTCATTTCATATCAAGAGCCCTATCCCCTTCTCTTTCAGCGATATGCTGGTGAGATGGTTGATGCTGCTATATTTGGCGAGTAATTCTATTTTTTTGGCAGTGTTTTTTATTTAAAGTTCTAGTTAAAAAAAGTATTGATGTTTTGATATTGTGGTGATACAACTTTAATGCTTATTTTTGGATTGTTACAAATTATTTAAAAATGGTAATAGTTGCAGTAAAAAAGAAATTATCGTAAAAAATGATGCTCAAATTAATGCAATTTAAATAGATTTAAATGTTTTATGTTCAATGAAATTTTTTAATTATTGTAGTATTAAAGTAATTATCAGAAAACAATGTAGTTTTTTTCATTTCTGAGCACATTAAATGTTTAAAAAATATTTTATATTAAATAGTAATAATGCAACTAAATAACGTAGATAATGAAGTAGGGTATATTAGAGTAGTTTGAATGTTTATGCTAGGCATAAGATTGTGAGTAAAAATATAGAAATGACAGAAGTAACTTTAAGTTAGTTAAATCGGTAACATGCAATAAGTGGATAGTTTTTTTTATAAAATAATTGAAATATTTATTATCCGATATTTAAAAACGAACAGGAACCTACTTAATTTTGGTTATTAAATCCTGTAACTTACACAAAATCCATATTTTGTTTTACCAAAATCAAATTTGTTAACGTCTATTTCAATGTAACCAATTTGGCGACATTTTAATATCCCGGGTACTTCAATTATCCGCATTGGGCACCCCTTGTGTGATGACCCTTCGCAGCAATAAGTTATCCAAGGGAAAGGGAAAGCCGGGGACCAGATAATTCGAAATGTCTGTTGTAGGGTTGACTGATATCTCTCTTATTTCCATTCACTGGTAAGGGCGCAAAGATAATGTTATTTTAACGAACAGAGCTTCTTTTTGTTCATGTTATTTTGATTTTCGCTCCCCAAAACTATTAGTTTGTTAGATGATATTTTTGTTTTTGAATCCACAGTATTGTTAATATTTGAATGTTTAAGAGTTAGAGAAATGTTAAAATTGTGAGATGGTGTAAAATATAATAACAATGGGTGAGGCAGTTTGAATAAAATTATTTGCAATACGAAATTTCTGATGGAGCTTTTACATTTTCTGAGAATAAGATATTTATGAAACACATTGTGTGTGAATTCTCTTTGAAATATACACCTAATTTTAATCAGGATTCAATTATACATTATGGATGCTTACTAAATTATATTTTACGCAGATTTCCATATGAATAAAAAAAATAATTTAAATGTCAAAAGCCAAGTATTGTGGTCTCAATACTAACAAGAACGCTTACCATATATCTAGATCGCTCAAATGGAATTAAAGACTTTTCCCTTTAGAATGACATTAAATGAAAGACATTAGATGACGTTAATAAATTACTTTAAAAACTCCAATTAAAACGTGTAAAATTGACTATTTACATTATGAATTGTGAATGTCGACTTCATAACGCTGTTGCTGGTATAACAGATAAAAATATTATTTTATTTAAAAAATATTGTTTTATTTATTGTTTTATAATGAATGTTTAATATTCCACTATTGTTTTTCTTGTTCAGAATCGTGCACCTTTGTAATGCATAACTCTACAGCAAAATAAGCGTCAAAATGTATAGCAGAAAACGTCATTTTGACAATTCTTATTTCATTGGCTTGTCTAAGATGACATAGTTCTTTCGAGCTTTCATTGCTACTTTTCATTCGATCGATTATCCGATTGGTGCTTATGTTACATTGATTCACCAATCGAGACTCGAGAAAAATTAATTTTCAATCAAAGTTTTTGTTGCTACTCAAGACCTGAAACATGCCCATTGCAAAAAACTTTTCGATTTTTATAATTTTTTTTACAACGTCAAGTACCACCTAAAATATTATATAGAACTGGTAAAATAAGTATAAAGTTGTATTTTCATTCCCATTAATACTTTCTCCCACCATTTGTGAGTGATGGTGAAAAGCCTTGGATCTGGATTGGATCCCCACTCTACAAACCTCAGGGTTAAATCCATACAAATGTGTTAAGTTTTAAGGGGGTGTTGTATCGATTTGAATTTTGGAGGAAACGACATCGATGTGAAATAATGCAATCTGCTCCAATTTGATAGGTTAAATCGTTTTGTGATCGATTATTCATGATTTGACAGGTTAAATGGTTTTGTTATCGATTATTTAGGGTGGGCGTTGATTCGCTATGAATAAGTAATGGGTTTATTGGTGTTTTATTACGGGCGGAATCTAAAATGAGTTTAATGCTAAAGTACATTGGATTTTTTTTCTGAAAGAAGTTCTGACCTTAATGTGTTGAATATTGAAATTTATTGGGGCTTGTTTCTCTAAATAGTTGAACTATAATTAAAGTTTATAATGATTTTATTATTTTCTTTTTTACTGTAAATTAATTGCCCTAAGTGACTAGAGATTGTTACAATTTTGTGATCGTTGTCTCATTGCTATTTTCATTTATTCTTGTTTTGATTTAAAAAAGGATATTTGATTTAAATAAGATATAACTTTTTTCAAGGATAATTTATTAATGTCTATTGATTAAAGATAATAATTTTACTAAGATCGAATAAAATTATATTTTTTTTGCTGTCGATAGTTTACATTAGTATTGAAAACAAAATTTATTAAAAAATGAAACAATTAGCTTGCATTAAGAATATTTACATTTCTTCATTAAAAAAATATTTGGTTATTAAGCATTATATTGCAAACTCAATTTGTATGAAGATTTGTTTGATTTTTATTTATCGGAAGATTTATCATCTTGTATTTGAAAATTGAATTATGGTTCAGTATACTTAGAAGTGCCTACTATATATTTAAAATTAATGTTTTTTTTTTTACGATTTACCCGTATGTAGTATTTAGATCTTATTTTAAAACAAAAAAATCTCGATTGTTTAAGTTTTTGACACTTCAAGCTTTTTAAAATTTCAATAGATTGATGTTCTTTTGCTTTTGCGCATAATGCACAACATTTTAGAATTTGCTTACCAATATTTGATTTTTAACATACCCTAATGATAAAAGCTATAAATATTATAAATTTTCAACGGTTGGGGATATAGTAGTCATGAATTTATGTGAACAGTTAATTGAATTACTATTGATATACAATCATAGTACCTCTACGAAAGTAAAAAGTAACAATGAAGCACTGTTGTATATCTCAACTTTTCCTTTTCATTACAGCTTCATTACCAGAGGTAACTAGTGATTAGTTACACTTGCAAATTAATTTTACGACTTCATTGTTTTATTGTTATAGAGGATTAAGTTTTTATACTGTTAGGAAACAAGATGGGATTGATGGTTTCGTAATTACTATTTCTGAAACTCATTAGGTTTAAGTTCAAGTGTGTTGATAAATGTTTCGTAAACTTCGATTTATTCAGTCCTGATTGAGGTTTTGTTATTAACATTTGGCTATTCTACTAAGAATTTCCATTTTCGAGATAATTTTTTAAAAATAGAAATGGAATTCGTATAAGTAAATACATATGTTTATGACTATTAAAACCTTTCGCTATTACAATGCAATTTGGTAAAGCAATCATTCTAATCGAAACAATATTTTGCGCAACAAAGTTCGATTAAAAAATAGTTTAAATTCATACTACCATACGAAATTTGAAAGGTTGAAAAAAATGCTGAAATTTTTAAATACAAATACATAAATAAAAAATCTTCAATTTAAAAAATATTAATATTAATAAAATCACGAATAAAATTATAATTGACTTTCCAGCTACACAAGTGTGACAAATCTCCATTAGTTACTTCTGGTAATGAAGTAATAATGGACGGGAAAAGTAGTGAAACGACATTTATGACAACAGTGCCCGCATTGTTAACTTTACTTCCATTCGGGGAAACACTGTAATTTGGTTCCACACTTCCGAAATGTGGCTTTGTCCGCTTGGAGTCTGATACAGACTCTATTAGCGATAATCCTTTTCGAACAAAACTGGGTGGAAATCCGTAACAGTTGAAAGATTCGAATGTGGTTCCTTTGTTGCATTTGGCGCGAAAGGGAGGGGAAAGTCGTTTTTTTGATGACGTTCTTGACATTGTTTTCGTCAAGAATTGATTTGGTTTCGATGAATGAAAAAACTGGACTGGTCGCTTTAATTTAAATATTTTTTTATGAAAATTCTTTTGTATTGAAGCAGCACTTTTTTAAAATGCGTTTCCTGAGAGGTATACATTTTTTTTGTTCTAAATCAGGAAGTAAACATTTATTCAGTTAAATCACTGCTAACGAAGTATGTTTTCCAAACAAAAATTTTGTATATTAAATAGAATTTGATGCCATCGTTTTTTTGCCTTACTTCATGATCTAATACATAAATTTTCTACTGTATTTCAGAAGTAACATCTATAATTCTATGTCTATAAATGAATTCTTTTATTAGTATTAATGGTGAAACTTTTAAAAACATTTCGTTTATTCAATAAACTCCCATTTTTTTTGTTAACCTACCATTTCAATACAGACTGTAATAAAAAGAGCATGCAATTAAGCTTTAGAATCTTATAACCTTTTAGCAATGCTGTACTGGTTAATGTAATGTAGAAGTAAGTATTCAAGTTACTTTTGAGCTGATTTGAATTGTCCAAAATGCTTAGTTTCCAACTCTGAACTAAATAATTATCTACCAATTCTAAGAATAAACAGCAACAAAACCATGTTTCAATTACAAGTGAATTTAGCTAACGAGCATACGTAATAAATAATAAATTGAATTATCGAACGAAAAAAAATCGAACAGCTAACTTGATGAGTAAGAGTCTGAATTAGAATTAAACTCTGAATTTGTAAATTTTTTTTTGTTTAGGTGTATGAATCTTTCTAAAAGACATCTATCATTACGATATTCTTTATGGAAACCTTAGATCTAGCGGGGGTATATGTTAGTTAAACTTTGATATGAGATTCTACAATGCTTTTTCACTCTCACTCCGTTTAATATCTATTAATGCAGTTACAATTGGCACACTAACATCCTCACTTTCTTAAGAAGTGCATACGAATTTCCAAGTCAAAATGAAAATGCTGGCGGCAAATCCAACTACCATTGAGAGAAAAAACTACATTCCGATGCTAAAGTGAAATTAAGAGGAAACAGGAAGCATTTAGAGAAGTCCCAAGCTTTCGGAGAGCGGTGTTTGTCCTTTTTTTTGTTAAAATGGAGCAGGTTTTTCAGAATAAAAACATCTACTCAAGAAAGAGATTATAATTATAGCCGCGGCAGATGAAATTAAATAGAAGTGAATGTGAAAATCTTGATTTCTCGGGTTTTTAGGTCGGGAATTGTCGACATTTTTTGGAAGGAATTTAATTAAAAATGACGGTGCAATTAGTTTTAATGGTTTTCCATGATATTGTGAAAGTTAGGTGCATTTGAACAAAAGGATGGTTAAGTAGGATTGCTTTATGGGAAGGCGTAATTGTAGGTTATGGAAATTTTTAGAAATTATGCATTAATTTGTTTAGAAATTTTAAATTACTTTCTCAATGATAAATATTTAGTGTAATTATGATTCAATTGTAAAGATTTATTTTACTTTGTCCTAATATTTAGCATTTGTTTATAATTATTTATGTTGTAATTTAATTCCTATATGTTTATGTATACTAATATAAGTTTAATAGATTAAAATTAAATAATTGGAGAAAATTTATCGCAATATTGTTTCTAATTGACATTCTTGTAGTACAAATATTAATAGTATTTTGTATTGCATTTCACTTCAAAATTCTAAAAAAAAATAGAAAGGCTTTGAAAATCCCTATAAGCAATAACTTAATAACAAAATAGTTATTTTCGTCGTAGGTAGAAGTTACAAAATTACGCACATTATGGAAAATAATAATATAAATCCACTTCATGCCATTCCTAAGCAAAACATGTTCGATATATATATAAAAAAATAATAATGTCAAAATCGAACATTGAGAAATAATATTTATCCGTTTAAATAAACTGAGAAAAATGTCCATTTAAATACATTTTCAACGGATTATACTTTCATGAAATCAGAGATTTAAAACTATTTAAAGAAAATCATTCATCAAAATTATTTAATCAATTATTCAAACCATTTTAGGAACAACATTTATTAATTAAAATAGACTGAGAAAATATCTATTAGAGTCTTATTTTACTGATTATATTTTAGAAAAATCTTGAAAATCTTTACGAAACATTACATTAACCAACTGCCTTCTTCAAATACTTTCTCATTAACTCTCTTACATTGAAGAAACGGAACTCCTTCCTAGAAACCTGAACTCCTTTGTTCCCCATTCTGCTAATAATATCCCCTGGGTACTTGAAAACCTGACTATTGGGGTCCGCATTAAAAATGACCACAAAATTCTCCAATTTATTTATACGTTGTCCACCGAAATTCTGAACACCTTGAAGGCTACAACAGGTTTAAATCTGGGAATGACCTATTTTAATGACGCAAAGACTACGAAAAAAATCACGTTGTTGAAGTTATTGCTATGGATGCAAAAGAGAAAAATGTGGCTTTCTTTTTAAATGTACTTATTTAGCTGCGGAATAACATTAACTAAGTAGCTGTCTTCAAATTCAGAGTAATTTTTTTGTCGAAATTGAGCATTTAGTATTATTTTATCACTTGAAACTAATCTAAAAGGTCTATAACCCTATTGTTAATCCATGACATGACGTCTACTACTAGAATATAAAGATTTCAAAATAGGCTTAATTAGAATTATCGTAAAGTTAAGTTCTAAAAATATTTATAAAATGTAGCCCTTATGTATTTTTAGCTGTCTCCGTGCAATTTTCATTAGTATTAAAATGCTTACTACACAGTATTTTAATTTCGTAATTTTTTTAAAATCATCATTCACCTTTGAATCCATTTTGTTAATGAAAAGTTTAAAAAAAACCTCTAAACAGGCAGAACAAATTTCAATCTGTAAATAATTTTTAACTGATTTTTATTCAAAATTCTATAATTTTTCTCATCTTATTAGAAATTGAATAAATAAACATAAATAACAATAAAGAACCAGATTACGGTCGATTTTTTAAAAAATGGATTCCATAAGTATATTTATAAGTAAACCATTTAAGAATACAACTGTTATTCAATAAGAATGCGTACACATTTTCGACTTAAAGCCTACTGGCGGTATGCTTTTGGAAACTGACCTTTTTCACTCATTGACACACCTATTAAAAATTGCATTCGATGAATATCAAAAACAGCATCGAAGAGGAAGTAAAAAAAATACAGGAAATCCGATGAGTTGGTAAATATGTCGGTATCCCCAAGGGTATTGGGCATCTTAGTTCTGAACGATTAGCTATAGCTTAGAGCCTATGATAAGTGATCAATCAGATTATAGCGATAGAAAGTTGAACAAGTGAATATTCTTGATTTCGCTTTTGGGATCAGTTGTATGAAATTGATATCGTTAATGTATTTATTAAGAGTGAAAGGTATTTTCTATATATTGTTGCTTGTTAATGAAATCAGGCGCTAATGCTTTGCTATTATACTGTCCGTATAAAAGTTAATCCATAGTGAATCCGTTTTATATTAACTGATATTTAGCTATATTACAATCTTCTACAATTTAGATCGGTTATGAAAATATTATAATTATCTGAAATAAATATGATTTAGGAAGCCGTATTTTTTATATTGATTATTAGTGTCGTGTTATAATTATTTATTTCAAGTTCACAAATTCCTTAAAATTGGAATTGATTTTTATTCAATATCGAAGACGTTTTAAATTTATATATTGATATCTGAATATAAAAAATTATTTAAAATGAAACTTTAACTTTACAATTGTATTTCTTTTTTAAACAGGAAACAGATTGTTCCATTAAAATCAAATTGATTCCAAAACAAAATTTCTTTTTGGAAGTACTTTTCTTCATAGACATTAACGTATTCCAGTATTTGAGTTATTTCTCTCTAAAAAAAATACATAATCCAATTTCCAGACAAATACCTAAAAGACGAATACATATATAATTTCATTGAAAAACGTGAAAAAACAAAGCTTTAAAAAAGTCCTTGTTCCCTATTCTACGACTCTTAACCTTAGGAAGTCTCATTTACATATAATTCAATCTCCCCAACGCTTCTGACGAGATTTTAAAACAAACCCAATTTCACACAAAAAGTAGTTCCTTTACAGAAAAAAAGGACTATGTCCATACCTTCAAATATGTACACATGCCTTTTCTCGACTAAGTTGAATATTTATTTCCCGAATTGAGGAAGAGCCACGAAGGCATTGAAATATTTAGCACGGTTTTCTCATCTTTTACAATCTGGATTCTCCTTTGTTTCTTTAGCTTGTGGGTGGATGGTGAAATGGAGAGTGCCGAAACCGTTTATTTTCATAAAATAACTTTCACATGCAAATGACGACATGATGAATTCTTAATAAGGTGGGGGGGAGGGGATTATTGTTCTCAAGGTGGGTAATGTGGGTTAGTGGAAATACTGCAAATTTCTTTAGCAAAAGAGCCGGAATAGAATGGTAAGTCGAGGCGACGTGTCATGGATGATTCGATGGATTTGTCCTCTTCAATTCATTCTAAAAAATATTATGCTTAAGAAAAAAATACCATAATAATAAAACTACATGTATATAGGGGTAGAGGACAGTGTTTAATTTCCAGAGATAACACCGGGTATCAGTACTTGATGGCAGCACTTTTACCATCACGTGTAGTGGTAAAAGTACCCTTTGCTCTGAATTTACATATAATTTGTGTGCTACCAGCAAAGACGAGTGCTTCACTGGCAGTGATTGGACGCACTGCGTTTCTCTGTTTAAATGCTATTGTAGTAAGTTGTTCATGTGACTCTGTCCGCCTTGAAACCATTGATTTGGTGTACGACACTGTAATGTAAAAAGTCACCACAACATGTGCTGTAATTTTACAGAGTTTCCATTACCGTTATTTTTATCAATGGAAAATACACATTTGAGCCTGAGTTGGAGCGTGTTATAGTTAAAATATATTAGTTTATTTAGGCTAGAAAATCTTTATATTCCATTAATTATTTTAAACCAGTACATAAAATGTACATCCACATGTTGTCCAATGTTTTTACTTGGACAATGTGTTGTGTACATCCATTGTTGGACTTGTCCAATGTGTTGTGTACATCCACCCAACATGTCCAATGTTTTTCATAACTCATCTTCTTCCCTTTAACAACACATCCAACATCATACTCAAAAACACTCCTTGAATAAATACAAACATTCATCACCTGATAGCTACCCAAAACCATCTATAACCTAATACAGAAAGTCAATGGCATCCCTAACAGAAACACAATACACATTTCCATCTACCTAAAAGAATTTATTATCTCACCATCCCGTACTGGCGGGGTGCCAGCGATAGGGCACAGAAAGTGCAATGCTACGGTCGGATAAGCCCTGCATGGGGTAAAATGAGTAAACTGGGCCCAATCAGTGAAAGTTTTTCTAGAGGGTTGTGCTTGAGTTGAGAAAGGTTGGGTTTCAGCTTTGTCTAAAATGGGAACGTTATGGAGAGATTGGTGTAATTCTTAGAAGTGCGAGTACATTTTCATGTATTATTTTTGATCGGTATTCTGTAGATCGTTGTGGTTGTTTAAGTAGTAGGTAATGTTTAAATTATGTTTTTTAAATAAAGATTCTGAACTAAAAACGAAATGGGATGAGCTATACATTAAAAATATTTTTGAAATTAGATGCTTTAATCTTTTTGGATCATAGTAATATTGTTGAATCCATATATTTAGGCTGCACTGTTAAAATTTTTTTTGCTTGGCTTCACCATAATAATGGTTCCTAGTATCTTTAACGGCTCTGTGGTGTTGTTCACCATATTTGTGGCATTAAAAAAGTTTTACCAAATTTGTGGTACTAGGTTGAACCATACTTCAGATTTTGAAAATGAAAACTGGTGAAATCGCTCAACCAAATACCGAAAATATGCTGAAACATTTCACCACACAGTCATTGCAGCTACTAGAAACTATATATTTCGTGAAATCAAGCGCCAAATTGATAACAGTGCAAAAAAGTAGTCTTATAAAGATATCCAGCTGTCTGGCGACCATGATCAAGTTAAGATTCCAAAATAAGCATTGTTAGGTATCTTCAATTCAATATCATTATATCTTCTTTCAGATCAGATATAGATCATTATCATAATCTATCTTCAATTATAATTATCATTACATAAATTTGTTTTTTCTAAAAATACTGAGAAAATTTTAATGAACTTTTAATCTTGGTTTACTCATGTTTTCATTTTGGTAATACTATTAAAACAAATCATTGATATTTTAAGCATTGAAATTAAACACAAATAAGGACACATTCTGGAGCCCATTCAGATATTCAAGATCTAGACCTGTTTACCTTCTTACTATCGAAAAATCAACAACAACATAATTAAATCACAGGGTGGAACCACACGAAACCTTGATACTACCGGTCTTCTCCTTTTAACTACGGTCCTTGGTATGATGTGACAAACCCAATTTCATTGTCACAAACTGTCTCAAACCTCACAAGAAGGCCCTTTACCCCGCAAAATCCTTCAAGATTTCTTTCCCGTTAAGTGGACGCTAAAAAACAAATGTATGTCAAACTCCTGTTTAGCATTCTCGATGCATAATAATAATATTACATACATGGATTAGTGTGTGGGTTTAGCGCAGATAACGTTTTATGCTATTTGAAACCGAGAAGCTATCTGGAGCTGATTTTTCCGTGTTGGACTAGGTGCTTCAAAGCATTTGTTGAAGTTTTAATCTGGTGTTGATTGTTTGTGTTTAGGATTAGGTGAGAGTTGTTGAGTAAATGTTGTAGTTTACATTTGTTTTTCCTTATTCCTGGTTATGTAATCCTTGTAGTTGTGGGATAAATTGTGGATTTAAGTGGCGGTGAAGGAAAAATCATTGTTATATTGGTAAATACTAAATTGTAGTTTTTATCAGTAAAGTCTTTATGAATATCTTTTAGTATCATTTTAAAAGCTATTTATTTGAAAGGTATCAATATATGTTCGATTGTAAGGAAAGTAATTTATAGTTTCTAGTATTTAGATGTTCAATAACTCTGAAAACGTCAATTTAAAAACTGAGTTAAAAATACAGAAAATCTGGAGTATGTCGCGCAGTCAATGGCTCCGAGTAAATGTTTCTTAAGTTATAAACTTGCATGTACGCATTTCTAAGACTATGCATTGACTCACGAATGAAACACCTGCTGTTAATTTTTAAGCATGTCCATGCTTCTAAAATAAGTTGAAATTTACCTCATTTTTCAAGACATCCTTGCTTCAAATTGAGTATGCCTGTAAACATTTAGTATGCCCTTGTGAATAAACTGAGTTATGATTGCGCGTGTGGATTTTCTTTACTATTTTCCAGTTAATATGTGATTTATTGGGTGACCGGCAGTTGGCTGGATACGAACCTCCACCATCAAGAGAAGATTCTATGTACGAGTCCAATAACGATAACCACTCGACAAACTATACTGTTGAAATTACGACATTTAACGAATGAAAAGTAATGTTTGAAACTTAGTTTTTCGGGTAATACAGAATTAAAAATACATGGTCATCGCTCCGATGAACAAATATATGGTCAGTATATCGTCATATTTAAAGCAAATTTTTTTATAAAACAAATATTTGTATGCTCAGATTTGAAAGTGTAAGAAATACTTATCATTTCTTACACTTCAAATTAATTTTCAGTTAATAGAAATTAGTACCCCTTAATGAAATAGAAATAAGATTTATATAGATATTTATAATTACTCTCATTTTTAAGTTGGAAGTTATTTACGTTCTGCTAACATGCATTTCGGTATTCTATTTATCCAATGCAAACAGCAACTGCCATTAAGTTGTCAAATTGTCAACCCTTAACTAATTTTAATAATTCAGATTTACACAACAATGCCCGCAAAGTATTTATTATATCCACTACCACAATTTCAAGGTTGTTGGCGAAAATTGATTCAGTTTTCTTTTCAAGAGGTCATGCTCCAATTTTGAATAGCATTTTCTTTATTTTTACTTGAACCTCCTCTGGACCAAGCTACCAACAATTCAAAACATGAAATTCATATGCTCAACGCTCCAGTGAACAGTTTTTCAATAGCAAAACGTGAGAGATTACATTGAATTAAAGGAAAAAGGCTTGAAATTAAATACTTGTGGTGTGGCCTTATGGCTTATGTGTGAAAGCTTTTAAATTGGTGAATTATTCGCCTCAGGGCATAAGAAAGGGTAAAAGGATTATATGTTTGCGTTAAGCATTTATGTGCTTGATGTGGTATGAAATATTTAAGACTTGATATGTGAATCGTTTGAAATAGGGCAGTAGTATTTCAGTAAGAGTTGTCCTTCTAACAACTGTAGTTTACTGAGGTTCGTTGTATTCATTCATTTTCTCATTAACGATGATTGGCTAGAAAATTTCCCATGCGAAAATAAGTTTTCTGTTGAAGTTTATCTAAATCTGACCGAAGACTATAGAACTGATTAAATTATGAAGGTTAAAAAAGTTACACGCAAAACGAATTTAAAAATTAATAGTTAACGTTTTAAAGTTTTTTTTGTAAAAATTAAAATTTTTTGTCCCATAAATATTTTTGTGCATACATAAACGTGTTGTGCAAAAAAGTCTTTAAACATTAAAGTAATTTTAGAGGCTAAACGAACTTAATTCTGAAATTTACTTCCTGTCAAAGAGTTTATTATTTTTGACAATAAATCGAAATATAATACAAAATTTCTCTCAAATTATTTTGCAATTCAAATTCTTCAGAAACTGAGATTAAAAAATTTATTCGTCGTTCAACTTGCGCATCTGCCAGACTTCCAATTACTGTTTAAAATGTGCGTTTCGAAATTTCAATCATCCCCCAACCCTGCTTTTACTGTTCCAAATACCGATCTCAAAGTGTGGCTTTCTATCATTTAAGTCCATTAATAAACTGGTCATTAGGGAAAGAAAGGGAACAACCTGTAATTTTCCCCAGAACTTTCCGACATTTAAACCCAGTATCATCTTCCTGTTCGTTATGGCAAGACAGACAATACCCTATAAATGTAGTGGGTAACGTCTTCGACTTAATGGACTTTTTCCGGAACAGACGGAAGGAGTAGGTATGAATGGATATACAGATATTGGAGTGCTTATGTTATGATATACGAAAAATATTAGATACTTTGAGAGGCTTTATCCTAATTTTTCCTTTGTAGAATATTTTTGATATAAATAATAAAGATATTTTGCTCCTTATTCTTTAATGTAGTGGAAACAAATAAGATATTTATTTGGACAACGTAGAGATTTAAGAGTTTCGTAAATTTAAAACACAGTCATATAGATGTAAATTATTTTTTATTTATTCTAAAAGTGATAAGCCTTTTTCTGGAAAAGAATATGACACCTTTAACAACTATTCTTTTAATTAATATAAGAACTTATCAATAGCTTTTTGGTTGTTCAAATAATATTATTTAAAACTTTTTACTTACACACGAGTTACCTTTAATGGATTACCATTGTACCGAAATGTTTTCCAAAATTTAAATTTAATTAAAAATTAACATATTTTACACTTGCCTACAAATTATTAGAACATTCCTGAGTTGAAAAGAAACCAGGTCCATAATTGTGTAACATATACGGCCCAACACCAGAAAAAAACATTAATTAGTTCGATAAAACATTGTGAAAACCAATGTAATTTCGGTTTACTACCATCATAAATACTATAGTTCCAATTCACATTAAACACACCTTTGAAATGTTGCAACTATTTACGAGCTTGATAGCAAAACGTATCATGTTCTCTACATCTATTAATGTAAAGTATACCAATGTATTTCATTCGTTTATTTAAAAAAAGAAACAAAACATGTTCTTCAAATCAATAAAGTTCTACTCTTTTTATAATTGACGAATTTCATTATCCAGAACAATTTATTGATTGTTTATTGAGCAGAATTTTTATATACATGAATTACGCATTGGAGTAAACCAAGACACTTCAATCACCATTAAATAAAGCTGTATATTGTATGTATTATTGGAATCAGGCCAACCTTTAAAACATGCTAGACCATTTGCGTACTTAAGCACCCTACATAAGCAGTAAAATATTTCTTGAAATCGTCAAGAAGTAATTTCGAGTGTATTTTACAGTCGATAATGACGAAATTTGATTTTTTTGCGTAAACGAATAAAAATGATTTAAAGCGAAGTAATTTGAAATTATTGACCGTTAAATGATTTTATGAATTTTGAATGGAATAAATTTAAAGAATCTACTTGTATTTATTTTTAATCTTTTTGCATTTTAAAGAAATATCTAAAAATAACAGTTTTTGCAACCATTTTTTTATTAAAAATCAAAACAGCATTGACTTTTATATAGCGTTTCTACATATTTAAACCAGAGTGGGTCTCTTCAAGGTGCGAGGGCACCTTTGGCACACACATAAGTCCTTGTTTGGAATGCGATATCCGAAACGACTATGTAATTTATAAAAACACCCACCTACAAAATATGCTCTTGATAAAATCTGTTACTTCATATTCAAATTAAGTCGTAAGTAACTGATGGGTGCCTTGGCACCTTGACTCCAAGAACTTGTTAAGCGTAATGGATGAAAAGAATAAAAAAAACCGTATTGTTTCTTCCATCACAGGAAGTCATGTCTTATCCTGATAATGATTGTCCTTCGGGAAGTATATCATTTCAAATTCAGGTGATAGCATTGTCCTGAACAATATCTATTAGAAACGTATCATATGCGAAATGTGTAGCAAGGTTTTTTAGGTGTTAATGTTGTTGGAATAATTCGTGATATTCATATCGTGCTGAGTTATAATTAGAAAACCATTGCGAGGGTCAGTGGGTAAAGTGGCTGGTCACGATAATGTTACAGAATGTAAATTATTCAAGAAAATTGCAACGTAACGTAGTAACACAAAATACTGTTAATCAATAATGAGCAAAAAGAAAATTCATATCTTATTTTTTATAATTAAAACTGATAATTTAAAAAATTAAAATTTGAAACAATTATACCTAAAAAAGAAAAATGTAAGTTTTCTCACGCTTTAGAGTACACCATTTTTATTATTCGTCAATTGAACGAAACATTGAATGCAAAATAGAATGGTAAGTAAATAAAATAAATATAAATAAAAATGATCACCATTATTTCAGAAAGGTTAAAAATGTGAAATAAAATAAGATGTTCAGAAAAAATTATTTTGTTCAAACGTTTGATAAAATAGAAGAAAATATAAACTTCAAAAAATTATAATGTCAAATTTTATGTCCTATTTTATACAGAATTTCAAGTTTAAGTCTTTTTTTTTTAGTAAGACCTAATTGAATTTGGTTACTTTTCAGTACAATATTCAGTCTATTTACCTACTTTATAAACTATACATGATTCTACCATCTTTTCAAATGAAACAATCGTGATTCCATTCATCCATTTCCTTACGAAGCCCAAAAAAAAAACACCTCCTAAAATAGCTATTTTCATCCCAAACTTGTTACTTTTGTGTCAAATACTTCCCATAGATATCTAAAAAAAACCACACTTCATGCCACAAAATAAACTATAACCACAAAAGACTCCGTAACATTAAAGTCTCATTTTATGAATCGTAAAATACATCTGGATCTTGGTTTTTATAGGTCTACATTGAATTTGGTAGCTATACAAAAAAGATGCGGGCTGCGGCCATTAAGGTTAGATTGAAAATGATGCCGTAGACAGGAATAATAATCTTCCTCTTTCGTGTCCTGATGTATCAATTTGTAGACTCACGTGTCGTGATATGACCGTTAGGTAGGGAAGGGACCAACTAAGGAATGTTTCGTGAGGGCTTAAGATATTTCGTGCCAGGATGGGAAGGATTATTTATGTTTTTATTGACACATATTTTATTTTAGTTTCTGTTATTTTTAATAATTTATTTAAGAAACATCTTTTTGTGATAAATTGATTTTTTTTTAGTTTTAGTTTGAATTATCGTCGCACTATAGCTACACGAGGGCTACCGGTAACGGGCGTCGTATTTTAGAACCACAGTCAAGTGACGAGCCGACACCTGAGTAGGCACCCAACGCAACCGTTAAGGGCGACATCGTACGCAGCGTTAGGACTTTGAAGGATATTTAACGTGCACTCCCTCAACACGGGATATTATTCGTCGGACATTATTGACTGCACGGGTCGTTTATAGGTCGGCAGTTATTTTGGCGATGCCCGGACCCGAACCTAGGACCTTCCGCATGCTAGGCGAATGCCTAACCAACTGGGCTCCCCAGCCCCTACAAATTGATTTGAAAGTAGTGAACTTAGAGTGTATAATATATTGTTTAAGTCGTAAGTCATTTGAGTAATGCCTCATACCAGTAATATAACAAAGTATACTTATAACGTCGTTTACTTAACAAAAAAATGTAAACGTTTTTGTCAGGTAAAAAGTAGACTTGCAAATTGTTATTGGTTTGTTGCAGATGAAGTATTTCATCCAGGTTTCATTCCTGTATTTCCTTTGATCTGTGCTCCGATTGGTGCTGTGTTTCCACGTGACAATTATTCACCAATCAAGGCTCGATACGTAATCTATTTTCATTCAACATTTCTAATACCACTCAAGAACTTAAATGTCGTATAAATGCACATAAAAAAAGAATACTAAGAATGTGAAAGACCGAAAGCTGCTCAGTGGTTCTTATGTTACAGAAAATACCGCTACTGCTGGAATATTGTCTTTATTAAAATGTCCTATAAATGTTATATACTATCGCAAGTTAAATTTATAATTAAAAACTTTGTTGTAACTCCAATAATCTTTTCAAATGCTATATAATGATACGAATAACAGTTTAAAACAAAACGATAATAAAAACACACAGCCGTTTTTTTTAAAACTAGATTTTCATTTCAAACAATATTGTTATGTCAAACTTATTATCCTAAGAACGAATGAAAAGAAAACATCGTTATTTTGTAAACATTCTTCTTAGTCTCGGCATAACATCAAAAATAAACGATGTCTTCCGCAAAGAAAAAGGGAATCACTGGGCCACAGACTCTTGGCCAGTGGTCACGTGCGCCCTCGGAGTTAAGGAAATGTGGTGCTGCTGTTGCCTATTAGCCTTTAGAAATTAATTGCTAGAAAATAATCGTTGATTTAATGTAATTGTTAATAGAGTGTAAATATGTCTTTGGGTGTTGGGTGATGTAACGATAGTGGTAGATTGCTGGAGAGTTTTCAGTGAGATTTTTTGATTACAATGGTTTTAATAAACAAACTAATAAACAAATACATAAATTTTAACATAAAGCTGTTATTTTATTATGGTAAATAGTTATAAATAGAAATTTCGCTTTTGAAATTTGTGGATAAACAAACTGCTGAAATATTATACTTTTTTTTTTACTAAAGAGGTGCAATTTTCTAGCTTGCTATTTCTACATACACTTTAAGAATTTGGCGCTTGTTTCAGAAAAAATGGCTCCTAGTAACTGCAATGGCTGTATGAAGAGATGTCGTACCATATTTTCGGTATTCGATTAAACCATTTCTCATATTTTAGTTTCCAAAATCTTAAAAATCGTGTTCACCCGAATACATAAATTATGGTAAAACATTCCACCAAACGGCTGTTGATGCTACTAGAAATCATTTTTATGGTAAAACCGAGCACAAAATGCTTAACAGTGTATTGTTTTCTTTAACTAATTTATTTTAATTTTTAACAAATAAACTATACTATAAGGACTTTTTCTTTTAATTTATTTATTACATTTTAAAAATATCTGTATAAGATCATATATTTTAATTAAGACGATGGATTTATTTATAAATCAAGGTTAAATATTAAGTAACGTATGTTAAGTATAACTTATGTATAAAACCCTGGAAAGAATCTTCTAAAATGCGTGACTATCTTAAACTGGCAGTGTCCGGTTGGTATCACAGCGGTGACTCAATAGTTTATCAGATCGTAATACCGTTGTTTCTCATTTTCTTTGTTTTTAAGTTGCCTTGTCTTCATTCTTGCGAGATTGATTGTCAAGGAAGATAGAATGACTTTTAGAGATTGATCAAGCCGGAATCTTAGTCATTATGCTTTTTTGTTAATGTTTGGAAACTCAAAGAAGTTTCCGATGTTTTATTTTCCTTATTACATCGGTTGTTGAATATTTGTTTGGCACCGATTGGTGACGCGAACAGGAATTCGTTGAGAATTTTTTTTCGTTTGAGAAGAGTTTTAAAAAAGTTAATATGGAGCCAAATAAATAATTGTTAGTTTCGTTTTGTTTAACAGTTAAATATTGTATATTTTTTTATTAAATTCTTTTTTAAAAAATAACGGAACTTTTTAGGTTTATACAAGGCAATTTTTGTAGTAGGGTGAAAAACTTTTGTTGTTGAAAATTTAGTTTTTAAAAATTGTAAATGTAAGTGTAAAAAAAAGAAAGATAAAATAGTTGAAAATTATCTCATGGTTTTACATAAATCTGTAATACCTGGATAGAAAGATTTTACTCTAAAAGAGTATCAAATTATGTATCGTAATTTTGAATATGAAAATTCAAAACACACTGATCTGAAAAAAATACAAAGTTTAATTCTTTTAAATTGAAAACTTCTTTTTATTAAATGAAAGAAAAATAATTTTTAAGGACATTGTAATCATCATCATAATGTTTATTTTTAATTAATAATTGCAGTTTATTAACTACGCGATATTCTACAAAATGTGTCCTCAAACTAATTCTTCAACTATCAGAACTACATGTAGTGTTAAATTTCAAACTATTAATTTTGCCAAGATTGAAAAAAAAGGAAATTTCTAAGCAAACAAAATCTTATTTTTTATTCAATCACCTACAAAAGGAAAAGGAAAGGGATATCGGAATACCTTATCGGAAAGGATAAATGTTTTTCACATCGATACTTAATACCTTGCGTACTTTTAGCTTCCACACTACGTTTATAACGTAAAAAGTGGAAGGTTTTATAATCGTTCAGTCCGTCTGTCTGTCTGTCCGTCCGTCTGTCTGTCACCCACTTTCACAGAAAGAACCACAAGTCCCACAGACAAGTGGGATACGTCATTTTAAAGCAAAAAATCAGATTAGGCTACATTCCAAATTTCATTAAAAAATTTAAATTAGAAGTTTATTTAAAATTTAAATAACAATTTTTTTTTATCTACATTGAAATAACATGCAAATTCTATTTTTATTCATATTTTCACTGTTGTCATCCACAAGTCCCACAGACAAGTGGGATACGTCATTTTTAAGCAAAAATCAGATTATGCTACATGCCAAATTTCATTAAAAATTTAAACTAGAAGCTTATTTAAAATTTAAATAACTAAAAATTTAATCTACATTGAAATAACATACAAATTCCATTTTATTCAATATTTTCACTGTTGCCATTTCGTTAAACGTACGAGAAACTTTTGTTAAAATAAAAATACACTTTTGAAAAATGTGATATAATTCGGTTTGGATTGTTGTATTATCACAATAGAGTTCTTTTAATGGTTTTATATATATGTATGTAGAAAGATGCATAGAGAATTCTAACTTAACATAAAAAAAATGCTAAGTTTCGCTTTTATTTTTAAAGCATCAATTGTACAAATTATAAATTTTTTGAACTGTAAATTAATTTAACAAATTATAAATAAGTGAATTTTCGAAAGAAATGTAAATGGGAAATTGTGGCGACAAAAATATTTATTAAAAAAGATCACATCATTATTCTTCGAACTTCAAACAAATTTAGCAAACGATAAAGTCTAATTATTAAATCTGAGAAAGAAGATTAATGAAAATAGTTAATTTTGGCGTTTAAAAGTTTGAATTACAAATAGCTAAAGGCCCTGTTTTTTATTAGAATTAAATCACATTTGCCATTCGCAACAATCGCTCGAGAAACTTTAATTCTTTTAGACAATAAATTAAAATAAATTTATTTTTGCAACATCGATCAGTTTGAAATGACGTCAAATATATTTCACTACGGAATCCTTGTATGGTGATATGAAATGTTTTCATTCTATTTAAAAGCGAGGAATATGACATATTTATTCTTTAAAATATAAATTAATTTTTGCAAACGATAAGTAATAATTATTGAATTTTCGAAATAAAATAAATGAAACTAGCCAAATTTAGCTTGTAAATGTTAAATATAGAATTAATGTTGTGTTTGGCGCGTTTTTTCCTGTTAAACACAAATATGTGGAAGCGAGTTAAGTGACAGATTCTGTTACAAACCTACTTGTTTATAATTTTAAATTTGTAAATTAGTAGAGAACAATATTCTGTGGCAAATATATATATATATATTTATGTAATTAAGCTTTCTTTTTTTATTTAAAAAGAACAAGCTTGCAGAAATAATTACAATGAACTAGTATGTAGTGTACTTTCTATAAACAAAAAATCTTTTGCACAACAGGAAACATTTAACAATAAATTGGTTTGAACAGTTTAATATTTAAATTTTTTCTTACGGAAATTGATACGAGAATATATTTGATACAAGAAACTCTTAAATATCCGGCTAAGATAAAGTTGTAGGCTATATACTTTCCCTAATACAGATTTATCGACACGATAAAACAAAACCAAATGTGAAACATATATCAGACATCGAACTCTCTCCCGTAAACACACCTTAAAAAACACCCAAAACGAAACTGCTCTCCTAACCCCAGACCCCAGACGCATTTTGCATATCAATAAGAATCTCCATGTTCAACAATCGAAAGCGATTTGCCAACCGATTGAGCAGACTACTTGGGCAATTTTTCACAGCACTCAACGCCAATCTCTTGCTAAAGCAATCCTCCGAATCTTTTCTTGTTGCACAGCTGGAGTTTAGTTGATGGTTCTCGGCTTCAGAACTAAAGAGGCGTAAATCTGTATTAATATATGTATTGAAGATAATAAAAACTACAGATGATATTGTTGGTTTTTGCCGTCTCTTTACGTGAATCAAACTTACCATTTGGTAGATCATAGACGTCACCTCTTGTAGTACTCACAGGGCTACAACAATTGTTCAAAGTGATTGATTGCGCCCACTATATAAAATCTAAAAAAATATCAGTACAAATGTATGTTATTGAGGCACGCAAACATGAAAATCATTGAATGTGCATCAGAAATATCTATATATATATTGAGAGTTTCTGGATGTACTTCTATTAATTCTATTGGGTAAAGTTTGCAAGCAGTTAAGTATGTGTTGTAAAAAAAGTATGAATTGCCAAATCAGTTGAAAAATGCATTTATAATCACAGTTTTTAATGCAAAGCTGATAAAGAAGTGTCCTAAAAACTTTAAATTTTAATTTACAAACGCATTACCTGTATTTAGGCGCTAAATAAAATTTTACATCCAAATTTAAAATGGTTATGTTAAGGGTTACACCCCTCTACCTCTAATGTATAGGGTTTATCATAAGGAATTTTCGCATGTCTTGTTTGGTTTGAGGTATTAGAGGTGTATAATTTGGAGCGTTTTTTGAGGTTTGCTGTGAACAAACTTCACGCTCGAATTGATCTTTAGCAATTTCATTGCATACATAGTAGAGGTTGTTTCGTTTAGTTTTCATTTGGGAAACTGTTGATAAAGTTATTTCGGTTCGCTATTTACCTATGCTTACTAAGGAATTCTTTTAGACTTAATGATAAGTGGAAAGTTGTGTGCGTTAAAAGTTGTGTAGATCGTTGAAGCTTATTTAAAAGTTATTTATAGATTTTGTTTTCAGTAAACTTATATGTAGTAAGAGTTTCACTGGCATAGTTACATATCATAGACTTCGCTAAAAGTAAATAAGTTTAAAAGTACATTCGTTAAAAGTATACAAGATGAGAAATATAGCTGTATATTTTATCGAATTAATAAATCTTTTTGTTAATTGTTTTTGCCGTAAACTGTTATTAGCCTATCTGAAAACTTTTAATATACTTTCCAATAAAATAAAAATAATAAAAGAACAATATTGCAATATTGATTAACATTAAACTAGCACAAGTCAAGTATGTAACTTACAGTTAATATTAAAATAACCTTGTTTTTAAATTAACAATCAAGCTATTTTAAGCATGAGTTGAAGTATTAATTTTGTCACTAATACTTTTCATCTAGAAAATTTAACAAATATATTCTGTTAGTTCCCCTTTTATTTATCTCACAACAAAGCAAGCCGAATCTGCACAAGTTATCATCCTTTTCACCCTATCCAAGTGTTTGCTAATAGCCCAACTTCAAAAATCTCTCGTTAAAAGCTATCTGCTTTTCAGTGTTGTTCTAGCGCCCTGCAGGATAAAAAACGCTTTCCTTATCCATCAACGAGAGCTTGACACTCTTGCTTAACTAAAAGACAAGGCGGTCCTTTTTCTGAGAAGAGTACAGGGATGTAAAATAAAAAAACAGAGTGGCTTCTTTTACTTGCTCTCTGAACGAAATGTATACTTTTTTGTTAAAAAAAATTATCTTTGTTTGCGGTATTAGTTGAAAAAGTGGCAATGAAACAAAATTAACATCTCCACGCAACATTCGCAAATAGTGGAAAATAATTATAAAAATTCTTAAGACCCAAATAGAGTTCCCTAATATCAACTTGTACTAACGTTTAGAATAGTAACGATAAATCGTAGGAGTATACGCTTTTTTTTCGCGCCGGCGGAGGGAATTTAGTTCCTTATAAACGAATAGCCATCTGCCGTGCTTTCAAAATACTAACGACATTGGTGGATTTTGGTTGATATTTTGCCAAGGTAAGGTTATCTCGACCCTGTTTATATGAGTCAAGCTAATATAAAATAATCAGTAACAAAGTTCATCTCAAGTCACAAGGGATGTCATCCCAGTTTGTTTCGCAAGCAGTAGCAACAAAATCGTGTTTCCAAAATTTTTAGAAGACTGCAAAGAAAAGCATGGTTTTTTATATTTTTACCACATAATTTCGAACTCTTAGTTGTATTTAAAGAACCTGAAATACATAAAATCAATATATCTTAGCGATTAAGACTACAATAAAAACAACAGTTTGCTTAAATACACAGATTAGAATTTCTTCTTACAAGCATGAACAGAATGCAACTATTCTGTACAAAGATCTAAAAAATACCCTACTTCAAGATCTTTTCCATGGTAAGATGATCTGAAAAAGACTTCAATTTTTTGCACGTTGCTGTGTCACGGCTTCGTTGCCGGGCCTCGAATGAAGGGGCTTGTCCCGTTATATCTGTGGACTGAAGTTTTTTTTTTATATAGGGGTGGAAGTGGTTGTTTTCATTATATCGCTTTCACTTATACGGTTTGAGAACTGTTTGGGGGGCCCGGATGGCCGAGTGGTTTGGACGCTAGTAGTCTGCGCGCTGTAACGGGTGCGGGCTCGATTCCCGCCTTCGCCCTGGGTGTACTTTCCTTTCCCTGTGACAGTAAAAATTCTTTCTGTGTCTGTCTTACTTGACGAAGGCTTATAGAAGCGGGTCTCTGATCAAGCACACGAAGCCGGAATATATATGTACCTACCCCAACTGTTTGATGGAAGATTGTAAGATGTGTTTTCATATTTTTCAGTGTATATTTTGAGAGGGATGGTTTGCCGCAAAAATCTAATGCCTAATATTTGGAATCCTAAGTTCAGCGAAAGTACTGTATGTAAGAATTTTAAACTATAGGAAATAGTATTAACAACAAATTGAAGTAAATTTCAAGGTAAAGTACCATCCGTTTATTTAATTACTAGCAAACTTATACCCGTTCTTCGCACGGAATAAAAAAATATCAAATAAATTCCAAATATGTGTACCATGTACCCTGTTATAGGATCATAAACTTATTATTGTTTTCGCTCATTATAAATTATAAAATCCCGTTTCATTGCCTTAAAATTCCAAAATGAAAAATACGCTATAAAATGCACTCATAAATGTCATCACAATTCCCTCATAAATACATAAAACCTTTTAGCTCATTTGGCGCGTTTTGGGAAATAATTTGGCGAGAAAATAGATATAGCTACCCACACCCATTATACAGCTCAAACACAATGACCTTCGAACAACCGACCAGCTTATAAATTATTTATAAAAGAAATTGCCTATTTGGCGAATTTTAGTTAATAATTTGGCGAGTTTGGCAACGTATTTGGCGAAAAAATAAAGACGTAAAACACTAATAGCTCTAGTGCGATGGCCTTTATTAACCATCATAGTTCCAGTTTTAGCTTAACTATACATTTATTGCTTAAATATGCATACATGCAGTCAACAGAAAAATCAATGAAAAAATCATCAAATAAACCCACAAAAAAAATCCGGGAATGAAGACTGGCGGAATTACGTCACTTGAAATATGTCAATTATTTTTCAAATAATAAATTTACTTTCTGAAAGTAATGACAAAAGAATAAAATAAACATTTGAATTTTAAATGTTTTCGTTAAAAGTTTTATTTAATTTTTCAGCCGATGGCATCAGGAAAGAGAAAAAATGATCGGATTTGAGCGAAAGTGGTGTATTTTTTTCAGAAAATTCGAATTTTCTCTAAAAATGTACCAAATATGAAAAAACTAAGCCTCTGGTGCACACGTTGGTATTAAAGGGAATCTATCTTGAAAATTTCGAATGTCTGAGGGTAGTATAAGTAGGTCTTTTACGATCCGAAGACAGACACACACACAGACAGACTCTTTCTTTTATTATTATAGGTGAATTGATAAACTTTAAAAATAGTGTCGCCATCTGTCAATAGTTAACTGTCATTTTGAAACTCAGTAAATAACAAGGTGATTTTTTTTTCTTCAAGTTTGTTTTATTCTTCATTTAAGTACATTAAGTAAAAAAATACATAAGAGAACAGTCTAAAAGTACATAAATAAAAAGACTAAAAGTACATAAGAGAAACAGAAATTGTCGAAGAGAAAAAAAACGAATGAAATTGTTTGGAATAAAACGTAAATATTAGAAAAATAACTTACTATGTGTTGAAATTAATATTTTAATTCCTTAATAAAAGCCAATTTGAAGATTTTTTTATAACTTTCAATAAAAAATTAATTTGAAGTGTTACTTTTAGTAATTAATTCACAGGTTTAAAAGCACCGAAAACAATATAAATTTTTATTAAAAAAATTCTAATTTTGTATTTAGAGCTTTACTGTTTGATTTTTGTGTTTCCATGTAATCGTCTTTATAACTGATCTCTTTATTTTTAGCTAACCCCAAGGTCGTCGGATCTATAAAACCATCCCTAAAGTAACATTAAACCGTCTTAAGTCGCCGACGTGATTCTGATTACTTAAGGAAGACGTTCTTTTAATCTTAGACATGTGTCGTATTACGTGTTACAAAAGTATCTTTCTTTTATACTTCGTGAGTTCGTCTTACTTTTTTGTAGTTTTTGCTAGCGAGTATAACCTTAACTGTCTAATATCCATTTCGCCTATAGTAATAGACAATTTAAAATAAAGTTTTCAAAAAATACAAATGCACCTTTGACAAATGCACCCTATAAACCCTGATTTTTTATTTCTTTTATTATCATTAAATAAAATTCAGAGACTTTAGGTCACCAGTCTTTTTTTATAACCCATTTTCATCAAATGTAATTTTCAAATTTATTGACCCCCCATTCAATATACGCCCAGTTCCTTCCTGTCAATATAGTATATTATCCAGAAACTATTTTCGCGAAACTACCTGACCTTGTTATTATAGCTTATGTAACTTTTTTTCTGAAAGAAAGCTTTAGCACACTGACCCGAAATGTCAAAAAACTCAACTTCTCGACAATTTAGAGGGCAGAACAGGTATTCGTATAATAATAATCCCATTTTGGACAGAGTTTTGTACAATGAAATTTACACTTAAAATCGTGTTTTACGCATCGGGTAGTAATAATACTATTAATCATGACATGCGTTTTTCGAAGCAATTTTAAAATATTGTGAAGTATGTAATTTTTTTTTAGATTGTGGACTAAATAAATTTTAGCAAGAATACGGATATGGTGCTATTTTGTTTCAGTTGTTTGTGATAATTCTCTGGTTTGGTTTCAGTTTTGCCACAGCAGTCTATAATATTTTTTGTTTGTCATTATAATAATAAGTTGTCCTTTAAAAGTTTGTGGAGTAGTGTGCTAATTTCTTTAAAAAATCTTTAATTTACATTTTTCTGTAACTATTTTTAGAAAATTAAATAAGCTAAAATTAGATACAAAAAGATAAAATTAGATACAAATTAGATTACAAAATTAGATATTTTTTTATAAAAACATTTAAACTGACTACACACTCCCAATACTTTATTTGTTTAAAACCTTGCATAAAGTTCGTAAGTATTCAAAACACGGAGGTACAGTTTCTTTTAAATGTACTAAGTCTCAAGTATTCTAAAAAATAAGAAACATGTTTGAATTTGATAATAGACTCTAAAATGAAATATCTCTTAACATTTTTCATATCATATTATATTCGAAAAATCCTTGATAACTATTATGCCATTTGGAGTGTTTCAAGTTCTTTCACAACAAGCCGAATCCAGATTAAAATTCACTAAACTAGATTGAGCAGTTTTTACTAAACAATATTATATTTATTTATGTCTCGATGGCAGCTTAAAATATAATTTCATCACTGTAAAACTATGGTGTATGGTTTCTTCAACTTTATAAAGTAACGTTACACAAATGAGGAGTCTCCTACGTAAAATGGGTGACCACAAATGTTGCCTCCAACTTTACGGAGTAATGTTACACTAAATTTATGGAGTTACGTTACACCACAAAAGAAATATAGTAAGTTTCCTCTTGTGCAACGTTACTAAAAATAGAGGGAGTTTTGTTTTACCAGTTTTATGAAGTAGCTTTACCCAGCCCAGTTTTACAGACTTTCGCAAAAAAATATATAGATCTATAGATAAAAACAGTGAATTCCTTGTTGGTGTTGTAAGTAAATTTAATATTCAAATTGAAGTTAATTCATTACGGTCGTTGCGGTATATTTGTTTCATTAGAACGATTCCCATAGCCTAAATTAGTTATTCTTTTAAGTTGCGAAACTTCGCCGCAAGTGTAGAATTTAAGACCATTCAACAAAAACAAATATTTCCCAATCACACCTTCTAATAGGCATCAATGGCCCCTTTTCCTGGCCCCAATGGAACCAAGTTACGAGCCCTAATTCATTATCACTCCAATTATTGCCCACTTTTTATGAAGGTCATAAATTTTTAGACTTCCCCAAATTAACGCACTTTGTTTCTTGGACAATAACTTATTGAATACTTGATCCCGCGTTTAGAATAAAGCGTCTTCTTGAAAGAAAGCGCTAGATAAGGTCGCTAGAATACCGCCAACAAAGGATGTCCGACTAACAATGCTTGCCGACTATGCAGTAGCTATGCAGGTCAGCAGTAGTTGGATGTATATTTGATATAATTGTAACTGATATATAGTTTTAATTTTCCGAACGGCCTAGAATTGGACAAAAATATATGTTTTTTTCACTGCAAATTTATATTTATTTCAAATAACATATTTCTTAAAAAATGAAAAAACAGATTTTTGAAAAAATCTGATTTTTTTAAGAGTTGACCTTAAAATCATTTTCAAATGAAAAAAAAACATTAATAAAAATGATTTATTTATTAAATTTTGGAATTTAAGGTTATTGGAAGAAAGACTCATGTGTAAAGTACTGTAAAAGCCGGGTCTAACGCTTCGAAGGACTAAGTTTGACTTATTGACAGAAATTTACAATATAAAACGTGGTAATGATTAATGTTCTTAAGTAAAATGGCTGTAAAATGAGAGGAATGTGGTTAGATTGATTACATTTTTTATTGAATACTTTTGTTGTTTAATTGTTTATTTTTAACGATTAGAATTCGAATTTGTATCTATGTAATGATGTTGAAACTATGCTTTTTTTAATAAATACTAAATTCGGTTGGTAATTTTGCTGAAAACGAGAATAATGAATATATTTTTATATATTGTTATACATACATTTATTTTAATTCTAATTTCCGAACCCGTTTTCCGAAAGATAATAGTCCGATTAGTACAGCACGGGCTTCTTAAAAAAAAGGTTACATATATAGTCTTTAACTATACTGTCCTATAAAAATAATATAATCTTATAAGCAGCATTGTACAGTAAAAATATAATAAAAAAATCGATATATAGGTTCATTATATCCAACGTAATTTTCATACGATGTCAGTATGAGGTTGCTTTGGGCTCTGCAAACGTATTTTACCTTAAATTGTAAGAATCTTAAATAACGTTTTGTCAAACTAACCTAGCAAATACCGGATACTGACCAAATAGGTTTTATTCTCTTTAATTTGATATGGCTATCGCCTGATAACTTGTTTGAGAAAAAAATCATTCAAGATAAAGATAAAAAGTAAACTATTTTGGATGGTCTTTTTCAGAAAGAGAAGATTTTTTTGGTTGGAATATGTTCTTTTGCCTTTGTTTACATAGTGATTGAATAAGGAAGCCAAGGTTAATACGAATAGAATTAAAAATAATTGCAGATTTATTCTATGGGTTTATTTTCATTGAGTATTATTGAGTTCCAACCTCCGCTAGTCATATATAATTGTAATGAGAAATCAAACATTTTAATTGGAGTTTTGGACTAAATATCCGGTTGATTGATGAGTTTTAGCTTCCACAATACGTTTATAACGTAAAAAGTGGAAGGTATTATAATCGTTCAGTCCGTCTGTTTGTCTGTCCGTCACCCACTTTCATAGCCAAAACTACAAATGCTACGGACAAGTGTGATAAGGTCAAAAAATTCAGGGCATAGAAATTAGAATAAATTGAAAATTTCAGAAAAAAATTCGAATTCGAAGTACTTCAATTATTTAAAAAGCTGCAAAATTTAATGCTCATTTAAAAAGCATATGAAGCCATTTTTATTAGAATTTAATCACCATTGCCATTCGCAACAATCGCTCGAGAAACTTTAACTTTAAAAAAAAATTCTTTTAGACAATAAATTAAAATAAATTTATTTTTGCGACATCGATCAGTTTGAAATGACGTCAAATATATTTCACTACGAGATTCTTTGTACGTTCATATGAAATGTTTTAATTCTATTTTAAAGCGATGAATATTACATATTTATTCTTTCAAATATAAATTAATTTTTGCAAACGGTAAGTAATAATTATTGAATTTTCGAAATAAAATAAATGAAACTAGCCAAATTTAGCATGTAAATTGTTTAATATAGAATATCAATGCTGTGTTTGTCACCTTTTTATCTGTTAAACACAACTGTTATGTGGAAGCGGGTTAAGTGACAGATTCTGTTACAAACCTACTTGTTTTATCACAAGTTTTGTTATAAATAATAACAATGACAAAAAAATAATAATAAGGTGAATATTTTAGAAATAAGAACTTTAATTCACATATATTTATCAAAATTTATAACCAAAAGAATATTGATTTTTTTAAAGCAATATATTTAAATCCTCTAAAGATTTAAAATCAACTGATTTTTAAATTGTGGATGATAAGTTTGTTATTGAAATGAAATAAATCATGAAATTTAGACATCATTGTTGAAATAAATCAGGAATCATTAAATAATTTTTTTCGTTCATTTGATACTTTATGCAATTGTATTGCCTAAAATGAATTCATTAACATTTCAGCATTGTATGAACATTTATCATTCTAATGGAGTTATTATATTTTCATCACACCTAACATTTTACGAAATAAAACTTTCACCATGCTTTTCAGGACATAAATTTGAACATTTACTTACAACATTGATATTAATGTGGATGATACTTTGCCTATAATGATCAATCTATGTCACTTATATCCAACTTAGCTTTGATGAATATATCGCATTCGACAAAAAAACTGCAACCCAAAAAGGCAAATTCGTGTTGAACCTAAATTTCCTAACAAGTTTCTTCGTCGTTGTGACATGGAATCTTGTAAGTTTAAATGCTAACACCACTATAAAATGTAATCTGCGCATTTTACAGAATAATAAAAACTTAGAATGGAAATGAACTCAAAGTACTCATACATACTGGCTTTGTTTATGCTTAAAAGATCAATTCAATAAGATTTGCATTCACAATTACCAAAAATGTCACAAAAACCTTCTAACACCAAAACCGTACTTCGCCATTATCACATGGTAGATTTTGCTTTTTAAGCATCACATGTAATTCTAATGAACTTACACCCTTGCATCCAAAGATCTTGACTGATTATATATCTCGCTTCTTCCGCCTGCTAAACTAGTGGAGGCGAAACGATAGCATTTCTATATTTCAAAAGCGTGAAGTTTGTTATTTTTGTTTTAGGCTTTTACAACTGTGCATTTTTCATTTAATTAAACGATGGTTATGTAAGTGTGAAGGTTAACACAGTGCTGTTAGAAAAGAGGAATTCAATAAGATTTTTGCATTTTTATTTTAAGATTTAAATTTGTAAAAGCCCTCGTTTTTTGAAACACACATGTTTTTGATATTTGGCCCAGGATTATGATTTAATCTCCTATCTAATTAAAACGTAAAGTGGATTTCACGAGGGAATTTTTTTGAAAAAGTTTTTTCAAGAATAGAAATTTAAAGTTGCAATAAATTAAATTACATGGCTGTAATACAGGAGATTTAAACTTTTATATTTGTATCAATTTTTGATAGTGAAAAGGGAAATATCATCAGTTTTTTTTAGTTATTATTTTTTTGGTTTTAATCACCCTAAATATTCTGAAGTAGGTTACAATATATTTATACTTTATAAAAAAAATTGTAATCGGATGCTATTTTCCTTCCAAATTTGTTTTATTTTGCTGTTATGACGATTCTCATAACTGGTGAAAAAAATTATTGCATAGCTACATGGCTAAGCAATACTTTCGCAGAGGTTGCGTTTCAAATATGAGGCAGTAACTCTACGGAACTGGCTAACGACTGAACATCCGTATAATTATGTTGTTAATTAGGTATGCTAATTTAATTTTGTAAAATTTTCTAAATTTCGTTAAACTATTTTTAAACTAATTGTTTTGAGGAAAATTTAATAAAAGTGGTTGGTCTCTGCTCACTCAAATTTCTTCGCAAATAAAGCCATTGCTTTTCCAAACCCCATCTTTGTGATAAAAAAAGAAAACACTTGTGAACTACGGCGTTTTGTACAGTTGTACTTTATTTTGGCATGAACTTTGGAGGCATGTTTCAAATTTTGAGTGACAACACAAATGCTAAATGAAAATAAATTATTTTTTGATCCACCATTGGTGAATGAATCAATGTAACATGTGAAAATATTACCAATCGGAGCACCGATTGAAGGAAGTGCAGAGTTAATGCAGAGAAATATGGAGGGAATAATAGGAAATGCAGAGAAATATGGAGGGAATTATGTCATCTGAAACAAGCCAATTTAAAAAAATGTTTAATTTCGTAAACTTTTCAATTAAACGTACGTGAAATCAATTAATTTCTATTTAAAAATCATTTATCACTCCGTAAAATGGCTATATTGACTTCATTTTATATAGGATTAAGGGTGTATTCCACTTTTATTTTGAAGGTCATCCATTAAACAAACAGTCACTTCCTTCTGTCATGTCTAAGTATAAAATACTCACCCGCCTAAAACCGCGCTAATTCGACCCAGGTGTCGCCATCGGTGTTTTCATTATGTTTTAATAACCATAAAAATTCCAATCCTCTTTCTAAGTTGGGGTCAATGGAACCTAGAAGCACCCCCTACAGGAACTTCGAAGTATTCGATCCACAGGGGTGTTCTTTTTGAGGTTTTAAGAACCCTAATTACTGACTATTCTATATTCGAAGATCTAACTGTGTTCGAATTTTAAAATGGCGCCCTGCTAATTTGGATGGGAGAGTACTGAGTAACATATTTGGAAACAGGATCTTGCCATTTTGGAATATGGTGGTTGTTTTGGTTTGGTTCCGGAAACAAGTTGCAGCTGGTGATTGACACACTTAAAAAAAACTTTTATTGATTTAATTGCTTCAACTCTAATTTTATATCCTTCGCTCTCGATACATATCTTTAACACTCCATATATATCACATATCCAAGTAGCACATATAGATTAATTTCCGACGTTGCATCAGTTAAACATTTTAAGGAAACTATAGGAAATGTTGTGGTACTAAGGTTATTCGTATATACAGTGGTCACCAACCTTTTTTATGAAAAAGGAAAATGTTAGGAAATTTCGGTGACTTTGCGAGCCGCTCAACACTTAATGGTAGGTTTAAAAAAATGTTAATTATTGCCAATGGAGGATCTATAGTGTAAAATAATAAAATTTTAAAGTATTACAATAATGATTGGAATCTTTTGATTTTGCAAAAAAATTATGACATTCTCATTCTATTCGTAAAATTTTTTTATGCTCATGTAGTGCAAAAATAATTGATATTGATTAAGAAATAAAAAAAAGTTCGATTCCAGAAGCCTTGTATAAGCTATAACAAAAATCATCGATCGAAAAATTCGAAAGAAATCTCGCTATAATTTTTAAAGAATAAAACTATTAAAATACAGCTTTTATTATTATCTGAGTAAGTTTAAATATATCCCAGATTCTTTCAAATACTAATCTCTAAATAAAAGATGCTGAAATTCGGTACCATGATAAAGTTAGAGTTTAAGAAAAAAATTGTTCTACATTAACTTCTACGAGAGTAGAATGGTAATTAAAAAAATTAATTTGTTAAATGCTTGGGGTTCTTTTACTGGGGAAAGATCGTGAGACACTTACGATAAACCATTTATTTTTTGCTAGAAAAAAACCCTTTTTTTATTATAAGTTCTTTTAAAGCAGCTTATTGATCAAAACGCACTTTACAGATACGCATTTTCAAAGTTCAAAGCAACCCTTTTACTTCAAATGACCACAAAATGGATGGGATGTGATATTGCACTTCTGTACAGATTGAAAATAAAGTGAATGACTTGGACGCCTATGTGGACTGACAAGGGATACTTTGTTGTCTATATCCTTACTTTAAGTGGTTAATGTCAATCCTCAACAAAAAGTCGTTGTGCTGTAGAGAATTGATTGAATTAGAAAAGTGTTTTTTTCCTTGTGAACCTCTTCAACCCATGTATTGAATTTCTAAAAAACAAATGATGCATTTTATGATACATGGAATTTAACTTCACAAATTAAAACTAGAAAATCAACAGTACGAAGACCTCCCCTATTTCAATAAAAATACTTCGAAGATCATAAATTATAAGCATTAATACGGTTTTGGTTTGTTTATTTGCAAAGAAAATAATAAATTTGATTATAGGGGAGACCGGGGCCAAGTTTTCCAATACAGAATTTTTTTTATTCGTCTTTATTTTAAAAATGGACCGATAAATGACGCAAGTCGTTGAATTGGCTGAAGTAGTAACCAAAAATACATAATCTTATGAAAAATATAATTTAATATAAGATGGCGTATTGATATTTTTTCAACTATGAATACATTTCGTATCTGTATTTGAAACTTAAAATAGCGCATTAGCATTAGAATAAAAGTGCAGGGGACTTTAACCAACTCAAATGTTTAGGTTTTATTATTTGTTGTTAAAAACTATATGTATTTTTTTTGAAAAATAATTATGATATTTTATAGATAAAATTATAAGGTGTTTTGTTTCAAACCCAGTTAAAAAAAAACGTTTACACAAAACGAAAAAACCTCAACTCTGCAAAATTAGCATCGGTTTCTCTAAATATGATTTTAAAAATGGTTTTCTGAATCATTAAAAAATTTCTAATCAAGGAATAGACTATTACAACCCATTAATCAGATATATCTGGAGTTACAGTAATGTTCTTCAGGAGAAAAAAAAATCTGATTTCTGTTTTTATAGTAATCTATTTCATTTCGCGTTTCTTGTGACCGATAGTCTAATTTTCAGAAAGGACAATAATATTGAACAATTCATTACCGATGCCTATTTAATAATGTATTATTAGCATAAGAAAGACATGAAGAGGATTTTATCCACTTCGGAATACTCCAAAACTAATTTCTTGCTCTAAAAAGTTTGACATCCCTAATCAAAAAATCCTGCCCATGTCCTTATTTTAGACCATCGCTGAACAGTGAAATATATTATTAATTATTGACAGTTTGGACTCAAACAGATCAAATTCCAGTCACACGGTCCTGTCTTCCATCAAAAACTTTGAATTAAGCACATGGAACAACAGTCATTAACGTCCTCTCTGAACAATTCTTCTGCCACCAACCAAGACAAAAACCTCTTAGGTCCATTTTATTCAAGTAGCACAAACAAAAAACACATCAATTTCCAATAATCACTTTACAAGACTATTCCAGTCGATAAAAAAAACGGTCCATCTTTTCCGTATTCTTCTGTGACCGGTGGTTCTCATGAAGTTCCATCTTCAGTCAAGCGTTGGGTGGAAGATGAAAAGATATTAAAGCTTGAAATAACTTAAGCTAATTTAACCGCTGCATGATAATTTCCCTTTAGAGTTCTTGATTATGAATGAGTACCACGAACAGTGCTGTATTGGGAGGCATACTGCAGTATACGGAGTGTACCCTCTGATTTTTTTTAATTGTACACTCTGGTATGTTTCAAAATTTAAACGGAGTGTTGAGAATATACCCTCTCATTCTTTAGCATGTATGTACATTATACCTTGTGCTACTTTTACGAATGCAGCACTGACCATAAACCAGTACAACTTTGGTTCTTGAGTGTGACTTTTGTCTAAGTTTTGTTCCGAAAGTTCTTTACAAAACATACACATACATAATCTTAGTTTATTTATTTTCGCCAATTCTTGGTAGAGTTGACTAACTAGTAAAAATTTTGTTAAGTATAGTGAACATATTTTTTACAGCTTACAAAAGATTGCGATACCACATTATATCTCATTAACCTTCCTATGTTATTGCGATATCTGTCCCATTCCGTAAGGTGATCAAACTATGTCCTGCACTGTTAGGGTTCTATATAATTATTAAACTGCAGTAGGAGTACCACAATTTCTTTACAACAAGCAAATTTTGTTAGCTGGATGTCGTTTTTGAATTTTTATTCGACTCACTTATAAACATGTCTATGAAAACGCAAATTGAGTAACTAGAACACAAAACTAATGTTCCCAAACTACAACCAAAATATTCCATATTTGCCAACAAGGCCTTGCCAAGTGTGCTCTTGGCCAAGCTCCAGTGGTCATCGGACCTTTGTTGTTGTCTATTCCAGCCAGTCAAGAGTGGTCACTGAGGCATAGCGATCCATGTCCAGATAATGAAATCAAACCACCTTTACTTGAAGAAGACTGTCTCCGGGATTCACAACCGTGTCAGTGGGTTAGGAACAGTCCCGTCCATATGAAAGCCCTGATAATTCACCTTCGAATGCGTCCGTTTTTTGCGTAATGGCGGCCAACCTTGATTTTGAACGATAGTGTTCCAAGTGTAAACCGAATCTAGAATGGTGGTCATTACGGAGCGGTCCTTGTTGACTTACGGTCGGCGATGAAACGTATCTTGAAGGAACATCATGCATATACGAAAAAAGAAATTATCTGGTTGTTTGAATATGGCGCTGTATTTGGGTTGCACAGCTTTATCAGATGGAAATCGGCAAATGCTTTTATTTCATTACGATTCGGTCGATTAGAATATCTAAATGGTAGTGTAAGTCAATTGTAAGAATATAAATAGAATCGATTTAGTTCGCTTTAAAAATATTAGTCAGTTGTGATTGGTACTCACTAAGAAGCAAAGAATTGATATTCAGATAAAATGCAAAGTAAATTTATTTTACTGCTCTTCGCTTTAAATAAAAATATATAGCATCAATCATTGGCTTTGGAGAAACATTTAAACTGTAATTTTGATATATCTGATTTATAAATGGTATGGATACGATATTCATGATACTTTGCCTGGAAATATAGATTAAATGGGTTATTTTTATAGCGGTTGCAAATAAAAAGTATAAATATTCACATCTGTTCTACTTATCTTTCTACTTAAAAATATTATTACAGAAACATCACTATTGGAACTCATTATTAAAGTTTCCTTTTATCGTTTGGAAATATTTTCTACATTATTTTACACAGTAACAGAGCCTGAGAATTAATAACGTCAGAATACTGCATATTATAATTGTATATTTTTATGCCTTTAAACTTCTTTTCAACAAAACCTGCTTAAAATAGTAAATAATATAAAAATAGTAAATAATTTTATAAAAATAAAACTTATCTTTTTTTTTTTTTTTATAGACTCGAAAGTCAACCACTAATATTTTTGTTCAAAGTAATAAATATCAAATCAAATACTAGGACGTAAGGAGTACTACGTAAGGAACATTCCTCTATGACCCTGTCTGCAAAAGTATTTGTCTTGTTACCCATAAAACTCTCATCATTTGAGGCACTTTGAGGTTTATGGCTGAAACGATATATCTTCAAAGGATAGGCCTAAGGTAAGGCCTTAATAAGGATCATAAAAATTTTAAATATGTTATAACATCCTTTATGTGACAAACAACATAAAAAAGGGAGCAATAATAAAAAGCTGGAGTACAGGAGTTCTTAGCTTTTCTTTAAAAAAATGCACCTTTTAAGAAATAACTGCTAGTCATCAGTTATTTACAGTTTCATTAAATCCTAAATTCAGTTATTTAATTTTTTTCATAGGTTACTCAAAGTATGAACTATTAAAAAGTAAAAAGTAAGGGCAGCTTGGGGTAATTGATAAACATGTGGTCAAAAGTATAATAAATATATAGGGTTAAGTGGGGTAATATGAGTCACTTTTTAGCTATTTTCACTTTTAAAGTTCTCTGGCAATAAAACTATTATTTTTTCAGATTTTTTAAAATTGCATCGTAACATCGTCTAATCCATTCAGCATCGATATTTCAGTACATGTTTATGTAGTTTAAGTAATTTTTTTAAAATTATAAATGGATTGAATTTAGTTCCATAAGTTGTGACCCACTTTACCCCACCGTGAGGTTAAATGAGTCACACATGGGGTAAAATGGGTGCAAAATGATGCAAATGATGACTATATAATAATCTATTTTTTAGGAAATACACTAAATAAGGAGAGTAGGTCAAGAACACATAATGATCGATACATAATTATAATGTTAAGTTTTCAAAATTATATTGTTTGCGGTTGTTACAAAATGGCTATTCAAAGACTCTTATAATATTTGACTTTTTTACAATATTCACGTCCTCCTTTTCGGGAAATACATAAAAGTTTCCTATAATAGATTTTTTTAACATATTTCACGTGTAAATAACCCGCATCAATAAGTGTAATTTGACCAGCAAATTATTTAAAGTACTTTTTTCCTTTGTATTCAACTACCACCCATTTTACAGTCAAAAGTTGTTGGCTATCGTCAACAATCTTGGGTTTAGGTGGCTCTGCTTCTGGTTGAAACTCTGGTTTCTTTCGTTTACGTTTTGAAAGAAAATCCAAATTCTTAATTTTCTCGTTTTTTTCCATTCGTTGAAGTTCTTCTTCCTGTAAACGTTCCATCACATCTGCTTCCGTCATTACTTCGCCAGATTTATGTCGAACTCTTTTCTCTTCTTTTTAGAGTTGGCTATCACTGCCTTCGTAAGACTTGTAGGTATATGTGACAGAGTTGTCAGGATAGTATATTTGAGATCTTTGAATGGAGAAGATACAGATTGGCTTGTTGAACTGAACTAAGCACAGCAAGAGTATCCAAAATAGATGGTGTTGTACAGGAAGTCAGGGTGGAAATTGAATTTGTTGTACGTGGTATTGAACAAGAAGGCAGGGTGGAAATTGAATTTGTTGTACGTGGTATTGAACAGGAAGTCAGGGTGGAAATTGAATTTGGTGTACGTGGTATTGAACAAGAAGGCAGGGTGGAAATTGAATTTGTTGTACGTGGTATTGAACAGGAAGTCAGGGTGGAAATTGAATTTTGTGTACGTGGTATTGAACAAGAAGGCAGGGTGGAAATTAAATTTGTTGTACGTGGTATTGAACAGGAAGTCAGGGTGGAAATTGAATTTAGTGTACGTGGTATTGAACAAGAAGGCAGGGTGGCAATTGTATTTGGTTTAGTTGGTGTTGAATAAGATGGAACAGCTGCGTCATCTGAAATAACTGGATCATGTAATATAACTGCCTAGAATGATGAGACATACGGCTGATCAGAGACTCTTTCACTCAACACAATCCTGTGTTCTACTGCTTTTCTATCATTGGGAAGCAATCCTGCACCTTTAAAGACCTTCACAGCACTATCTGCTGTTAAACTTTCAAAAAGTTACTTCAAAAGAGCTAGGCCTAACTATGACCCATTTTACCCCATCAAAAGTAGATTGAAATAATAAAAAGGAATATCAATATTTTTCTAAACTGATTGTCCTGAAGTGTTTCTTAGTAAGTACTTCTATTATATAAATAAATTACAGTGCAAGATTGAAGTCTTTTCTTAGTTTTTTTTCAGAAGTTAGAAAGCCATATGGTTGCTCTGGGTTTCTAACCACATTTCACTGCTTCTAAAAGGATTCTTTTTGGTTGCCAGATTCATGAAAATAAAGTTTTTATCTTATGAAATATGTTTCAAACACCTATTAAAATATTATTATAAAAAATGGTTCAGAAAAATTAATTCTATATTAAGTTACTTTGGGGTTTTTATAAAGTGACCCATTTTACCCCACCCTACCCTACCATTTTTATTATTATCTATATCTTTATATATTTTTTATAAAATCAATACAAATTTATTTGGTACTCGAGTACTAAAATACTAAAATTTGTAAGGCTAAACAAATATTTTAGAGGGAAAAACACTATTGTCGTTTTATCCTTTCAAAATAATGAAAAAACTTTGGTTGGCGACGATTAAACTTTCTACTTTTACTTCATTAAGTGAACGAAATGGGGTTACCTAAACTCAACGATATTTGTAGAGACCCTATTATTATTTAACGCAAATTGTTAACTTAATTATTAAAATCTCAATTAGATAAAATATTTTGTTCCTCAAAAAGAGTTTAGTTTGTAAAAAGGGGTAATAGATATGCAGTACCTGGAGTAATACGCTGACAGTTTTCTTGGGATGCAGCCTAGGGAGTTGTTCTGAAAGTAATTTTTTAGGTAATAGTTTATGAGGTGATTTCAAGTCACACTATAGAAATATTAATCGACAAACATGTATTATTTTAGGACGTAATTTGCAATAAAGAAGCGTAAAAAACATTTGATCGAATAACTGTTAATGTAGTTGAAAACGTGACTATTTATTTTTGTAAATTGCAGAACTTGGCTAATCTTATAATTCCAGATCTTCTGTGATCAAAATTTTATTTAACCACGGATCGGGAACACTACAAAAACCTGACACTTTCTTATAATTTACCCGCTTATATGATCTTCAATGAGATTTTTTTTCAAATTTTCAAGGTATTCAATGAATTAAAATGAAAAAAAAATAATGCGGCTTTATTCTAGAAAGATTGTGAGACTTCCTGGAAAAATATCAATTACAACCATTCACTGGTTACATATGGGGAAAGTTTTATTTTATCTACCAACTATACTTAATCTAACCAATGCCAGTTTTAAATTTTAAAATATTTGTGTAATGCTCAATGTAGATTGTTTATTAAACTTTAATGCTTAATGTAGATTGTTTAGTAAAAACTTACCTACACAATTAAATTTTAATTTTAAAGTATAAAAAAAATCAGCTTCAATATTGAAAAATATTATTTGATTAACTACCTAAACGAACTCTAGACATTCGATATTAAATTCATAAATAATATTACCTGAAGTTATTTTAATAAAAGAATGTATGATTAAAATATTGTATTTTTTGTTTTCAGCGTGTCTTTTCTACCCTCTGGGAGAAAACAGGAGGTTCGAGAGAGTCGAAGAAAATATCGCTGTCGGTAAGTTCAATTTAAAATCTATTTATTAATTCAAGGCATGTGCTACATTTTTTGCACTTTTTTTAGTTAGAAGCATTGAAGCGTTACGAGTATTTAAGATTAGATAATTTAATTTTATTTATATATCTTTGAAATGATCTCATTTTATTTGAATTTTTTGCTTAAATTAATATTCCTTACCCATCGAAATGGCGCTCACTTGAAATAATATAATTTTTTTTTGTATTTTCCACTCAATTATGTATGCGTTAAAAAAAAAGTAAGGAATGAGAAAGGTAAAAAATAACAAATGTCGGTTTGCATTTCTATAAAATTTTGAAACGTCCACTTTTAAAATAATAATTTTTTTGTATAAAAGCACATTAACTGCAATTATTAAGTTTTATATTTTTAGAATTACTATTTAAATAATTGTTTATATAACTCTATAACTCAAATATTTAAAATTGCATTTCATAAAAAATATAAATATTTAAGTGGTTATCAACTGTTTATATAAGATAAATTTACGTGAAGCTACATCGACAACTTGCATACGCTTTTTCTTTTCTCAAAGAAAAATTTCTATTAATACATATTAACTTTTTGTAGACACTATTTTTAAACACTCACGTCAATTTTAGAAAAAGAAAACACCATTAAAATCTATATAATTAGAGCAAACTGTCTTCTCATAAAAAAAAACCCAATTCCATTATTCTAATGATCTACCACAAACTTCAATAAAGAAATACCTTAAATGGGTTAATTCTATGTTAAAAACCACCCATTGTCCTTCACAATGACATTTTCACGTTGCAAAGAACGCGTCTAAAACATTATAAAACAAAGAGTTCGAGGTTCCTGAACTTATTGTATTATTAGTGTTAGAAACGCGTACGTTAATATCCCAACAAAAGTGAAACTATAGAAATAATGAGCTGTTTTGCTATATATTTTAGAGTAATTGAAAACGTGTCGCGTTTAGCATTTTGTTACCTATTATATCTGGAATGTATAAGGAAGGAATTGTGTTTGATGAATTATAATGTAGGATGTTTAATGAATATATTTTTATCTGTTTAAATTAAATGAGTTTAGATGACTGGAGGAAGGTTTTTGATGTGATTGTTTCATGACAGGCTAATAATAGATACCCGTCATGTTTGTCTATTTGTTTAGATAATTTTTTAACTAATTAGTTGATTGTAATATATGTTTTAAAAGTGTCAAAAATTATTAACGGCAAAATAATTTATAGGAAAAATTTAATTTTAGGATTTGGTAATGCTGCAAATGCCTACTTTTAGCTTCTCTTTAAAGCTTTAACATGACCAATATAGCCTTCATAAATTTGATCCCAGCCTTCATTGATTGGATTTGGAAAATATATTCTTATTCTCAATGCAAAATATATCTGATAAATTAAGAACTTCCAGAAAGTTTCAAAACATACATTAAATAAGGTAGCTGTTAAAAATGTCAATTCACGTGTTTAAGTAGTGATGAATGGTTCAATATAACCTCTTAGAACATCTAAGTTAAGTATTTTTACAGAAGGATAACCCGAAGTGAACTATAGCATATTTATTTTAATTTACAAAAGCATTCTTTCACTTTTATAAATTTGTGTATTAGCACGCTTTACTTTAGCATTTTGACGCACATTTTAACAAAATGTTGTATAATAACAATTGTTTAGTTACAAAGTATCATTATTATCCAGCAACTTAAATCTATTTAACATTTCTAAAAATATTTATGTTAATATTACTATATAGTTAGTTGAGACTAAAAGGCATTTGTTATTCTACTTAAATGTTTTATACTATATTTCAGCACACCTTAACGTCTAATAGAATATTACAATATTCTTTTTAATGCTTAACTTACTCTTACCCATTTTATAACATCTCCTCCGTTAAACAAATACTACTTTCAATTTCCTCAAAAATGTTCTTTTTTTACCACTTTTCTCTAACCTATCCACCCTTACTCAATTCAATAAACACGCTTTCTAAACGGCCCATGTCACATACCAGAACATAGGACATAAGACCCCTTAATTCTTAGGTCCACACTCATTTCATGCAATTCAGTGAGAAAACTCCCACATCGTAATTTTGCGTGATTCATACGGACGTTTGGACACGAGACAGCAAAAAAGTTCCGCCCTGCTGCCATTAGTGACGATCTAAAAGAACATCCATTAGTCAGAAGACCCGCCAGGGAATTTGTACCATCCATTGATGGAGGATTTTTTGTAGTCTATTTTTAAACCGTGGTCTTCCGGAACTAATTTGGATATTAAAGCTTTTATCTAGGTTTGATGTAGATGATTTTTAGGTAAAAAGTGTGTTGGTTTTATTGTGAATAAGTGTTGTTGTTGTTGTGAGGGATTAGTTGGTTGATGATATCGTGGATTTCAGTTAGCAAAGCAGTTAGCCTAAAAGCAATTGTTTCAGGTGACGTATTTTCTTTCAGCTTTTCTTCCTGCATTTCCTTAGATCGGTGCTCAGATTGATGCGCTTTTTCCAAGCAACATTGATTACCCATCATGGCTCGAGAGAGAATTATTTTTCTTCAGCATTTCTTCTACCAATCAAATCTGAAAGATGCCCATTATGAAAGTTGAATTCATAATACTTTAAAAAATACTATTAAACTAATATGATTAAAACATAAAGACCTATTAACTATAATGTATTCTCCCTATGATACTTTTTAGACATGAGCACAGGACAATTAAATGAGAAAATAATAACTCAGATCAAGAACTGTTGAAAAATATGTGATATATTTTTTAGGGTGTAAATTTTTCACTTAGTATCCATTTGCCTATCACTATTGTTAAAATAGCATTAGTTTTTTTTTTAGAATAATTAATAATCACACACACATACACACGCGCACAATTATAGAAGATTTGACCATCAAATACATGTTTTTATAATTTTAATTTTTAGCGAAAATTTCACTTCCAATATACCATCCTATAATTTTACACCATTATGGTCATTTTCCGAAAAGGTCTGGCTTTTTCAGGTCTTCCAAAGTGAGGAAGAACTGTTGGAATATATATTTTATCAGAGTTTGAAATTTATAGCTTTTGGTTTGTCCTATAAAGCATTTCTCACAAGAAAAGTTACAAAAGTACAAAAAAGGAAGGACATTAATTAATTTTGTATAGAAAATAGGCCGCTGAATAGGCGGTGCTTAAAGGCGTATAAGAATTTCGGGTGATATATGCCAACATCCCCGTATGTGGGAGAATTCTTCAGTAGTGTAGGTGTACTTTAGTTCCTTAGAAAGTGATACTTTGTAATTTACAAACCAGAAAACAAAATAAATGCAATTTACAAACAAGAAAACAAAATAAATGTAATTTACAAACAAGAAAACAAAATAAATGCAATTTTAAATTCATGACTTGATATAGAGGATTTTATGTGTGGCGAAACTACATAATTGAAATTATTAGTATTTTTTTTATTCAAAATGACTTAAAAAAACATAAGTCATACTTTTACATCCACAGAGAGCTCAGTTTCATTGTAATCTGAGCGTCAAAGTTGGTAGTGATAATTGCCTAGATCTTTCCACAAAAAAATGGATCTCAGTTCTTTGGAATATGCTGAGTTTGAAAAGGCGTAGCCGCTAAAAAAGCAGCCCAGTTGAAAAACAAGAAGTTCATAAAGAACTAAAATAGCCTACTTTCCTGTTACTTAAATACTTACTGAAGTTCTAATCGGGAAAAAAACTAGGTTCCTAAAGTAAATATCATCAACAGCCGTTTCTACACTAGATTTATACACATTAGAAAAAAAAATCGAAACACAGCACCCAGCTATAATTTAAACTTCTAAAAGCCAAAATCAACTATTTTCCTTAATATTCGTTCGCAAATTAATTAAATATTATTTATCATCTGCTCGTGATTTATTTGTAGTTCGAAGAATAATTAAATATTTATTAATAACAAAAGTTAATGAAACTACTCCGAACTGCATTAAAAAATAAGAAATGTAAATTAAAACTATGCATGATTGCATGCAAAAGTATGCCTTGCCGCTTTCTTGGTAGATAATTAATGAATAATCAAAGAATCAAATTGTTCTACATTTTATGACGTCATTCCGAACTGATTCATGAAAATATTATTTTGCTTCAAATATGTTTAAATAAAGTTTCTCATGCCATTGTTGATTTGGCAACAGTGATTTAAATGACTCAAAATTGAATTTAAATGCTAATTCAATGGGAAATTCGCCGACAGATAGTAGATTTATGTCCGTCCGGACGTACAGACAGACGGACAAAAAGTATGAAAGTTGGGTATCTGAGGTCATAGCTTTCTAACAAAAAAAGAATTTTTAAGATCCGATGATTAGAACCGATTTTGGAAGGGGGTACAGACAGACAGACAAACGGACAGACAGGCGGACAGACATACGAACAGACAGACATACGAACAGACAGACAGTTGGACATCAACCGCATTTCAATACCTACAGTGATTTAAATGACTCAAAATTGAATTTCAATGCTAATTCAATGGGAAATTCGCCGACAGATAGTAGATTTATGTCCGTCCGGACGTACAGACAGACGGACAAAAAGTATGAAAGTTGGGTATCTGAGGTCATACCTTTCTAACAAAAAAAGAATTTTTAAGATCCGATGATTAGAACCGATTTTGGAAGGGGGGTACAGACAGACAGACAAACGGACAGACAGGCGGACAGACAGGCGGACAGACATACGAACAGACAGACATACGAATAGACAGACAGATGGACAGACAGACAGATGGACAGACAGACAGATGGACATCAACTGCATTTCAATACCTACAGTGATTTAAATGACTCAAAATTGAATTTCAATGCTAATTCAATGGAAAATTCGCCGACAGATAGTAGATTTATGTCCGTCCGGACGTACAGACAGACGGACAAAAAGTATGAAAGTTGGGTATCTGAGGTCATAGCTTTCTAACAAAAAAAGAATTTTTAAGATCCGATGATTAGAACCGATTTTGGAAGGGGGGTACAGACAGACAGACAAACGGACAGACAGGCGGACAGACATACGAACAGACAGACAGTTGGACATCAACCGCATTTCAATACCTACAGTGATTTAAATGACTCAAAATTGAATTTCAATGCTAATTCAATGGGAAATTCGCCGACAGATAGTAGATTTATGTCCGTCCGGACGTACAGACAGACGGACAAAAAGTATGAAAGTTGGGTATCTGAGGTCATAGCTTTCTAACAAAAAAAGAATTTTTAAGATCCGATGATTAGAACCGATTTTGGAAGGGGGGTACAGACAGACAGACAAACGGACAGACAGGCGGACAGACATACGAACAGACAGACATACGAACAGACAGACAGATGGACATCAACTGCATTTCAATACCTACAGTGATTTAAATGACTCAAAATTGAATTTCAATGCTAATTCAATGGGAAATTCGCCGACAGATAGTAGATTTATGTCCGTCCGGACGTACAGACAGACGGACAAAAAGTATGAAAGTTGGGTATCTGAGGTCATAGCTTTCTAACAAAAAAAGAATTTTTAAGATCCGATGATTAGAACCGATTTTGGAAGGGGGGTACAGACAGACAGACAAACGGACAGACAGGCGGACAGACAGGCGGACAGACATACGAACAGACAGACATACGAATAGACAGACATATGGACAGACAGACAGATGGACATCAACTGCATTTCAATACCTACAGTGATTTAAATGACTCAAAATTGAATTTCAATGCTAATTCAATGGGAAATTCGCCGACAGATAGTAGATTTATGTCCGTCCGGACGTACAGACAGACGGACAAAAAGTATGAAAGTTGGGTATCTGAGGTTATAGCTTTCTAACAAAAAAGAATTTTTAAGATCCGATGATTAGAACCGATTTTGGAAGGGGGGTACGGACAGACAGACGGACAGACGGACATCGACCGCATGTCAATACCTACTTTTTCATTTTTTTAATTCTTTCGAATTAAAAAAAGAAAAGTAGGCTAAAAAATTAGACAGTGGTGTTCAGAACCCAACAATGCCATGTTTTTGATCGAATCTGCATATATGCTACAAAAAGCAATTATTATTTTTAATTTTGGTGATATTTTATCTATATTAAGCTAATAATAATTAATTAATACTTGTTGTTGTGACCAATCCCTCGCAGCTAGAAATAATTACTACTTTAATTTTACTAGTGGAGTACTATTTACATTTATGAGTTTTTGGGAAGGCAATACGATAGCTTTCATTTAGTTTATTTTACAAGAATTTGTTTTGTGTTGTTAAAGAAACACAATGATTATTTCGATAATTATAAAACTTGTTTGACAAATTATCGATTGACAAAGAAAATTATTCAGCAGAATATAACTCCTAACGAATGAAGGATAATTAATATCATTTTAAATATAAATTATAAACTTACAAAGTTATTAAGCAGTAACCGGCAAACTGGCCTAGGAGATTTACATCTGTTGAGGTTGACAAGTCGCGCTCACGCATGTTTACCTTGAAGACTCAAAATAAACCCAAATCCTTATCTTGTACCGAATGATACCTTTGAGATCACCCTGGATGATATCTTGTAAAGCTGGTCAGTATCAGTCTGAATAATGATCAAAATAACTGAACAAAACAGAGGTCGTTGATATAATCGTATACATTTATTATGTAACATGAAACAAAATAGCCACAATCACAAAAATGAGTTAAAATTTTAATCTCATATTCAAAAGAGATATTAATGTTTATAGACAATGCGTTTTTGAAAATGTTATTAAAAATGTCTAGGAATGACCTGTAATTGAAGTTTGGTAGAAAATTCCAAATGCTTTTCATTAAAATAAAAATAGATTTAATGTAAAGTATATTTATTTGTATTCAGCCTACATTTTAATCCTCTTAGGGATAAGCTAATTGACTAAAGTATAAAATTATTTGCACTGTATGAGATTGAAACAAAAAAAAAAAATTTAAGTTTAATTTTTAATATTTTTAAAATATATAATTTTGTAATAGATAATTATAACTGCCTTCCCATACTTTAAATTTTAAAATTCAATAACATTCCAAATTAATATGTGTGTTGAGAGAAAACTTGACTGTCAAGCGACGGGTTTATACGTTTGTATCCATCAGTGGGTTAAAAACTAAAGTTACGAACTTATTCAAGCTTTTTTACTATGAAAATTAACTTTAATTTGATTAAAAAACCTTTAGTTAATTGCACTTATTCACAAGGTAAAACAAGATCAATTTCCCTTTGTTTTGCCTCTTAAATACATCCAATTATCTAACTTGTCCATTTTCCATTTTATGTGGCAGTAAAATATTGAAATGACATGTTACGAAAATTTAACCAATACATCCTTTCATTGCTACTATTAAAGTAGAAAGTAGACAACCTACGTGTAGGTGTCAAGCTAATATATTCAACATGTTACTACTTTTCTTTCCACCCACTTATTTAACGTTATTCATATATTGAAAGCAACTAAATAGGATAACATAGAAAGAGAATGTTAGAAATTTTAAATACCTTTTAGTGAAATGCTATTTTGTTGTTTGCAATTATCTTTTTTGTGTAATTTCGTGAACCTTCTTTGATAATATACATACATTATTATAAATGGTTTTTTATTTATGCCATTTTATTTAGCCTGGAAACTATATCTATAACAAGATTTAGTTTAATAACTAGTTATCATGCAGTTATTACAAAAACATGACCTACAATTTTTAGAATTGTTGCAATGTTATAGTTTTTGCGATTTCATTGGCCTCGGTCGTAAGATAGGCACACCTGGCCTTCAGTTGATTTAGAATGATTTGCAGACGGTGGTATCTTTGGTAAGGAGAATTCGCTTTTAAATAATGACCAATTCTCTGTAACAAAGTTCGGTAGGATGAAATAGTCAGTGTTTTAATTAATAAATATGAGTTGCGAAATTTTCCAAAAAAATGAGTTTAAAATTATACGTTAATTGCGTATTGTGTAACTGTTTCCGCAAGTTATTGCAATAGAAACTTTATTAAGATAATGAAATGACTATCTGTTAAAACGTTTAGGAATTCAGTTTATGTTAACCTCAGTATGTGCTACTTTAACTCAAACCAAATTGATATAGAAAACTCCTATTGAAAAACTGTAGCATTATTACCTCTTTCTCTTAAAGACTTATTATAATGACAATGATCCGTTCTGCGTTGTTTTCAGGAACTTACGCAACTTAATTCTATTTAAATAATACACATTATTCTTATTAGAAATTTATAAATAACTTTATAATTTTTTGTTTAAGACTTATTTATTTCAATGCCGTATGTTTTGTTCTGAGTTTTCAAGGAACCTACTCGGATTGAATTTAAACATAATTTACAAAAAAAAGTCAATGTGCACAAACTGCAGAGTTTTTTTTCACATTACGATTCTTCATGATTTGAAGAGCTTAGTGGAAGAACAGCAGTAAAAACTTAGCAGTTTTTTAAAAAAGTCGAGTTTTGTGTAAATGAAATAATTACTAACTTTTTCAACAGTAACAAGGTCCCCCCTTTTTAATAGACAAAAAGTATATATTTACAGTTTTCAAGTACCTTTTTAAACGATCTGAGTGCAAACTAAAATTTTTAAAGTTCATTTTCTCGTTTTCCTCTTTTTTACCCACTAAGCACGTTCTCCCACTAAACTATTTAATTACGACTCTTTCTTCATTTCATTAGAGAGCTTACGTTACATAAATCCACGCACAATTTATAAAAAATATTCTTATGAGAAATATATTGATAAAATATAACTTTTCTATGCAATGCCTGTTTCAAAGACTTTCGTCCCGTTTTGTGTTTCTCAGTGAACTTACAGCACTGGAAATCAAACACATTTTGTAAAAACTTTCCGATGGGCAACTTACTGTTTTCTGTTTAATACTTATTTTCACTGACTCATGTCCCACTATGGTGGTCCCTTATGGTTCCTCAAGGAGCTCTCTCAACTGGGAATCAGACACATTTCGCAAAAACTTTTCAATGGGCAACTTATAGACAAAATTACATTTTTCTGTTAAATATTTTGATACACTGACTCATGTCCGGCCACGGAAGTAAGGTTTTTAAAGTGTAGGTGTTTTCTGTTTGATACTTATTTTCACTTACTTTATTGTGCGTATCTTTCAGGGAGCGAGGTGTTCAGGGTGCAGGTGTACCCCCGGCACGAGTTCAAGCTCGAGCCGGTGGACAACAGCCTCAGCGATATCAACTACTTCCGGGTGGATGGACTGGACAACCACACGGTCGCCATCAAAGTTGCCAGATCGCTGGAGGATCTCGTAGACAAGGTGCGCATATATAACTACATTTAAATTTGTAGAAATACTATTATATGAATTAATTGGGAACGTCGTATTAATTTTACGTATCCCAATATCGGATAATAAAAGATAGGATAAAAGGAACTTTTTGAACTACATTGTTAAAAATATTGTGCTCACCTAAATAATGGTTCTTAGTAGCTGCAGCGGCTGTGTGGTAAAATGTTTCACCATATTTTCGGTATTCTGTTGAAACTTTTTTCAGATTTTGGAAACAAAACCCAGAGAAATGGTTCAACCGAATACTGAAAATATAGTGAAATATTTCACCACATAGCCTTTGCAGTTACTAGGAATCATATTTTTGGTGAAAGCAAGGACCAATTTTTTAACAGTATAGACACACTGACTGAGTAATGAAAACGAACTATTATATAACTATGAGCTTGGCTTAGCACTTGGATAAAGACGACAGAAAATAATAGAACTGAAATTTGGGACTGTGATTCATCATCTCAATCTTGTTTGGTTAGGATAATTAAAGTTATTTTGCATTACAAATCTATATAACTTTATCAAATATGCAAAATTAGAGTTTAGATGATAATATACCATTAAGTATTCAAAAATTACGCTATTTTCATTCCTGTTCAGCAAGTTAGGTAATAATGCATTTTTCAATGTGTATTTGGTTTACAAACACCTTGCTACTAACAAAGTAAAGTATTTACGAAATTTAATTTGTCTATATTTAGTTCAAATTAAAAAGTTTTTAAAAATATAAGATGAATGCTTCTTTAAGTGGTTTATTTAAGAAAAACAATAAAAATAGTTACATTAAAAAGAAAATAATATTGGATTGCAAACATGCCATTAAAATGTAAAGGAGTAACAACGAGCGAATTACTTTAGTTTTCACTTTTGATGATCTTTCAAAAAATTCATTTATATCCGTTTGCCTTTTGACGTTACCCTTTAAGAAAAATGATATTAATGACTCTCAAGAATTTGATGTCTATATCAAGATAAATTTTAAGTACCTACCTACCACTTTTCATATTTAACCTGTCAACATGATTTGTAGCTATATATTCACTCGCTTTCTTTTATTAAAACAACTCCGTGATTGGTGATTTTATGTATTGATTATAAAACTATTTTCTTTTTTCTCATCCTACATTATTAACTCTGCAAACAAAATATATATGTATACAAAATACACCGTTCAGTTTTTAAAACTATTGTTTTTAAATAGCATTATTTTTTAGGGTAATAAATAATAATGAAAACTACATAGAAATGTATTCGTATATGTTACTGCCGAAATTTTAAAAGATCAGACAAAAACTGTAAATTTTTGTTTATAAAAACAGCAAAACCTACTTTTTTACTAATTTATTTAACTATAATGTGTGTCAATTGAAAAAAAATAACTTCTTCAATTCGTACATAATTTATTTTCACAAAACTTCAAACACTTCCGATGTAAATAAAAAGTTCGTTTCGCGGGCTTTTGTTTTATCTTGTGTTCCTGGTTCCGAAAGTAACAGGAGAATGAATAAATAAGTTCTCTTAGAACAATAGAATTACCCCAGCAGTTTCTTTTCAAGTAATCATCTTAAGTGTGGTCGACTTTCTCCGAGAAGATTTTCCAGTTTTTTTTCTGCATTTCAATCGGCTTAAACAAAAGAAATACTACTTTAGTGTGCTTCGTTTTCATGAATTTTTGAAATGTACACAAATTCTTGCTTTCCGTGTTTGGTTTCACTGTTCTTTGAAATGCAATTTACTTTTTTAAAATGTTTTTTTCGCACCCATAATTTATTAGATTGTCAATAGAGACTTTTGTTTAATGTAGATAGGTATACTATCAAAATATAAGTTACAAAATAGGTTCCTAGTAATTGCCTACAAACGTACATAGAATATAAATTCAAAGCCAATACAAAATGAATTGATAGTATGTAGATATAACTTTTTCTAAGTTTCGAAACCTCTTCGATTATTTATTTTAACTTCAAATGCTGCTAAAAAACGGCTTTATAAAAAATTATTTCCAAGAAATAGTTTTTTTCGTTTATGTTTTAACTTAAAACGTCTCTTAATTTGTTTAAATGTTTAAATTCTAAAGTATGCATAGGTTTAAAATCAAAGATAATCATTTTCCCGTTTTCATCACTTAACGTATACAAATAAGACTTGATAAATATAACTTTATGAACTCATAATAAATTTCAATATTAATGTCACCTCAACAGCTTTTGAATATTGTGCAAAAAATGAAGCGTAACAAATTAAGTTTCTTCATTCTAATGGGAAATGTCTCATTTGACATAATACTTCCGCTTGCATAATTTCAAGGCATATGGTTTATTTCAAAGTTGATGCAAAGTATGTACCATAACTATCTAAATAAAACGGTGAAGGTTGTGTCTGCTTTATATTAAGTCCTTGTTTGTATATTATTTTTAATTGAATAAAAAATATGATAATTTCTGAAAGCTATTTTTATACTCTAATACATGCATATTATAAAATATTAAATATTTAAAAAAATATTTTATGGGTTAATTTGGACAGCGTATTTAATTTAACATTTTGTGAATAAATATTTTAATTTTTTAAAAAAAACCCTTTTAATCAAAAAATAAACTTAAGTAATAATTATAATTCTAAATATTCCACAAAATACCTTTTGTAATAATTTATTTGTGTTTCAATTTCAGAGAGATCCTCAAACTGTGCTCAAATTTAAACTCACTTGTAAAGGCGGCACTGGCACGGTAAGTGATACAATATAAATTAATCTATAAACCAATGCAATTTTTTCATTGCATTATAATATAATATTAACTATCATATTAAATCTGCATTGGTTACTAACAACATTTCTCAACAATGGACAAGTTGCATGAAACCCGAAATTCATAATATATGTGTTTTTCTGGTACATTAGAAGCTGCAGATTCCGAATGTAAGATTAAATATTCACAAATATGTTTAATTTCAACAAAAAATGCATTTGAAATTTGCCGAAATTGTACGTCACTGAAAACAGCTCTGACGTCAACTGTTATGTTTTTGGCGATGTTTCGATCTAAGCTGTAATACACTTTATAAAATAGTAAACCTTACAATTTCTGCGAAACCTCATTAAAAGAAGAAGACAATATTGTTTGTAACCAGTTCATATCAAGGAAGTTAAACAGCTCGTTCCAAGTTTGGTTGTTAGTTAAAATACACACACTAGAGCGCGTATGAGCTATTGCAGAACTATTGACTGTTGGATCTGATCGGAATAGTCGAGTGAAATCGTTCAACGTTTGAAGAGATTAACCGGAATGAACATGACATGTTTCTGTAAAATAGCATAACTTTTTTAAGAGTTTGATAAAGATGAAAGCACGTTTCACAGTTTCAAAAGCAATACAGTGAAACGTGATACGAAATAACACGCCAAGAACAAAAAAAAAGCCAACCGTGACGTCATCTGTTATGCTAAGAGAGGTTTAACAGGAGTGACGTACATTAACTTTAAAAATGAATTTAAAAATAAATACATTTTTAAAACCAGAAATACTTGAGTTTTAGAGGTTTTTTAATATGCTTAATCGAATAAATATGTTTGTGGAAAACGCTGTAATTGTCCATTACTAACTGAGCAAGCTCCATATCTAACTGAACCAATAATGTGTTTGAAATAATAAGTTATTTATTTCAGTATAGAAAGAATGACATATCATTCAATGAAGAATCATTTCATCACCTAGTTACACATAAAGACATTCATTTATTTTATCCCAGCCCTTTATCACCAACTAATTGCATATAAATCAAACAAATATGAATCACACACACATTCTAATATCGCACTTGTTGTTTCAAACAATTTATGATTCTTAATAAGTAGAATCCTAAATCGTGGTAGCTTAAATAAATGTAGGATGTGTTAACCTCTGCCTTTCACATCTTGGTAGTAATATTCTTTTAACGCAACCAAATATAATTCAGGCTAATTAAATTAATAAGCAATGCTAAGTTATTGAAGTTATTTACGACAAACGAACTCGTTGGTAGTTTGTTGAAAAAATATGGTTATTCTACAATTTGAATTTCATTTACACTTGTTGTAGCATTAAGCTTAAAGTTAGTACTAAAGAAATTATCTAAAATTAGGCTAAGTTTTATCAATTTGACGTATTTTTTTTAAATGTGAAAAAGCTAATATATCTGAAATATTGTGCATTTCAAACCATTGTATTAACTTTTGTAAACTGAAAAACAGGAAAACCAAAAATCTGTTTCGTACGCGATTTTATTTGAAATAAAATGACAAATGCAAGATTTAGCAATAAAAATATACTTAAAAAAATATATTGCAACTTTAACAAAAAATCAATTTTTAAACCTTAATTTACCACTACGATAGACACTTATCTGATTACATAAATTCTTCCATCTGATATTGGAATGCTTTATAATTAAATAATTTATTTTCTTTCGGTGTATAGGAAAAGCGTTTTGTTAAATAATTACATTCAACAGCCAAATGGTTACAAAAATATTGTTGCTGCTTTCGTTTGCATTTCGTTTGGATATTTATTGAATATCGGAAAATGAAACTAAAATATACAGTGGAAAACATGTGTTTTAGTCTCTACAATTATATTGAAGTGTTACAAACTCAAAATGTTTAATTTAATTATTAATTTTTATAACGCTATAAAACTTAATAAAATTATCGTAATATTACTTACTTTAAATGAAATCTGTGTTTTAATGATTATAAATAAAAAGGGAGTTGGGGGGGGGGGGGGGGTAAAATAACTACTTATTACTATATTTACAAAAAAAATCTTTAACGCTGCTTATTTTTAATAATATTATTCCTAACCAACTCACTTTAAGCTCAGATATTTTATTTATGATATCTGATATTTTTTATTTATAAATTTGAAATGCTACTAGGGTATTTATGGTCGGACAGATTTGCAACTCAATATTCATAAAAAGATACTAAAAGAAAAAACAGTTAACTTTTTGTTTAAAACTCCTTTAAATTACTTATAAGATTATATTTTTATGTTATGGGATAAGGTTTTGAAGAAATATAATTTGGTGATGATGAACAAATAGCAATTTAAACACCAAAATATTAAAGAACAGCAAAACATAAAATAAACAAGCACATATTGCAACATTTCAGACTTTGCTACGAAATTACAAATATCCATACCATTAATTGCAATCTTATCTAGCAGCAAATTGTTTACCAATTAATTAAAAATAGATTTAAATATTTTTTTATAAATTTTTTAATGGTGCGAAATGCGGCAATATATAAACTTAAAGTTTAAACTCCAAGAATATTTAAAAGAAGTACAAAAATGCCTATTAGGTACTTAGCAACACATTCCAGTCTATGTTACAAACCTTAACGTACAATCAAGTAAAGATATTGTCTACTAGCACATAGTTTAATTGTAACGACTGTTACAAATTACTTCGGAATACATTTTATATATTTCTTGTATGCATTTTCAGTAACATTATTCAATACCTCCAAACCTCGTCTCCAAACCTCTTTAACAAAATCACAAAAACAAATATCAAAGACACTACAATACCCCATACTATGTTACAGAAATAAAAAAAATTGTTACAAACCTTTAAATATCCTTATAATCAAATCGCAATCTTGTTAAGCTGTAACAACTGTTACAAATTACTTAGTGGTGGGTTTAAATATTATTGATACACTTGTTAATTATATAAAATGCGCTAATATATAAAATAATATATAAAATAAATGTAGACAAACGAAAAAAATATGAAACAGAAGCACAAAAATGCCTATTAAGCACGTTACAGCATTCCAGTCTGTGTTACAAAACGCTAATAAATCAGTAAAATCAAATAAAGATCTTATATACCAGCACATAGTTAAGTTGTAACTGTTAGAAATTACTTGGAGATAGATTATTATAAAGTTTTAGTAACTTAAATAATTAATGAAAACCTTGAGTTCATTCTCCAAACCGCTAATAAGATCACCAAAAAAATAAATATCAAGCACGTTGCAATATTCCATATGTTACAGAAACATAAAAGATTATTACAAAACCTTTACAGATCCATACAATCAAATCGCAATCTTGTCTACCAGCACCTTGTTAAAGTTGTAACAACTGTTACAAATTACTTCGGGGTGGGTTTGAACCGGGTCGGTTTGCCATTGAATTTAGCAACAATGACAGTGACAGGTTGCAGGAACAATACCGTCTATCATAACGAGGGAAGGGTACTTAGGACAATGGAAAGTTCCCCTTCTCCACTTTCTTTTGTTTTTAGAGAGATGAATTTCTCTTTAATTATTGCAACATTGATCCGGTAAGAAGGGAGGTTTAGATAAACGGAATTGTTTAAAGATGGTTTTAGTGTGAAGTATATTGGATGTTTGTTATTGTTCTTGTTAGAAATGTATTGATATTGTGTAACTGAACATGGGTAGTCTGAATTACTGTTTATTCAAAAGATATTAATTTACAATCAGAGTAAATATATTTATGATTTTGTGGGCAAATATGTTATTTGAAAGAAATAATAAATTCATGCAGTGAAAAATAACAGGTATTTTTGCAAATTTACCTGCCGTTCGGAAGGTTAAATGCTAATTTTGTTTGCGTATTGATTCTTTTATTTGAAAAAAAACATCATATTCTTCTATCATGTCGAGTACAAGAATAGCGTTTTTTAATAAGTTGAATTACGCTTGTGGCTAACTAATTTTGTCTTGGGTTTCAAATATGGGGTTTGACCTGGAGAAGAACTTATGATAAATCAAAAGGAAGTTTTCTAGCTTAATTTTAAGATAAGCTGTAATTTCGATTAGTGAGTAAAAAAAATTAAAGTCTGTTTAGATTTTGCAATGGTAATAGCGAGCTTAAAAAAATCTACTAATAATTTTTATGTGATATGTTGTCACGTGCATTTAAATGTCTAAAACATAACTACACCATTTGTTTAAAAGTAAATTAAATACAATTACATTAAGATACAAAGTGAAACATGGTTTAACGAAAAACGGAAAGGGAAAACAGTCCATATTCCCTAGAGAGTTGAATTCCTGAAAGGCAATTCCTCAACTAAATTTCGCTATTTCATCAAATTAATTATTGTTGAGAGAAAAAGAGCATTCGCGAATTAATAAAATCTGCATTCCTCGGTGGCATATGTAGCAATCCTCCAGAGGTTTAGACGCAATCACTGCCCTTGAGGAACTTTCCCAAATGAGACCATTTGTCTTGTAGAAAACTGGCCAACGTCTGGCTTTATATCGTAGGTTTATAGCCTTTTTTCTACTAAGATTAACAACGTAAGAAGTCCTTCCTAATCCAGTAAGATTGACGGGAGCAGGCGGATATGATATATTTATATTTTTTCTCTGCGTGGATTTATTTTTATTCTAAGGGTTAAGTCTTTGGCTGGAAAGAAGACTGTCTAGTATACATTAACTCTGAAGAAAACATAAAAAGCGTTTTAGTGGCTGTCAACATCAGAGTTTGGGTTACACTATCTTCTTATGAGATGTTCGAATTACCCCTTCAGGCGCCGGGAGTATTTGTTATCATTCTTCTAAAAATATATTTTTAAAAGTTCGAGTTGGAAATGAAAAGGTCCCTTTATTTTTTATGAAGATTAACGCCAATCAATACTACGTTTCATCAATATTAAATAGGATTTAATGCGACCCATAGATTTGTTAAACTAACCTTAATTTCACGTGTGTATCCCTTTTAAATTTTAGTGGTTATGTTACAGATTTGTCCATTTAAATACAAATTTCACATGGCTTTGAACAATACATCGAATTATTTTGTCTATAAATTTCCTATAAACTGTAAAAAAAAATTGTGATTGGTTTCACTATAATAATGGTTTCTTTAGTAGCTACAACGATTGTGTGAGGAAATGTTTCGCAATATTTCGTTATTAAGTTGAATTATTTTTTAGGTTTTGGACATAAAAAACTAAGAAATGGTTTAGACGAATGCCTACAATATAGTGAAACATTTTACCACACAGCCTTTGCAAGTACTAGGAACCATATTTTTGGTGAAAATAAGCGCCAATTTTTAGCAGTGTAAAAATTTAAACTTTGGTTTAATAAAATAAAATAGGTTGTCCTGAATATAAACCCAAATGTTGATGCCTAGAATACGAGTGGACTTAGGATCCTTTGCTCTGTAGAAATAAAATCTTTAATTTATTTAAATAGGCATTTGGTGGTAGGGCGAAATATTTTTTTCCCCTTCCAAATCCGCAAATACTACTTTTAGCAAAAAATAAGAGATTGAAAGTCTTTAACTTACGAAGGGCTGGGGATCCCAGTCGGTTAGGCATTCGCCTAACATGCGAAAGGTCCCAGGTTCGGGTCCGGGCATCGCCAAAATAACTGCCGACCTATATAAGGCCCAAACAGCCAAAAATGTCCGACTAATAATACCCCATGTAGAGGGAGTGCACGTTAAATATCCTTCAAAATCGTAACGCTGCTTACGATGTCGCCCTTAAAGGTTGCGTTGGGTGCCTACTCAGGTGTCGGCTCGCCACTTGACTGTGGTTCTAAAATATGACGCCCGTCGCCAATAGCCCCCGTGTAGCTCTAGTGCGACGATAATTCAAACTAAACTAAATTAAACTCTAAATTACGTTTTTACGTTTCAAATGAAAGCAATAGCAAGTAAAAAGAAACACTTGATCGAATAACATCAAAAAGTTAAGAAAGCAAATGAAATTTTTTTCACTCGATTCTAGTTATTGATATATTTTTGTGTTTTCATTTACTTTCCTTAAGCTTAGGCTAATATAAAACTCTGTAAATTAAACACAAAAAAGTATCATCGAATGTGGACCATTACATGATTATTTCCACACTTTCGTGATTTTAATACTTTGTAGATTCTTTCGGTTTGCTAAAAGATGAAAGCTTCGAAAGTTAACGCACTACGAAACATTAACTTTTATTTTTTCTTCTCATCAAATATTAACGTGGCAGTCCACTCAGCCGAATGAGACTCAGCCGAAACCGCAAAAAGTAGCCAACTTGGTGATAAAGTGTGGTTGTGCTTGGCGAAGACATCATTATGACAGCCGCTCTCTTCAGTAAAATTCTCAGCCCCTTAGTGAAAAGCTGTCAGCTATCTTCGGAGGGGCCGTATATGTTGGGTGTTTATATGTATGCGGTTTGTTTTCTTAAGCACAATTGCTATTTTAGAGCGATAAACCAGTCAAATCGTTAGCCATCTTGAAGTGCAGGATAACGAAAGAAAAATCTATGTCGAAAACATTATCGCCATAATTAAGAATATGTTGCCATGAAATTTGGCGAGATTTTGCGGATTAGGGCGTTCGGTTGAGTTTCATTCGGCTGAGTGGACTGTAACCAATATTAATAAGGGAATGAGTACACAGTGACTACTTTTTATTCGCTTGAGTAAGATTAATATTTAATGATTTGTTAAGATAATCGTTCTTTCACACTGTTATTAAGTATACTTTGTAGAAGTGCTTAATATATTGATTCATTTTAGATCAAGTAACTAAAATAATTATTATGTCTTAACTATATTTAAATTTTTTAAACTAAATACCTTATAACTATTTATCTTAATGTAACCTTAAAATTAGGACAAATAGTAACTTCTTATGGTAACTTACCTTTATGATTTTCAAGTTTAACATTACTTTACTAAAACCTTCCGGCACCTTATTTAGTATCTATAAAAATTACACATGCTTTCCTATTTATGCTAGAAAGGTGCTTTTATTTTATAAAAAAAATATCCAGTTATAAATAAGATAAAAGTACAAATTGTGAATTGCCTTTAATATTTTCGGCATAGATATTAATATATTTATTAATATTTTTTTAAATATAAATATAATGTTATCATTTATTTGTAGGACGAGGCTTTCTTGCCCGTGACAGTTTATATTCAAGATATAAACGACCATGCGCCTGAATTCCAAAACACGCCTTACTTCTTAGAAGTGGACGAGGTAAGACAGATTTATTTATTGAAACATTATGTTAAGCAATACTAAATAATCAATTTTAAAGTTTAATTTTAGTAATGCTACGGATTAATTCACTAAACAAACATATTTTCGTTATATCCTCCTTAGACGTGGCATCTATTTAAATAATGTTTTATTTTACGCTCCTGTTATTGCACATTTTTTTTCAAACTTGAAGATTTGAAATGGATCGATAGAAGATACATAGTTTAAAAATTACTTTTCAGATCCACCTCTTCGTTTTATGTACGAAATGAAGAGCAATAGATTTTTTTTAACTGATCTAGAGTAATGATAGAAATAACTATAAATGCAGTATATAATGGCAGCCAGATCAACAATAAGTGATAGGACTTTCAATCTTCGAAACCGTTTAGGGTGGTTTAAATTCTCATATTTTAACTGTTTAGTCATAGAATTGTTTTATGTTTAAAACATAATTTCGGGACTAATGGATCAACTGGGATGAAGTAATTCTACGTAGAAATCAGCAAGTAAACTGTTTTAGAAGCAAATATGAAACATCTTAAACGTTTTTCATTAAAAAATACCCTCTGTTAAGAAAGCAATTTTTTTCTTTGAATGTCAAAATTTGTTGATTTCGGGATTAACAACTTAGTCATATAAATATAAACTTATTTAAACCATAAGTTTTTGCTGAACTTGGTTAAAAGCAAAAATTAAATTTAATTAAAAGTACACTGCTCAAAATAATTAGGGGAGCACTTTGCGTAATTTTGTTTACCCTTTTAGTTCCAACTTCTTATTCTTTATTATAAATATATAAAATTTGTGAAATAGATTCATTATGCATCCAGAATGAAATGGAGAAAGGGAAAAAATCTTAATTTTTTAACTAAAATTTAAGGGGGGAAATATTGGAATCATAACTTTTGAATAAATTATAACAATATTTGTTTTCAAAAATTTATTTGTAAAAAAAAAGGTAAAATCAATTTTAAACATCTAAGAATGCAAGCGTGAAGAATTTGGGGTCAATTTATTTCATAAAATTTATTGGGAATGAATTTTATTTTACCATATTTTTCATATTTTCATTTAATAAAAACAAACATTATTTAATTATTTTAAAGACATGATTCTTCCATCTAACGATAAATATGTACGAGCTTAACTTAGTGAGAAAAAAATCGGAAGCTGATGATACCAAATGGAATCATTGGGGGTGAAAGGGTTTAAACCATGAGTTCCCCTAATTGTTTTGAGCAGTGTATAAATATGTATAAAATAAACATAATTTTCTACTTATACTTGTTCTTTACAGCTTACACCAGTGGGCCTTACAGTATTTCGTGGTTTACATGCAATAGATAAAGACAAGCCTAGTACTCCAAATTCTGAAGTTACGTATTCTATTGTGGTAAGTTGAATAAACACTGAATTCTTAAAAAAGTATTTTTTTTAAATGAATATAACATGTAAATAGACAATTCAGCAATCTTTTTTAAATATTTTTGTCATTGAACTAGATAAAAAACAAGTTTCAATTTGTTTCATTTAAATAGAAGAAAAAGTTTTGAAACTCAAGTATATGAACAATAAAGATTATTCTTTTTTTTAAATTTTTTATTATCTCCTGACACATTATTATTGTTAAATTTTATCTATTTATGAGGAAAGTTTCAAAAGTTTCCTTCTTAAATTGACGGAAATTGGTATATTTGTTTTTATCTTTAAAAAATGTGTTTCCGGTTTTTTTTTAATTTAAAAGATTTCCGCGATTATTGAAGTGCAAAAAAGGACAATGAAATTCCTGTCTAATAGTTTATTATGTTAATAGAAAGGAAGCCGATGTCTTGTTTTGTAAACTCAAACAACGATTTTTACTAAAAAAATTTTTTACACTGAATGCTGTTGTTTAAGAAGTTTTAAGAAAAATAATCTTTCGTAAAGTTGATACTTCATAGAAAATTGATAAAAGCTTTGGTTATTGTAATTAATTTAGTTGCATTTAAAGTAAGTTCTGTAAAAGAACATTTATTGTGGTTGTTTTACATTTGAATTTTACTATATACTTAAAAGCCACTAATTAAGTTTCAATTGAAAAAATTAAAACGCAATAATATTTTCACCTTAAGCATTAGTGAAATTCAAGTGAATAATTTTATCTTTATAACTTGCCTTTCATGGATTCTGTTATAAAAATTGTTATATTTCTGGACCCCAATTACAACTACAGGATTGCAGAAATTGTGAATTAGAGTTTAATTATTACAAAAAAACAGTTGTTCTGACCATTAAAAATCAATTTGCTTTACATTTAAACCAAAATTTATAAGTGAAGTCTTCGAAGACTTTTAAATAAATATCAATTGTTCTATAAATATATATATATTTATTTTTAGGGTGGCAATGAAAACAACTCTTTCGCTTTATCCGATCCAATTGAAGGAATTATTGTAGTCAACAAACCTTTGGATTATGATTACGGGTCCCGAGAGTTTAAACTCCTAATACAAGCATCGGTAAGTACAAAAATAGGTTTTAGCCTGAATCTCATAATTTCAGAAGGTTTAACACTGTAGCTGTTCATTTTTGAAACCCGCCTTGTTGTTACAAATTAAATGAAAAATGAGTACAACGGGTTAAATTAGTATATCATTGGACTTGAAGATTTTGTTTGAAAAAGTTCATTTCTACATTTTAACTCCTAAAGTTATTTTACAATTAGGGGAAGCTGCAAGCTGCCTGGCTTAAGAGCATGGTAAAACTAAATGTCCTACAGTGAAGATATGTAATTTGAAATTCAATATTAATTTCTTTTGACTATTTTGCATTTTAATTAAACCCCAAAAATTAGAATTTTTTAAAATAGGGAGAATGATAAAAACTGTTATATTTAACGGCCTATGCTAACTAAAAATTGCTTATAATAAAGTTACAGTTAAACTATACCTTTATTTTTGAAAATAATTGAATTTATAAATTTTAAATTTTGGGGGAAAATTAATTATCAATTAATACAAATTACAAAAAGATAGAATAAATTGGGCTTAACACAAACCAGTATACAGAAATGTGTTTCATATGCTTAAATATAATTCATTCTGCTTGTTGGGTAATTCCAGTAGCAAATACACCACGGAAAAACTAAATAAACAAAATTGTTTCTTCTCAAAGACAAAGCACAACATTCCTTCAAAAACAGAATACCCAAACACATTCAATTTTTTCATCAGCATTTCCACATTAGCATCTAACTTTTCTGACCTGATTGAGAAACAACGAAACCAACACCTTGCGAAATGGTAAAGTTCTCCCTTTGTTAAACCACTGGCCGCAGTTCCCAATGGCCCGCGGAGCATTGGTGTGGTTAGTAGAATGCCATTTTTGAGTTAAAGTAACTAAAATACGCTGTTTGGTTTTAATTAAACTGCCAATTTAAAACGCAAATGCGCGTGTGATCAAAAAGTGGAATTGTCTTATTAAAGATTAATTGAGCTATCAAATAAAGCCAAAGTCTGCTTTAAAGATGAATCTCTCGATTGTTCATTGTAATAAAAGTTATCCGAATTATATTGAGCCACCTTTAAGCAATGGGGTTGGCCTCGTGGATGGCAACAGCTAAAATGGTTTGTTTTAATTTGTTGTCTGGAATTACTTTTGTTTTGGTATTGCAAAATGAGTTTTCTCAGAATATTTAACTTATTATTTTTTTTTAATGCTAACTTCTTGCTGTGCTGTTGGTTGTTCAAAACATTTGTTTAAGATAGCTTGCATAGAAAGAAAAGTTTATTTCCATCTATATAGGTCATTTTGAGAGTGAAACAGAAGCAACCAATGAAATCGCAGTACGCCAAAAATGAAAACAAGCGCGTTACATCATCTGAAACATTCCCATTGAAACGTCATGCCGTTTTGAGAAGTTTTCCCTTTAACCGCTATTTAAAATATCAATATTTTATTCTTTATATCCTATTCGTTGATGAGATGCATAAATTTACGTGATTTGTTAGGTCATTGAATCCACTGGTAGTTAAAAAATGATGCTACAGAATTTTTATTTGATGAAAAATAAATCTGATCTACATTCTAATGCATTTAAAATGTACTGTTTTGTTATTTATAGCATTTGTACTTATTAATTATTAATTAAACCATTTTGGCGTTGTTCTCGATTCTTATTGTCAATAAAAGTAACTGAGTCCAAAAACTCTTTTTAATAATCATTGATTGCCATTATGTGTTACTTTGCCACTCAAGACAATCAATGTTCTCTGGCCACCAATTCAGCCCATCCCATTTCCCATTACGAAATCTACTTTAACACAGCCTAATGAAGGGCACCGAGAACAATTACTTTACAAGATTTTATTGAAGTAAAACATTAAAAAAATTAGGGAAGTGTTATTCGACCGTGGGCAAATACCTCTTTGCTATTCAGAGAACGTTTTTTCCTGTTCACCTGACGGTAACCGTTATTTAAGGAATACGGCAATTTTTTTTCTAAATTCCAGTCATGGTTGCAGTGAAGGTCGGAACTTTTATAATCGATTGTGTAGGGTTGCTGAAATATGAGATTGTTCATTCGTCAAATATTTAAAACATTATGATGGATAATGTCTTCGATTTTGCAATACAGTTAAAATTATGGAATGTACAGGGTGAAGCAAATAAAACCGGCCCCAACGTGGAGATAAGAATACGACAGAAATGTTGCCAAGTCAAAAACCAATACAAAAACAGGTTTGCTAACATGAAGCCATTGATCGCTTCAATATTAAGCCCAAACAAACACTTGGCGACTTATTTGCCGGCAACTACGCTATGGTTTGAAAAGCTAGTTGAAATGAAATATAAACAAGGTTTGTAGAGCTGATCAAAAAAGTTCCCACTAGTGATTATTTCGGTTGTTATTTATCGTAAATAAACGGACCTTTTTGTTTTTGTTAATGCAAAACATTCTAAATTGATTGCAAGACCCAGAATCTGGTGTTCAGACCCGTTTCGGAATGTTTTTGAACTTGTTGTCGTTGACAGCAGATCCTGGCTGACGCCATTTCGTATCTGATCGTTGCCTAGTACTCTTTTTTGGCACTTTTACACCTTAAAATTCTTTAGCAAACGACTGTCCACATTTGTAGAGTCAACGATTAACGAACTCTTTAGTTTTTTCACACTAACATATTTATTTTTGCAGTACAGTTAAAAGCTTTAAATTTTTTTTAAATAAATATAAACTTTTAAAATTTTGTATGTCGGTATTCTTAAACTGTGAGCCACTAGGTGGGGTGAGCCAAAAGGTGGGGCGCCCTAATCATTTGAAATTCTAAATTATTTCTTATAGTAAAATAGAAATGTGTGTGTTTTGTAAATTCTTTTAAAAATAGTTCATGAGTAGCTCTAATGTGATGCTAATCCAATCCAATCAATGCAAAAACAGGTTTGTCAAGTGAAACCATTGCACGCTTGAATAATCTTTTATTTCCACTTGAAAGCTTTCAGACGGCTTCAAGAGTTTTTCTCGCCCAGCATTTCAGCGTATTCCTATCTCTAGACTGGGGCCGGTTTTATTTGCCTCACCCTGTAGTTCCTGTAAACACAATATAGAGGAATGAGCCATTTTTCTTAAAAATTCAATGTACTTAGAAAATAATATTTTATATTAATTTACTTATATTATGTTTACTTTAAACAATTTTTATTTTTTATTACCCTCAAATAAATAAATAAATAAAAAAAGATTGTTTAATATGTGGGATCAATGTCAGTTTTAGATTATTAGTTTTAAATCATTGTGAAAAAAATTGAATTTTCATTAACAACTCCTTTTTTTCGTTTTAAATACATAATACTTATTACCAATTGATTTCTCGTTTATAATATTTTTTCTAGCCGTGACTTAGATAAAATCTGTTATTTAAATAGTTCTTTAAGTGTATCTATCATCAGTGGTGTATCTATCAGTGGTTATTAAAGACGCTGAAAATTTTATGTTCTCTAACGTTCATCTTAAGAGTCAGAGGATAACATTGCATACTTCTAAACTGGTTGAATAAATTTTTCAAAAATGTAAGAAAAAATAATTCTTTTAATCGGGAACCATGACACTAAAATTTTTGAACTTTATTTATCAATTAATCTTTAACCTTTTTTTGTCCATTACCCTATTTTCATCGTTTTAAAGTTCGTAGAATACGATGCGAAAAAACTAGTTTTCTTTGCAAGTATGCGTTTAAAAGTTAAACGGTTATTTTGTGGTCTTGCAAAGATAGGTCCAAAGTTAGGTATTTTTAACAGTTAATTATAAAACGCAAAAATTAACTAACTATCAAAAATTAGCTATTAGTTAAAGTTTTTTAGTGATAAGTTAAAGTTTGCAAGTGTCGTGCATTTTATGACGTTTTCTAAAATAAGGTATGATTAAAAATGGCGACTAAATTTTTTTTTCTATTCGTTTGAAGATAGTACGCATTTTTACCATTTTCTATGTCTCCAAATTGTTTTTCGGCTTATAACCAAACCAAAAGTTTGTAACAACATTTTGAAAAAAGTATCCTTTGAATTCGTCTAATCTAAAAATACTTTTTCTTTGAAAGTAATTAAAAATGACAAACTATATTGGAGATTATTTAAATGTGGAAGGAATCTTTCAAAGTATAACTCAGCGGGAATACATCTCCCTAACGCAACCCTGACACTTTAATTTCTCCAACTGACTTTCTCTCCCATTCAAGGACCACAAAAACAAATACAATCCATCAACTCGGACATTGTATCTAACGGTAGAAAGCAACGACGTGAACAAAACAGACTGAGTATCTAATAGTAAATATTTCTTACATGAATACCTGAATTGGCAAGGAAGGCATCATTTTTTGGTGGTTAATCTCTGTATTTGCCATAAACTTCGCCACGCTAAAATATATTTACATTAAAATAGAAACAAATTACAATAGGTAGAACCACGTGACTGGACCAGCTGTTACCATAGCAACTCTTTGTAAAATCTGTGGAGAGCCATGTTAGGCTTCACCGAGTAGACTTGCACATCTAAATCTATAATATCTCAATAAATAGTGCTCACAAAACCAATCTTTAATTATACAAGTTGTAGTACTTTATGCTTTACAACTTTTGTCCTAAAATTGATAAAATTTCAGTGCGCATTAGTATATGAACGTTCTGTACTGGGATTCAATAATGCCATAGATCGGTTTTGTCTCTTTCAGCAGTAAGACATGAGGAAGTGACCGGAGACGGGATAGGAAAAACCCTATACTAAATTCACCTGACTTGGGTATAGTGAGCTGTAGTGATGTTAGACCCCATGCATGTTTTCAAATGCTCAGTCAACTTTATCTGAAGTCTTTGTTAGTAAGGGGTGCGGGGTGAATCCTTGGACCTTGATTCAAGAATTTAAACTGGTAGGAACAGGAGTTCCATCTGTTTTCTCAGTCAGAATACGTTCGAATGTTTTTAGGGTCAAGGGTAGGGTTATCTGCAAATTGCATAAAACAATCCTTATGTGTGTTTGTGGCACATTTTTTCATTTATTAGAAGTAATTGGTGGTTCATTTATTAAGAAAAATGGGTGTGCTTGAATTGGTCTAATGCTTTGTATAGTGCGTTGGAAGCTCTCCCCTAGGTTGTTGCCGATGCCAAGCGTCATTTATATCAATATTTTGGTGTAGAAAACATAAGTCAATCCAGACATATTTATTGTGTAAAAAGTACATTCAATTTAATAAAATTCTATAAATGAGCTTCGACATTTTTTTGAAAGACGAAGTTGAAAAAGAAAATCGTAGGCTTCGAAATAAAATTTTTAAATTTATGGCTAAATGACATTTTAACAAGAAATTAGGGAAGTTTAGAAAACACAAATTACGATACTATACTACATATGCTTTTTATCTTATACATTTTTCAATCAGGTTGGTATACATGGGTAAAAGTCTTCATGAGAAAAATAATGTAAAATTTGATAATTAGTATTTATGCACGAATAACGTTTTTTGATTTTCAGATAATTCTTTTTATACATAATAAATCTTGGAGAAATTGAGTACTAAATAATAATGTAATTTCGAATGCAGTTAGTACCTTTGCGATCGTTTATAAAATTAGCAGTTTTTTTAAATCGTTTTCAAAAAACGGATTTTTGAAAGAATACTCAGTATCTCCGACAGGAGTTTTTTTTTTACTTTTAGACATTTAATCAAAATATTTAAAAACTAATATTCTCTTTTGGATGTCAGACGTTTACGTATTATAACGTTTAATTAGATCCCACCCATACTAACATCTTATATTGAAACATGATGTGGAAATTTCCTTTATTACTTAAAATAAATAAAACCAATGTTAGTTTTTTGATGCATTACACTTGATTCTAATTACAGCATGTCATTAAACGTTAATTGATTCATGGATCATTACACTAGATTTGAAAAGGATTTAGAAAACAATTGAAGTGGTGGTTTAATGAACTCTTACGATTTAAAAGTGCTACTTTAGTTTACTTTCTTGTTTATTTTTATAGGCTGATAATCAACAATTGCTTGTTTATCCATTTATAAATGCAAATATTACATGTTTTTCAATTACTTAAACATTAATCATCAGATTAAAATAACTTTTAAAAAAATATCAACACAATTAACATATTGTTAATCAGATTCACTGAAGTAAGAATTCAAATTTTAAATATCTGTATCTCAAAACTGCATTTATTTGTCTAAAACAATAAGGGTTGCCATTTTATAAAAACGTTTTGAATAATAGAAGTAATAAAGGAAAATATTTATCATTTTACTTCCCAAGTACATAAAAATATGTACGAAATCATGTCATACATTAACCAGGTGACACAGAAAATAATACATTAGCCATGTGATGTCAATTATTTTTGCAATCGAAGCAGTAAAATAAAATATTTATCAATTTCTTCCAAAACTACATTAAAATATTACGAAATCATGTGATACAGCCAAGTGATACAGGAAAGAAGTATCAATCAAACGTTGTAGCTAACGGAAATAATTAAAGTTCGATCAAAATTCTTTATTTAAGTATAGTTCGATTTTAATAATTGATAAAGAGCTTATTATCAATTTGATAGAACTTTTATTGGAATTTTTTATTTGAAAAAGCAATTTGATCTTTATTATAGGATGATAACATAAATATGCAAAATATCATATCAAATTACCTTTGATATAATTCAAGGATATATTGAACCAAATCAATGGCAGATGCAATGATTGTAATAATTAGTAACTTTCTCAGAGGCTGCGGAGAAAGTTGTCTATGGTGTATTGCCTAAAAAAAAGATGCAACTTATTATGGATGATGGGCCAGATGCTAATGATTAACTGAATTGTGTATTTTTATATATAAGCATGAAATTTTGATGGCAGTCTATTGGGCAATGTTCATTTCGCATTAGGCAGGCCAAGGTTGAAGAGATAGTTTTGTTAATGAATTTGTATAACGGTGGTTTTCGTGCAAGGCCAAACATCCGCTCGTGTAAATTGTTGTTATTTTAATATTGTGGTAGATGCTTCTGGTAATTTGTCAAACTATCGATTAAAATTCCTTTGTGTGAATGAAAATTCAATGAATTGTTAGGTTTTCAATCGAGGTATTGATGAATCGGAATTTAGAAGTTCCGCCCTGACTATGAATTGAATAATGAGTTAACTGATGTTCAGAAAATAATTTTCAAATAAATTTCTAATAAAGAAATCCATTAAAACAAACATTTTCATAGCTTTATCTTAAAACAATAAATCAGTTTAATGATTGCAATGAAATTGTGACCCTTAAAACGGAAAAAGTTAAAGTTAGTCTAATTAAAAAACTTATTAAAATTACCCTTAAAAAATTCAGTTACTATGATGTTAGGATTCTCACTTTTTTACAATTGTAAATTATTTGGGAATTAAAAAAAGAGTAACAATTTGGGACTTTTCAAAGCAAATCAGTATAAATATGATAAAATTAAAAAAATAAAGTTTTTAAATACATGCACATCCGGCACGTCAAAGAAAAATACACTAAATGATACATAATCCTTTTCTTTTCATTTAAATTCACAGTATATATTTTGTTATCCATATTAATAAAACTAATAACTCATCTTAATACACGAAACGAGTGATATTTATCTACATAAGTTATTATTCTAAAGCATTGTAAATTTTTGTGATAATTAAAATTTGATTTTCCTTTGATCTCAGTCTTTAATTATATTTATTTGCAAAATATTCCATACAATGCACTACATAAATTTAAATATCGTAGTAATAAATTTGTGTACTGTTTTAAGGATCATGGAAGTCCTGAAAGTAGAAGTTCCGTTACCACCATGACCATTCGGTTGAAAGATTCTGATGACCAAAACCCAATATTTACCAAAGAAGTTTACAAGACACACGTTTTGGAAGCTGCCGCTATAACGGTAACTATATTTGAGCTTTTAATTATTTTTACATCCTACACTGATGCAAATTTGGGCTTGGTTCCCCAAAAATATGGTTCCAAATATGGTTCATATTTTCGGTATTCGGTTGAACCATTTCCCAAGGCTTTGTTTCGAAAACCTGAAATATGAAAATCCTGAATTCCTAATACTGAAAATATGGTGAAACATTTCCCCCCACAGCCGTTGAAGCTACTAGGAACCATTATTATGGTGACACCAAGCACAGAATTTTTAACAGTTTATACTTTCTTTTTAGAAATGTGTTTCAAAATTTGTATAAATTCAATTTTAGGGAGCCAGAATCAGGGTAAAGTTGTCCATAGATCCACCTATTCATGCTTTTGATCAAGATGTGGGAGTAAACGCCCCTTTGAAATACTCTATAGTACAAGGTAAATATATATATTTTTTTAATTACAAAAACAGGACATAGAATGTTGAGTATTTTTAATTATACTCTTGAAATAAGCAAATAAAATATTTTTTTAAAACTGAGTTCCTCTATTCGGACAAAAAAAAAGGTTTTTTTGTCAATTAAATGGTTATAAATGATTAGTGATTCTTATTTAATCAATGAATAATACAGATTTAATCCAGATAAAATTATATTCCAAAATGATTAAAAAAACAGTTAATAAAGATGTAAAATAATTATTGGATAATAATGCCTGCCTGATATTCTGATTATTTACTACTATATAAACTGTATTATAGGGAATGAAAAAGGCCTCTTCGAAATGCACGATCAAATGGCTGACCTATACTTAGTGAAAGAAATAGACAGGGAATCATTAAAGAGTCCAATTTTAACACTTCACATACAGGTAAGATTTGGTTCTACTTCAACTTGTTTTAGCTTCCAGCTACTGGAGTGATTCTTTAAATTTGTTTTTATTTTTCAAAAAAATATTTGGGTTTATTTTTTATGTAATATTGAACACACATTCTTTGCGAATTGAGGTTATTTGACTAGTTTAAATAAACACAGGTAATTCTTGTGTTTACTCGATTACAAAATTAAAGATCGATAATAAAACAAACAGTAATCCCTGCTGCATTTTTTATTTAAATAAAATTTTTACTGTTATTTGCATAAATAAAATAAAATGAGAATTCGAAAAGGAAAACAGGTACCAAAAATTTAAATGTTATTATTTATTATTTTTGATTTGGTGAAATTGTTTTTCCACAACAAAAAGACTATTTGAATTTATAAATTAAATAAGAAATCTAATTTTAATTAAATATTAAATTAATATATTGAACATATGCCGTAGTAAATCAAACATTATTCGTTCGTTTGGGAAAATACGTATCTGATGCTTTGTATCATTATAATATTGTATGTGCTCACTTGGAAACTTTGTAATGTATATTTACCTCAGAAATTGTTCACCAACAATATATAAAACTTACTTTTTAATACACCGACGTTCTACTTAGTCTATATGCATGTATAAGGCCTTTTTGAGGAGATGGAAGACCCTAGAGGTCTTTTCGTATATACTTATTTATACACTCATACAAGGAATTTCGTTTAATATATTCGATAGAAAAACAAAAATGTACAGACCATTCAAATGGTGGTTATTCCATTCATACATTATACATTCGTTATTGTCCCGTTTTGTATTATTCATGAAAACATAGGTTCTTCTTCCATCAATTCATGTAACATCCAACAACCCGTGTTTCTTTAAATTTACTTTCTAAACTTCCATTATGGACCACACACATATCATTTGAGATTGCAGTACGTTTTCCCAATTCACTACCATCGAATGGGGTGACTTTGGCCCTGGAGCCTTTGTCCCAAGCTTAAAACCCTAGTGCTAACATTCTTCTTGAATATATTTTTACTCATTGGTCAAGAGTTGCCCTTAATTGAAACAAGTACTGGTTTGTAACAGAATCTGTCACTCAGCCCACTTCCACACAACAGTTGTGTTCAACAGATAAAAAGGCGCCAAATACAGCATGAATTCTATATTAAACATTTACATGCTAAATTTGGCTAGTTTCATTTACTTTATTTCGAAAATTCAATAATTATTACTTATCGTTTGCAAAAATTAATTTATATTTCAAATAATAACTATGTATTATTCCCTCTCTTTTAAATAGAATGAAAACATTTATTTAAAAGCGAGGAAGACATACATACATATCAACATACAAAAATACAAAAAATCTCGTAGTGAAATATATTTGACGTCATTTCAAACTGATCGATGTTGCAAAAATAAATTTATTTTAATTTATTGTCTAAAGGAACTAAAGTTTCTAGAGAGATTGTTGCAAATGGCAATGGTGATTTAATTCTAATAAAAATGGCTTCCTATGCTTTTTAAATGAGCATTAAATTTTGCAGTTTTTTAAATAATTGAAGTACTTAGAATTCGAATTCTCTTCAGGAATTTTCAACGTATTCTAATTTCAATGCGCTGAATTTTTTGACGTATCACACTTGTCCGTAGCAATTGTAGTTTGGGCTATGAAAGTGGGTGACGGACAGACAGACAGACGGACTGAACGATTATAATACTTTCCACTTTTTACGTTATAAACGTAGCGTGGAAGCTAAAAGGCAAGCACATGTTTAACGGGTGTATTCAATTAGAAGTTATTCAGCTTGGAAGAGCTTGGGCCAAAGTTACCCTACGTGGCCAAAGTTACCCCATTCGACATTATCGAATACTTATATGCATCATGCAAGAGACTGAAAACAATGGAATACTTTTCCTTTTTCATTATATTTCTTACCTATTGACCCTCTTCGAACCATATATTAGTGATTGTGGACCAACAGTCGTGATTCAGACTCTTTTATGCATATTGCATATGTATTATCTAAATATATATTTTATAGTCGTGCAGAATTCAATGAAGGTGGATGTAATTTTGAAGTTCGTTTGGTACAGTTATCAATCAATGAAAGTTCTTTTCTTTAAGAACTTCACATCATAATTTTTCTCTATTTTATTAAGCTCTTTGTTGTCTTGAAACAAATTCCGTAAAGGGGAAAGTAATTTAGAAGTACATTTTTCACCGCTATCAAAGAACGATAACTTTTTTCTTTAAGACCTAAGGATCACAATAATTCATATGTTGCTGTTACGTAAAAATTTAATGATTCAGTTTTTATACTGTTTTGACTTTTCAGAAAATTTTTGTCAAAGAGTTCTAGAATTTTACTTTTGGTTTTGTCTAATTTGACAAGAAATTACATTTGAATTTTTTTTAACATTTCTAACCCTATTTTTCAAAAATAAATGTAATTCTTTTACGCAAGTGTAAAGATATTTGTCATTTATTTTGTTCCAAATCACGTTGCCTGTCGCCAATAAGTAGTTTATAAATACTATTTGTAATCTCAATGACATGAAACAAATTCCTACAAGCCTTTTTCTTTACAAATGCAATTGAATTTGGTAATCTTCTGCTACCGGTTCAGAGGACGCGATTGAGGTTAACAAAACATTAAATTGAGGTTCAAATAAACTTCATTTTTCAAATATCTCTGTTGCGTATGATTATTTCATGCAAATACTCTCATACCAGTCAAATATGTAATTTTATCGCAATAGAATACAAATTAAAAAAAAACGACATTGCTGGAAACCGTACAATTCATTTAGAAATGCAAAACGCAATCTTAAATGACATTTACACACACTTTCATCTTCAAAAATGTTGTAAAACTGACATTTTTCTGCTACTAGTTCAAGAAAACCGCGACAAAGGTCAACAAAGCATGACATCATTTCTCAGTATGATGCCCACACAAATAAATCAATAAACATAAATTAAGTATGGCTAAGCTCTAAAACACATGTTAGTATTGTAATGACCGAATCATCTATTCGGGATTATGAACACACGTTGTTCACTCTCGATGGTGACCCAAATATCTTGGGCGAACAATATAATTTGTTTGCAAGTGAAACCTGCAAGATGTGGGATTCGGATTCTTTCCAATGGCTTCTGAAAAGAAAGTTTGACCTTCTCATGAACCATAAGTTCGATTGTAGCGAGGTAAGTGTCAATCATAGAGTTGACTGCGATTTTTCAAAAGTTCGACGTCCATGTAACTTCAGAAGTTCTTTTGAATTATGCTTCTTTGGCAATACCTAAATTAATTTATCCATATATGATAAATGATAGTATCAGAAGTTAATCGTGAGACATGAGTCATGGATTTCTACATTACTTGGCCTTTAAGCAGTGTGTGTAAATGAAACTCAATTACCCTGTTTCTATTTAAGCCTTGTTAATGATTTTTTTTATCTTCTGTGGAAAGAAAAAAAAATGACAAAGGATTTTTTTACTTACCATATAGCAAAATTTTATGTTTCGAACGCAATCAAATCAAAATGATCCTATTGAATATGAAAACATTATCTACACCTTAAAATAGCTTACTAAATCAATCACATTAAATTTAACTTGTCAAATAATTTTTGGTCGCATTCTCACCAGGTGCTAAAATAAAGGTGATAAGGAAAGAAACTAGCACTCTTCCAACATCTTTAGTAAACGTTAGCCAATCACCATACTACGATTTAGTTTATACACACACAGATGCAAAGAAACCACTTTAAAATCTTTCGTTTAGCAGAAAAAGGACCAAAATACTCTATATAACAACATGAAACATATAACTTTGTACTACCAAGTTTCAATGCTAAAAATAAACTAAACATATTCTCGTTATGCATCCCAAAATTAACCCCATCCACCTCATGTTTCAAAACTTTAGCTTTCGAAAGAAAATATAAATTTTAAGCGAAAACATCAACTGTTTGTGAATGTCAGACAAGCCCTGAATGTCTACTCTTCCTTTCACCTGTATAAGAAAATATAAATTTTAGTGAAAACACGGACTGTTTGTGAATGTCAGACAAGTCCTGAGATTGTCTACGCTTCCTTTCACCTGTGTACCTGAAACAGTGATGTCTTGTTATACGTGCTCCTCACACACGTTCTGTCCTCCATACCAAAAAAGAGTTTCTACAAAATCCTCTTCGCGCAGACTTTCAAAAGGGCAAATATAAGCAGATTTGACTAAATTTAGCCTGCAAAGGAATAGGAGCTGGTTATGTTTTTAGTGCAAAGGGGAGGAAGGAAATAGCTTATAAGAGAAGTGTTTATGGATAGATTCTATAAACGGTTTTTGGATTGCTTGGGATCAAGCAAACACCGTAGTGCTCTACTTTGGTTTTAAAAACTAAGGATTAAATTTAAACAATATTTAGTTTTTTTGTTTGGTAACAATTCAAAGAAACTTAAATTCGTTGTTGGCAATGAAAAAAATGCACATTTTCTTATTACGATAAAAATAACGTATTCTAAAGTATATTCTAACGTATTCTACTGAGGCAATAGCACTTTTAAATCAGATGAACACGGCACTCAAGTGACGTACAATATACCAGCATGTTTTTTAAAAAAAATATATTATATCAGTTGGAGCAAACATTTATGAAATAAACCCTGGAACAACTCTGTGCAATGAGCATAATATCAAAAAAAAAGTTTTATTTCTTAAAAAAAAAACACCTAGATTTTTAATTAAAATATTAAAAATATTTGACCTCCTACGTTAACTTTAATGACTTTTATTTCACCTATGCTTGTTTGTCTAATTTTCTTAAAACTGTGTCCGAAAAAGAATGGAAATTTTGCAATACAAACATTTCTAATCGGACCCTATCTGCCTGTTTTTCTAACCAACACAAACATTATATAACCTGTATGTGTTTCTATTGTTTAAAAAAAAATCATTTTCGCATGCAAGCCTAACTCTGCTCTGTTAGAGGGGAATTCCCACATAGGAAAATAAACTTACCTAAATAAACAATTACCTGGAAGCCCCTTGAAGATCTGACCTCATTGACATTTTTGCAATGTTTTTACCTACTATTCCCCATCGGACATATTATGGAATTTCTTTCTTGCCAAATGTGTACCCAAACCCAGGAAATTGTGCAAAGCTAACTCTTGAATATATTACCATATACAAAACCAGCAAGCTTTTGCCGTGTGGTCAGTGGGACAAAAGCCAGCTGCTTTGAAATACTTAACCTGTACTTACTAGCGATGCAAAGAGATTTTTTTTATTAAACAAATAAAGATACAACATGCAATAAAGCATGAGCTACATAACATGCATATTCGGCAGATCAAAGAAGCGATAAAGAAAGGTGTTACGCATCTTTTAAAAAGTATTGAAATTCTTTCTAGAGTTCGCATTAAAAAATCTAGTTTTAATTTGACTTTTATCGTACTTAATAAAATAAATTAAAGTTTTATTTTGTCGAATCGGTTGTTCGTTCTAAATTCAGTTAAGTAATGGATGATTAAGGCCTTCAATTCAAATTTCTTTAAGCCTGTAAAATAGTTTAAATGTTTCACTCTTTAAATTTCTATGATTTTTTAAAAACTTATTTCAAGTTAGCTCAGCGTTAAACTTATGTAATAATAACAATCTGAATTGATTTAGACTTTAAAACCAACCATAATGGTTCATACATAAAGACATCTATTTGTCGGCAGAAATTCCTAACCACGAAGCTTTGAATAAAAATGCACAATCCCAATTTCAGTTTTAATTATGAAAATAGAACTAGAAGCCATTAAAAGCGCATGTAAAACGTAACTTAATTAAACTTTATAATCCTCTGTTTTATTGCCCAACGCTTTAAAAGACATTAACGTTTTCAAGACCTTTTTAATGTCTACCAAAAGAAAGTGTTCCAAAACTAGCACTTAAATCTCACTCCATAGACACAAACCACAGGGATCCTTTCACCATGTGGTCAACAAAATAAAAGCCGCCATTGAATGTCTGACCTCTGTCCACTGACGTAACGGTGTTGGGCGTCCGAGAAGCCAAGAAAAAATAAAGAACGTTACATTCCACTCCTCCGCATTCTACACACGTGAGAAAGTAAACGCTTGATCACCTTGAGCATACAGGCTTGACACACTTTCTTGCGGGATTCCAAGTTCTTATTAAGATTGGTTTTTACCGTTATTCTGCCGTGAGCAGGTAAACTTCAGTAGTCACAAAAATGAACTGGACCAATTTTGCTCTGAAGTAATCAGCCTTTCAGTAAACTTTCTTCTGGTATTAGTAATTCATTGCTTTCAACAATGGTCCAAGTCATTTGCCCAGATACTGCAGTTTACCTTTCACACGGCGGTATTCTACTGTGGATAGGATTGTTGCGTTCCTCGGTAGAGAGTAGTTATTGCATGATTTTGGTTTAGGGTGTATTCGGAGAATATGTAGCGAGGTTTCCAAATGTCTTTTTTTATTCGTAGCAAACCGTCTAAACCCATATTATATGTTCGGATTAGCATTAAAATAATGTATTTTAATGATGTCTTTTTTATACCTGATAACTTCAAAAAACACTTTAAATCGGTGACATTACTTATCATAGAACACTGTTACAAATGTGGCTGAATAACGTCTTTTTAAAACTAAATTTTGTAATGCAAAATCATTCTCGAAATTATAGGCGTTTAAAAACCGTCGTTTTAACTGACTTATTCCGAATACGATAAAATAGCTATTTTTCAAGATAAAAATCTCAAACCCTTGAAGCTGGGGTCAGTCCAGTTGGTGCCTTCGAATTCATTGTAAATAAAAAATAATCACGAACATAACGCTAAAGGTTTTTGCTTCTTGTTTTTAATTGTAATCATTTTTGTCAAGTAATTTTATAATATATGTAGTGTCATGACTAGCTATTAACGAATAGTAATTTTATCAGCAGTTTAGTTAGAAGGAGCAGCATAATCTGTAAATTAGTAACAGGAATTACTTGACGATTTTTTTTGACGTAGATCAAAATATGTTCTGTAAAGAAGTTAATAAAATCACTCGTACATTTTGATTATCACATCAAATTTTCGTTTTTTGATATTGATGAATAAATCGAGAGGAACAAATTAAATAAATATATTTATTGTCTAAAACTGTGATTTTGAGTTATTCTAACTTTGTCAAAATTTTATGTACTTTTGTAGTAAAAAAAGCTTACATTTCATATTTTGTAATATTGAACTTTGCCTCTTTTTCTACTATAAGACAGTTTTAATTCTCTAACGGGTAATTAATTTATATTGCTAATTGTGTTCGTTTTAAAATAACATATAAAGGGAACATAAAGGTTTTTCTTTATGATTCTCAAATTATTCCCTTCTTTCTGCTTTTTCCCAAGCCCATTGTTGTATAAACTGATAGTGGTTTGATCGAATTTTACTGATCAAAGTTTTCGTTTTTGCCGCTTTGGCGATGTCGTAGATCCAAAAGAGATGTTTTGGCTAGGGAATTGGAGCAGTTATCGAACTCTATTGAGATTGGTTTAAGAAATAATTGGAGCAGACTTGTTAATTTTTTTATTTATTTGTTTGTTTCTTTCAAAATACAGGTCATTATTGGAGAATTTATTACAATTGAATTACTTATCGCTTCATATAGAGTTTAAATAAAATTAACTTAAAAAGGAGATTTTTAAAGGTAATTAGATCGTGAAAAACGAGATGCTGCTAAAAATATAAAAACTTATGACATCGTTTATATAACATACAACAAAATAATTTTGAAAAATATTTTATTATAAAATTATATAATATACTAATGTATGCTATTTTCAATATCATGTCCTAGTTTACAACTGATCTTAATTATTGCATAAAATATCGAGAATAATTTTTGTTCATAACTTATTTATTTGAAATGGAAATACTTACATTCTTTCAATATTTATAAATTGATATTTTTTTATATAGTTAATACATTTATTAATCTTGCAAAACGTTTAACTTAATAGCAAGAAAATTCCCCTTCGTAAATAGTATTCAAAACCGGTTTCTGTTATTACTTATAGTAATTGCAGTGGGATTTTAATAAATTAAATTTTTTTTTAGTATATAATTTTCGTTGTTATATTAAGAATGTTTAAAATCATCGCATTAAAATTTAAACTAATAAATATCTTGCTTATAAAAACACTAATAGAAGGACCTCTTTACAAAAACTAAAATTTCCATGAGTTGCTTAAATTACATAAAACTAAAAAGACTATGCTTAAATTTTGAAACGTGCATTGCAAATCGTATATTATAATTATTTTTTTGTAAACTGTATTTAATTCAAATAATATTGTTTCTTTTAGGCAACTCAAACCGACAATAGCCTCAGAACTGCGCTAGCCAAGGTAGATGTACAAGTTTTAGATGTGAACGACAATGTTCCAGAATTTGAATATGAAATGTATAATATAACAGTAATGGAGAATTTACCCCCTGGTTTCACTGTTGTTCAAGTATCTGCCTTTGATGAAGATTCTGTAAGTATTTGTTTCTCCTTCTCACTGATTTTTTTTACATCACATTATTGTAATGTTTGTTTTACAACAAATTAATGTTTTCATGACATACAGAGGCACATGTACAACTTACTCCAATAGCATTTAAACAGTGAAGATGAGTGCATCCAATCACTGAGAGTGAAGCAATTTTTTCGCCGGTACCAAACAGTAATTTTACAGTATTTTAACAGTAATTAACAGTATTTTACATCATACATAAATAATCAGCACAAGGTTGATGACTGGCATTTTTACAATCATACATTGATGGTTAATTACAGATTTTTTTCAGTTTCGTTTATAATTCGACACATTTTTGAAAATAAACTTTACACCAGGGATATCTTTTAACAGTCCGAGGTTTAAAAAAAATCGCCATCAATACCTAAATGTTCAATACTAAAAAAAACAGTGTATTTAACAGAAATATCTCATAGTCCTACACTGTGAAAAAAAATCTGTAACCATAACAAAAATATTTTTTGTAAAAAACTTTTCCTAGAAAATTTCTAGTAAATAACTACTAAAAATAGTACTGTAAAAACACTTAATATATTTGTGTTAACATTACATATATATATATCTTGTATATTTACAAGACTTTTTTATGTATGCTATACATGTATAGTTTCTGTAATTTTACAAGACTTTTTTATGTATATTATTATTACTTATTTTCTAGCAAAACAGAAGAATCTCCATTATATGTTATGACTTACGACTTTCTTGGTGGGGGGCAAGTTCGCCGAGCACTGCGACCTCAGGTCTATTGTACTCAACGCCAGAAATGACACAAACACATAGACAAATAACAACATTTATTGACAAACAAAAACATCCATGCCTTACCGGGATTCGAACCAGAGCCCAGAGGCTCCAAAGGCTAGCTCCCTAACCGTTGCGCCACCGGGTCGGCTTCATTACATGTTAACGAAATGTTCATGAACATAAAACATTAAATAATCGGAACAATGCCGAATACAAAAATAAGAATTATAAATAGTATAATAGAAAGAAATAAAAGTTACTCACCTATATTTTATACCTGTATCAAATTTAAAACGTTATATCATTTTTAAATGGCGATGAATTGATCCAAATCACAAACGAAACTTTAGAAGCGATGCGCGCGCAACTTCAAGTCGAAGATGATTGGTTGAAAAAAATTGCGAATACTAGAACATTTCCTGTAATTGTAGAAATAAGGATTTCTGTTCCGAATTACAAAAACTTTTTTTGTAAAATTGGTTATTTCTGTAACGTTACAAAAACATTTTTTGTACGTTTACAGTATTTTTTTCTCAGTGTACATCATGACACCTGAAGTAGTTCTACATTGTCTCACCTAGTCCTACACCTGAAATTCTTAAGGCGCACACGTGTAAAGTAAAAGAGAAATCAATATCAGAAGAAAGAAACTCAGCTATAGTCGTTCCCGAATCAATAATACGGAAATCTAGATCATCTCTTCGGTAGCTTTGACAGAAAAGTGAAAATTGAATAGCCAAAAACTTGGGAATCTGCCATTTCTCATGTCACGTTTTGGTGGGAAGCATTGGGTAGAATATTTTCGTTCCATTTGTGAAAGTACTTGGGTTACATCGAATAGTTTTAGGTGTTGAATATTTCATTAGTTATATATTTGGCTTTTCGGAAAAAAATTGGCACACGTATGTATGCGTTTACAGTATTTTTTTCTCAGTGTACATCATGACACCTGAAGTAGTTCTACATTGTCTCACCTAGTCCTACACCTGAAATTCTTAAGGCGCACACGTGTAAAGTAAAAGAGAAATCAATATCAGAAGAAAGAAACTCAGCTATAGTCGTTCCCGAATCAATAATACGGAAATCTAGATCATCTCTTCGGTAGCTTTGACAGAAAAGTGAAAATTGAATAGCCAAAAACTTGGGAATCTGCCATTTCTCATGTCACGTTTTGGTGGGAAGCATTGGGTAGAATATTTTCGTTCCATTTGTGAAAGTACTTGGGTTACATCGAATAGTTTTAGGTGTTGAATATTTCATTAGTTATATATTTGGCTTTTCGGAAAAAAATTGGCAGACTTATGTATGCAATTAAAGATTTACATATAAAATAAGTATTGTTGGAAGCATTAATTCAGGATAAGTCAAGGAAAATATACAATTTTTACGACTTTCAAAACAAAAGAGTTGTATTAATAAATATATTTTTTATAAATAATTTTTATATTTAATCTAATATATATTTATGAATTGAGATCTTTAAGGTTTCACAAACATTTTGCGTTTGAAATCAATTGATGGCATTTGATCAAATTTATTTAGCATTTGTTTTAAGAAAGAGACCACCGGTCGGCATTGTTCGATTTTTAACGAAAAATGTTGACTACCTTAAACAATCAAACTATTCAGAATCATAAATAATAATTTTTAATAGTGGAATTCGAAAATATAAAATGCTCCTATTGTATACTAAGGATTAGCCTCCTTCGTGAGCATGCCTACATCTTTGAGGTGCCCGTTCGTCACTAGTCTATGATGATTGACTGGTAGAAAATTTTTACTAAGATTGAATCGGGAATTTATATGCTATGGCGAATTGTTAAAGTGATAGTAGCTAAAGGTAAAATTAAAAATCGCTTCAGCATTTTAATATTCAATAAGGATTCGTTTTTGTTGTTAAAGTCTGTAACCGTGCTACGCAGTGTAATGGTTATAGCTAAGATGGTAAATTTGGGTTAGACATGGTTGTAAGTAGCACACTATATAAAAAAAATTCCCTCTAATTTACCATTACAATGTGATAGTAAAAGTCCTGCCCTGTGCTGTGAATTTACATATGGTGCAAAATTTATTGTGTGGTACCGGCGAAACGCGGTTTGCTTCATTGGCAGTAAATGGATGCTCACATGTTCTCTATTTAAACTCTTTTGGAAGAAGTTGTTTAGGTTGCTCTGTACGTCGTGAAAGCTTCAATTTGCTGAAAAACAAATATTACAACACCGAGATGTAAAATACAACCGCAAAATAAACTAAAATGTAACAGATTAGTTTACGCTGTACCATATCTGCACTTTATGTAAACTCAATACAAGACTTATTACTCAAAACGTGCATTTTATTATACAATAACGATTGTACTTTTCTGACCTATATAATCTTTCCTTCAGGGCGACAACGCAGAATTCAGGTACGAGCTCGAAGACGAATCCGGTGCCTTTTCCATAGACCCCGTCGGAGGGTCCATCAGCGTCAAAGACCCCAGCAAGCTGGACAGAGAGACCAAAGACGTCATACGCATGAAAGTCGTTGCCAAAGAAAGGAAACCAAATGTCAACCCTAGTGCCAGAGCTACGCCAGCCGTTGTGGAAGTGCATTTGCTGGATGCCAATGATAACAATCCACAGTTTGTGCCTAGTAGTGTGTATGTGTTCAGTGCTACTGAAGTGGATGCACCGTTGTCTATTGTTGGACAGGTAAGTTAAAAATGGTTACATAAGCTGAGCATATATGGGGGAACTCGGTCCCTTGAACCTGGCCGGATGAATTGTTTCTCCTTCTGGATCGGTGTCCTGTGCTAGCTTGTCATGTAAGCTCCACCAGCTACAATGCTTATACCTATCAAGTCGGAGAAAAAATACTTCCGGGTCAGGTTAAAGAACAGAGTCCTTTCATGACAGCCCAACTCTAAACTCTTGAGACTCTAAAAAATTGAGTAACTGATATAGAGAAAATGTCTTCGTACAATCACTTCATGTGACATTAAGATTTTCGTTTCATGCATTATTGCATTGAAATGCATCTGCATCGAAAGGTCCATTTTGTACAATTATCAACTTTTGGACCTTAAGTAACAAAAGTTTCACTTTTACATATATTTAACTATCGCCAATTATATACTGCTTCCACATAGCTACATTCACTTATAAAACATGTGTCAAATTACAATCAGATATTTTTATAGTTAGCTATTTAGTAAAAACTATACCGGATGCTCGATTTAACTAATTTGTAATTTTTACAATAGGTACACCCCTGAATATTCGCCTGTATTTGGCTTTTATATTGTGCAAGAACTGTTTATGCAATGTTTTAAATAATGATTAAAAAGCATTAAAACATCAAAAAATTTGAAAAAAATTTCATTTGTTTTACAGTAACTAAAACTACAATTTCCCTTTTTTTTACAATACTTTACTTAAACGGGTTATAAAAAAATCCGCACAGTCTTTTTTTTAACGAAAAAATTCCAACTCAAGCCACACATTACACAACACCACCTAAATAATACATTTCAAGAACATCATCCAAACAAAATCGTTTAACCCACCACAAGCCCTGTTCTCTAAACAAACTATACCTTTTAGGTCATTGCCCTGGATCCCGATTTAGACGTCAACGGCGTCGTGCGATACAAACGTCAAAACGACAGCCTAAGCCAGACGGTGCCTTTCGACGTCCATCCTGAAAACGGATCAATCTATATCCTGGAGTCTTTCCGGACCATTCGGGAAAAACCGGCACGATACACATTCTTCGTGCAGGCATCGGATCTTGCTAGGATAGAATCGGAACGCAGGTGAGAATAATTTATTAGATGGATTAAGGGATTCTATCTGATGTTACCTGTATTTTTTTTTATTCAATGAGATGAAATGTGTTTGTAAGAGAGAGAGAGAGTTGGAATGGTATAAATCGAAGTTTCACATCCAGAAATAAATTTTTCATGTACAGTCATCAGTAGCATATTTTACTTTAATGGTATTGAAGAAGTACGGACCTAGCCCGGTTTTGATCCAGGAACCTCTTGCGTGCGAGCTCAATACTGAACCGTCTGCGACACAGTAATTACTCAGACGCGAGGGATAGTATTGGATATTTGTGATGACCGACACAGTATCTTTGGTTTAAGCTTAGCTCCGTAAGAGCTAATCACTAAAGACTCTTAGTATTATTGTTTTCTTTTTATTATGAACTAAGAATTTCCATATCAAAATTACTTCAGTAGAAAAGAAGTAATATGGTTTTATGCTTAAGATAGTTATCCTGAGATAATATTGAATTAGAGGAATCGTTGGATCATACCTCACTAGCATCCTGTATTGTTTTATTTAGTAGGGTGAAATGCTATCAGGTTAGTGGTACGCTTCAAACTTTATATGAGTTTGTATCATTATCTTGCAGACTTTATATATGGAATTAAATTTATTGCACCAAAAATTGAGTCTTCTTTTGTCTTTATAGCTTCTTGCTAAGTTTTTTTTTGGAATCAGATGACTTTAAAATTATAGGAACAAATTACTTCAATGGAAAGGTACAAAATAGGTTTTAGGTATTGATACTTTTAAATTCATTTGAAATTAATGTACATCATTCACATTCTCAAGTTCATTTACTAAATATATTTTAAAGGCAAAATTTCAAAAAATCCTTATAGGTTGCTCAAAAATTGTCAAATTTGCAAACTAATTTATTAAGATAGCTAGTACAGAATGGCAATTTTTAAAGAGGTCCCAAAACTAATTACGGATTGCGTATTTAAGCCACTTTTAAAATAACCACCCTGATCATAGGCAGCTCCTTCCAAATTTGCCTATCCATTACCCCGATTTCAGTTCTACAAGGTTAACTTCCGTTTTAAATCTGTTCCGCCCTAAGTAGCCTACCTGTAAAAAACAAAAGAACAAGAGATGATAGATGAATCTTCTAATCGATAAGTTTAAGGCTAATTTCTGCTTCAGAAGGTGAAGTTACTTGTTTAAAAATGATTATTGATGCATATGAAAAGGAATTCAATGCATTGACGTTTTGGAATCATGTGACAAAGAAACTTATAAATCTAAGTAAATTGAGTATTGAACAGTTTGCAGTGTGACCTTCTGAGAATATCTGTGGAAGTTCGTAATTTCACTTGTGAATTTATTGCAATAATTACGAAAAGTGCGTGATTATTTCATTGTAACTTTATTGGAAGCCTTTTAGTACCCATGAGATATCTTTGTTATTATTATTGCAACTCAAATTAAATTATATTTATTTAGCTTGCTTTTAAATTAATCTTTAATGCAGTGGATATATCAGACAAATCATAAAATAGTTAGAAACTTTCTAACTGAAATAATTTCATATATTTTGTAATGAATTCGTTTAGTTCTATATTTTATCTTGCAAAAACCTTGAAATATGTACATTAATTGTGTTTTATAACTTTTCCTTCTATAAAAAATGCATCTGTTTTAAATTATGCATTCTAAACTTACGTCACAAAAAGCAAATAATACATGGCGTTTATCTATGACACAAAATTATATGAACTTTTTTTAATGCATTGGGCCACTTTGACGAAAGTTCACTAACGCTTTAAGATAAGACATCTAAAACATCGATTGTCCAAAATATGTGAGTCTTTTAAGTTTTTGCCCTGAATTGTGGGACTTGAATCAAAAAGAGGTTGCCTTATCTGAAAGAACAATTGCTCATAAAAACCGATCTAGTTCCATTGCTTAAGGCTCTTAACGCATTTACTCCAACAATGTTTTCCAAATTAATCTCTCAATGTAGAAGGTTAAAGATCGGAGATTGATTGAACTTCAAACATTTTTCCAACCAACCTAATTGTGTTGTCCAAACGATTAGTATTTTCTCGAAAAGAAATTGTGCCTTACGGATATCAGATACACATTTCTGTTATTTTTGACAAACGTGTACAAATGTTTTGTTCAAAAACGATTTTCTTGTGAATGCAATGAAAGATATTTCCTGCTTTAAAACATTTTTTTTAGAATTAACCATGATATTTAATCATTAAATAGCCATTCAAGTTTTCCAAATTTCGTAATTAAATTTACGACTCCTCATGATCCCCATCATGATCATTATTTATTTATCATCTATCGTTGATCATTTATTTTAACATTTAAATGACCAGTTAAAAATCAAGATATTGGTTGAAAAGGTGTTAATATTCTGCGATTATTTTAACTATCTCGGGGGAGAAGTGGTGGCACTTCTGTCACGTGATCAACTATCAACCATTTAGTACAGAACGTAACAATTATTACACGGTTTTTCGAAAGTTCTAGAAATTTAAATTAGTTCTTACTCATCTTCTTTTATCTCGTCTGTCACATGAGAAATAAAATGATGGGATTATTGAATGAATATTTTTGCTAATTATGAAAAATTTAATGAGGTTATTAAGGACATTAAATGAGTTTTTAGTGTATTAAGTCTCTTAATTATGTATTTGTACTCTCTTTTATGTACTCTGTGAAATAATATAAGTGACAATTATTAAGCCTGCAAGTTTCATGAATCAAAATACAAATACTTTGAGTTTGTGTTCATTGTATTGAATATCTTCTTTGAATTATGTCTTATTTAATGATAGGCTTCTTTATTTACATACTAAAAGAAAAGTGCTATAATAATTTGTCCAGGAACTGTAAGTATATTTTTGTCTCGCAAGTTTAGGCAACTTAGACAAAAACAAAGTAACTTTGTATTTAACTAAGTTCATTTTATTGACTATTACTTTGTGACTATTTTTCCTTATAAATTAAGATAGTGCTGTCATTTATTAAAAAAAAAGGCAAAAATAGTCAAACTAAGTTTAAATAAGTGTATTTAGTGTAATGTTCTTTCGGAGCAAAGCTTGTAACAAACTAAAATAACTAAAGTTGCTCAATTGATGGCAGTTATTTATAATAAAAAACGTGATATAAAAAAAATATGTTTCGATCTTGATTGTCTCCCACTGCAATTCTTGTTCACCTATTTTTCTCAAAATATTTTAAGGAGTAGTTACATGTTTGTCAAACGGTAAAAAAACATGATAAAGTACCGCAAAATCGCGCTGGTCACTGATTGTTAAACAGCAGCTAATAGAATTCCTCATGAAATTTTGATGCGGTTATATGATTGTCGAGGCATGACCTAAGCGTTGATGATATCAATCCTAAATTTAAGGTTTCTTCCCATTAAATGGGTCATTTTTTTTTTAAAGTGAGGATTGATTGTGAAGTTTTGGCGATGCTTCACTACACCGTTGTCGACATGATATTATTGCTTTTCGAATTCGAAAAGTAAATTTCATGCCTACTGAAACAGTTATGTGAGTTTAATTGATTGTAAGAAAATTAGGTTAGAAAAAAGAGTATTTATGTTATTTTCCTAAAGAAAATATCTCTTACTAGTTACACTTACACAACTCTTTCCTTCGGCAAAACAGGAAATAAAATTTGTTTGGAAATATTTTTGACTCTTAATCAATATCTGTTCTTTAACTTAGATGAGGCTTTTTGTCATCGTTAGTGTATAATAAATAAAATGTAAAGAACACGTGATAAAAATTTTAACTCACTTTCTCCAGAAAATATTATTAATAGTTGATTTTTAAATGCTTTTTCATTGCAAATTCGATAAAAAAACAAAAAATTAAATAGGTGTTTTGAATCCAAAAAAAACGGGGGACAAACAATTATTATATGACCGTACAATAACGAGAAACTCACACAAACTCAATTTTTGCTTATGCTTCATACATATCAACGGAATAAAATCATTTAATTATCAACCCATAAAAATAAACATATTTAAAGAGTGTAGTTACAAAACTCACTTTTTTCAAAGCATATCTATGATATAAGGTCTGACCCGTTCATTGGAGATTTTTGACGATTGGTAATTCATTGGACCAAGCCGCCAAAGAACGGTCTGGATCTTATATCTTAGTAATACTTTATAGAATGTCAGTTTTGCAGCTAAACCTTCATTTTATACATTTCAGGTTCCTATCGCTTTAACTTTAATGCAAGTAAATAAAATTATTTACTTAATTAAAAGTTCTTAATGTTCGTTCCAGGTCTTCGGTCGCTGTTGTCAATGTGAACATCAAAGACATCAACAACAATGCTCCTGAATTCACCGGTGCCCCTTACGAAGCGTTCATTGGAGAATCCTTGCCACCAGGCGCACTCGTCTATCATCTACAGGTAGGCGTTATTTTCATAACTTTGTAAAATAATTAATTAAAATTCATTGAAATTTAAATGAGAATTTATAAAAACGAGAATAATTGGTAAATTCTAGAATGCCCTTGGCAGCTTTGTTTTTATACATGGTTTTATGTGATCTCATATGGGTTATTTTGGGATACTTCGTATTGAGTCATAAGATAAATTCATAGGAAATTCGTCAAAATAAACATAATTGAAGGATGTAGATGCAAAACTTGCATTCTCCAAAATATAACTAAGATCAAGAGGGTCCGACCTGTTCATTAGCGACTTTAGTCCATAACAAAAGACTTTGAGTTTTATTCTACTATAACAATTTCAGAATGTGACCTTTTTATAATTTTTTACAACAATCATAATTTAAAAAAAAAATAATAATTTCAATTAACATATCTCACAATACTGACATGAGCAGGTAAACCTAACTATTGCAACATGAAATTTTACAACCTCTTTGCCCTGAAATAATCAATGTTTTAGTATACGCGCTTGTAGATGTTAAGTACTAACAACAGTCCAAGTCATTGTTGCAGGTACAGTAGTTTAACTTCCAATGTTTTGGAACGTTGCAATATCCATTAATTTGCTTTTATATGAGCATTTATGAAATTCAATAAAAGCTATTTCATTGAAAGTAGGCTTTCTGCAATTATAAATAATATGTAAATGAAGCTAATTCACCAGTATTGTTCCATAAAAGCTATACATATTTTCCACCCATTTATAAAAAAAAGATTTTTAAAAATACATAATAATAATCCATCTCAACTTACATATAATAGTGATTTTTGTGAAGAAAACTACAGTTTGAAAACAATAGAAAGATAATCATAGTTCTAAAAACCATCTTCAGAGAAAGAAAACGGTTTGTTAATGTTGTCCAACGGGATGTAGACGAATAGCTGTAAAAAAACCATCCGCGAACTATTTTAAACGGAGACACCTGCAATTAGTTCAAGGCTGACTAACCTATTGCTCAGCAAACAAAGAAAACTTTTAATGAGGGTGTTATTTCGGAATCTATTATAATATTTAGCCCTTTTTCTGTAATAGCTCTTTGTTTGAGTATCTTTTAAAATGTAATGCCTCCAAAGATTTGCATTGAAAAGATCTTAAAATTTAAGATTTCCAGATATAATCCATTCACAGGAGAAATATTGTTAGTTTAATCTCCGAAATACTATAATTTTAATAGTTTCGCCCTAAGAAATGTTAATCCGTTAACCACGAATACTATCAATACCTCAATTCCGTACAAAAACGTTAACTAAGAAGCTTGTAAAATTTGTTTTTCGTGCAATTTAATTGTTTGCTCATAAATTGTTCAGCAATATATCTTCATTCACCTTGTATTTTGTTGATTTATATAGACTTAAGGGGGAATGGGCGCGCTAGACCAGGGGTCTCCAAAGCAAAGTGCCTCAGTGTTAATCCCAAGGCGAAACAACTATTTTCTCTGCCATATTTCTCCGGCTGAATTGAACATTTTTACAAGCGGATTTTTTATGTGATAAATGTAGCTGACTTACGGGTCCCGACATTCCCACTTTTTGAAATTGGTTCGAATATATTTTTTTAATTTTCAATAAATAACTTTACACAAAATATTCGAAGCAATTTCAAAAAGTGGGAAGATAGAGACCTGTAAGTTATCTACATTTATTATTTAAAAAAAAACAGTTTGTAAAACTTTTCAATACAGCCGGAGAAATGTGGCAGAGAAAATAATTTTTTCGCCATTGGATTATCACTGAGGCACTTGAGTTTGGAGACCCGTGGTCCAGCGCGCCCAATCCCCCATAAGCAGAAAGCTCCTTTTCGCATTCAAAATTTTCTTACCAATAACCGTTACAATAGGTAAAATTTATATTATTGTGCCAAATAATGCCTTTAAATAATAATTGATACAGATGACCCAATGACATCAAACGGCCCTATCTTTTATGGCATGATAAAAATCTGAGTCCCCCAACTTAAATTAGCCCATGAATTTGATAAATAGATTTCCTTTACTAATTTGGATTTGCTTAATTAATGCATCATTAACACTTTCGACAGCAGTGTTAACTACTGACACATGCTAGCAATTACCTTAATGTTATTTGAAATAGCTCGGTAATAGTTTGCATAATGGACAAATTTTGGGGGAAATTTAACTATTTGATCTAAATGCTAATTTAATGTGAAAATAATAGAGTGGGATTGTCTCGTCATTTCATTGTTTCGGAATAGTTTACCTCTAAGCTTTCTAAACTATTTGCATACTAATTCAGCAATGCGGTGAGATTGCAGTTTTAAACTCTTTTATCTGCATAATACCTGTATTAATAACAGCCTAATCGCAACATACTTGTATTTATCTCAAAGAAATACTTCATGAAATTTTAATATCAAAAGTAATATGTATGCATTATATTTTGCATTCTGATAGAATTCAATCATCATTAGTTTCAAATCAAATTTACTTAATGTTCCATGAAAATGTATGCGATCATACAAATTTAATCCCAAAGGTGACCATAGGTTCATATTTACACCCAAAGGTGTGACCCAAAGGTTCCATATTTACAATAATTTACCGTATGCAATCAAACCTCGTTAATTTGAAAGCCAAGGGACATCTACATAATTAGTTCGTCTTAAGCGCATTTTGATTTATCCGTGCACACTATTGGTAACACTACAGGATAACAAACGAAATGTTTTTAAATTAACAGTAATTCATATTATTCATGTTCCCATTAAAACTGTTCAAATATAAATCGTTAAAAAAGTGATAAAACCTAATTAGTTGTTTGATTTTAATTTTAGAACTAATGCTAACGGATGCGGAAGCTATTCTCTCTTTCCCTGACATTTAAATTTACAACATTTTGAATTGAGATCGATTACTGGGAAATGAATTGAAAATTCAGGTCTTTAAATCAAACAACCTAAATTATGACTTAATTGGTTAAAAAAAAAAAGGTTTTTTGGACTCTTTTATACACAAAACAAATGACTTCAATTCTAGATCAATACAAACTTTTTTTTTAAAAGTTTATTCTATTTTCGTTGAATTGGTCAAAAAAAGGTTCCACCGCAACCATTATACAGGTATTCAGGCGTGTCAGTTTACTAATAACACCATTCCAGTCCACATCTTTTTTGTGAGCGTTTCAAATACAATGTGTTTCATTCAGTTGTTGAAACGTCGTTATTATATCACTAAAGACCCATTTATGTGTGTTTTTGTCATTGTATGTCTTTATCTATCTTTCTGTCTAAGTTTACATTGGAGGATACAGTCATGACCTTGATTTCGTTCACGGAAGATAGTTTTTTTTTCTCAAGATTGGAATGCTATTTTCTGGTTGATTTCAAATTTAAACTATTCGTCGTGGATTTATTTATAAGTAAAAATAGGTTAACTAATTTGTTTATCGGTAAATTTAATTCGATTTGCTTCACTAAATGTAAATAATTGAAAATAAAAAATGTTTTTAAGGAAGTAGAGCAATTTCTTAATTTTTTATATATTCTGCTATATTTTTTAATGAAAGAAGAATTGCATTTACGAAAACTTTTGTAGTTTCTTTTATTGCAACCAGAACATACTTTGATAGCAAAAATGTGTTAATAAAATTTGAACTTTGATGGATAGATACTAAAAATTAATAAATATATTAATAACCTGTTTATTTTACTGACCTGGTATTAAACGTGAAATTAATAACAGCTATCTTAAAAAGTGATTGAGAAGATTAGGAATACATATTACATTTTTAATAATTTGATACCTTTTTTTATTATGACATTTTTTAATAATATTTTGTGGTTTCGAAGCATATTAAAGCGGATTGGTTCCCTTAACCGAAGTCTTCTCTTCGTGTTTATCCAATGGAAAATATAATTTTCTAAGCCAAATTACAGCGGCCGTATGCAATATTTTTTACAGATGTTTTATTTTTACGCCTATAATTTCACTTTCTGAAATCGGTTCGAATACTTCCTGATTTTCAATTTATAATTGCACAATGAAATCCAAGCCAATATCAAAAAGTGGATTTGTAGTGACGTTCAAGTCAGCTTTATTTATCATATAAAAACAGCTTGTAAAAATATTCAACACATCCGGAGTAATTTGGTTTAGAAAAGTATGAAGACTTCGGTTTGAGGACCCAGCTTCCGCTCTCATTCCCTTTTGAGTAAGTTAATTTGAGAGCAAATTCAGATATTTTAGGTTTAGTCATGACCCAACTTTACTATAAACATGCTTTTTTACAGACGTGCTACAATTTTCGAATCATAAAAATCGTTTTTTAATATTAAATATCTTAACTTCTTTTCGCACTAAACTCTGCTTACCAAAGTGACCCTTAAACACATTTCCTGGACAACAGATACTTACCAAAAATCAGCTTACAGACCATAATTACATGAATATTTCAATTTAACACAAGACCGCATCACTATCGTGGACAGGCCTAAACTGCAGTATCGATTTTAATGACTTGAACCTTTGTTGTAAGCACTTAATAAGTCTAACCTGTAAGAAAGTATACTAAAAGTTAAAATATTTTTGGCCCAAAGTGGTCAAATTCATTATTGTGGTTACTGCAGTTTTCAGTTTACCTGTCCACGGAACTTCAATGTAATACAATACTGGTCTTCAGCCAAAGTTTCTTCTTCATCTTTTATGGACTTGAACCATAAACCAAAGGGCGTTGTAGCTTTTCCAAAAAATATGAGCCATTCAATCAACGTGTGGGTTATGAGTAAATTGCTCATAGCCTGCTTCTATGTATCAAACCGGTCCATAACTTCTTCAATATGGGACACGTGCTTTTTTACGTTTTGTGTTAATTCACTAATGGGTGGGAATCCTTTTGTTGTATATGAAGGACGGGTTAAAAGGCTCAGGTGCAGTTGGTGAATCGGTATTTGAAAATATTCATGAATTGGAAGATGGTTATCAAATTACCAGATGTTGCGAAAATGTAGGAGTGGGTTTCTTTTGAATTTACGCGAGATGGAGTTGTTTATTTTGTTTGAAATGGAAATATTGCGTTGAGAATTATAATAAGTTTTGTTGAAAACATTTTTGAGTTATGCTGTTATAAAAACCCTAAAAAACACTTACATTCAATAATTTTGTGCATTTTAAACTTTTGTTAGAATAAAAGAAGGTAATAACTTTTATGATATAAAATTGTATTTAGTCAGGGATTTTGTATTATATATAAAAGAGTAGTTAAAAGTTTCACGTTATGTTATTTTATCGGCTCTCAAAAATTCCAAAAACAACAACATTAAAACACCAAATCTATAGATAATAACACAGTTTATTTAATAACAACAACAATTATACAATTATATGTATTTGATGTTTTCGGAATATTTAAACAACAATTTTATAAGTAATAACACCTTCTATTTGATAATAATAACAATTTGTATTTTATACTGAAAGATAGATTTTATTTTTCGTAAAATAAAACTCTTTCCATGACTTCTTTCCTCATATTTATAATTTAATCAATAAAAATATTTTAGGCTAAAGATCCAGATTCAGAAACAACTCTGCAGTATTCCATCGTAGCTGGAAACGATGAAGGAAATTTTGTGGTAAACTCCATGACGTGAGTAAATTTTACAATTTTGATGCTTGAATAGATTAATAGTTTAAAATAAAAGTGAATAATATTATTAGAATATATTGAACAGCATTCAGTATATATTTAAAATACACTAGAAATAGTTTTATTACAGAACTATCCGCTGTTCTTTTGTCATAAAAATTATAACTCATTTGATTATAAACCTTTTACACTCAAAGGCGTGTACATATGTCTAGAAATTGTTATTTTTTCTAAAAAACGATTTTATTTTAATAACTTAATTTATAAATGGATAAAAATAATTTTAATGCATAAGTGTTATAAGGCATATAACTGCAGAAATTTCAATTTCAAATAATTTTAAAATCAATTTTGAAAATTTAAACTGAATATTGTGTTGTGAAAGTAAGTTTACAATGGACAAGTTGCATGAAACCCGAAATTCATAATATATGTGTTTTTCTGGTACATTAGAAGCTGCAGATTCCGAATGTAAGATTAAATATTCACAAATATGTTTAATTTCAACAAAAAATGCATTTGAAATTTGCCGAAAATGTACGTCACTGAAAACAGCTCTACGTCAACTGTTATGTTTTTGGCGATGTTTCGATCTATGCTGTAATACACTTTATAAAATAGTAAACCTTACAATTTCTGCGAAACCTCATTAAAAGAAGAAGACAATATTGTTTGTAACCAGTTCATATCAAGGAAGTTAAACAGCTCGTTCCAAGTTTGGTTGTTAGTTAAAATACACACACTAGAGCGCGTATGAGCTATTGCAGAACTATTGACTGTTGGATCTGATCGAAATAGTCGAGTGAAATCGTTCAACGTTTGAAGAGATTAACCGGAATGAACATGACATGTTTCTGTAAAATAGCATAACTTTTTTAAGAGTTTGATAAAGATGAAAGCACGTTTCACAGTTTCAAAAGCAATACAGTGAAACGTGATACGAAATAACACGCCAAGAACAAAAAAAAGCCAACCGTGACGTCATCTGTTATGCTAAGAGAGGTTTAACAGGAGTGACGTACATTAACTTTAAAAATGAATTTAAAAATAAATACATTTTTAAAACCAGAAATACTTGAGTTTTAGAGGTTTTTTAATATGCTTAATCGAATAATATGTTTGTGGAAAACGCTGTAATTGTCCATTTAGCGATTTGCTTGTATCGTAGTGGATTTCATGATGTTATTTGTTTTTAGTGGTCAAGTGCTTACAGCAGCCGTAATGGATTATGAAAAGAAACAACAGTACGATTTATTGGTACAAGTTTCAGATGGAATTAATGTAAGTTAAACTTATATGTTGTTAACATCAATATATTCGATAAATTAAAATTACTTCAACATAAAACTTTTTTTGTCTTCTTTTCTAGACTGCAGTTTCACCAATGACGGTTAATGTCGTGGATATCAACGATCAACAACCTGTTTTCACTCATAGTTACTACAACTTCTCGATTGTTGAAGAAATGCAAGAGAATGTTACTGTAGGCTCGATATTGGTAGGTCAATTAGTTTACTTGAAAAATGAAAAAAAATCTGGTTGCTTGTGAACTATGGATTATTAACAGTCATAACAAACATTTTAAGAGGAAAGAAAGGAAATAAGTTACTTAGTTTTTTCCCAATACCTTGAAAAATAACTACGAGGGTTGCTATTTATATTTCTGGCCTAATAATGAAAAAACAAATTTGTAGCATCGAAATTGGTTTTATTGTTTTTCAAAATATTCTCCTTGATGATCAATGAACTTTTGCATGCGTTTGAACCAATTTTCAAAGCACTTTTTCCAGTCCGATTGAGGTAACTCCAAAACATGCGTTTTGAATGCATCAACCGCTTCTTCGGGGGTCAAAAATCGTTGTCCACGTAATTTATTTTTGATGTGTGGGAATAAGAAGAAGTCATTGGGTGCTAAATCAGGGCTGTAAGGCGGATGACCCATCAGTTCGATCTTTCGCTCCGTCAGAAATGCCTTTGTTTGAGTCGATGTGTTGAGCTCGCATTGTCGTGATGAAGAATGATTCGCCTATTCTTCTGCTTTTTTCGAATTTCTCCGATGACTTCTGGCAAACAAATGGTCGTGTACCATTCAGAATTGACCTTCCTGCGTTGCTCTAATGCCACTGTTGCCACATGACCGTTAATGCCGAAGAAACAGGCAACCATTTGTTTCGATGTGCTTCTTCCTCGAACAACTTTTGTTGGTTTTGCTTCGTCTTGGAAGACCCATACAGTTGATTGCTGTTTTGTTTCCGGCTCATATGCATAGATCCATGATTCGTCACCTGTGTAGATGTTATACACAGCCTTTGATGCACCTCGAATGTATTTTTCCAACATTTCCTTGCACCAATCGACACGAGCCTTTTTTTGAGCGTTTGTCAGATTATGCGGGATCCAACGCGAACAAATTTTTTTTACGCCCAAATGTTCATGCAATATCTTATTGATGCTAGTCATACTAATGTCCAAAGACACCTCTATCTCACGGTATGTCACATGACGATCTTGCTTTATCAGTTCATGCACAGCATCGATCTTTTCTGGCACAACAACTGATTTTGGACGACCTGCACGGGATTCGTCCTGGATCGAACATCGACCACGATTAAATTCGTTAAACCAGTTTTTTACAGTGCTGTAGGATGGCGCTTTATCGCTGTATAAAGAATTAAGTTCATCGAAGCACTCTTGTCTTGACAATCCACGTCGAAAGTTATGAAAAATAATCGCACGAAAATGTTCACGAGTTAATTCCATTTTTTGAAAGAGAAGAACTTTTCAATTTGCTGTCACCAACACAAATAAAGTTATAATGGCAAATCGTCTGAAAAATTTATGTTTAAAAATATCAAACTTTCGATTAAAATCGTCTGCGGCCGCTTAGCAAAACTTACTGTTGCAAAGGCCAGAAAATTAAATAGCAACCCTCGTATTATAATCGTTGATTAAGGCCAATAATTGCATTTGAACTGAATTGTTCTAACAGTAATTGAATAAGTAGCAAGAGGTTTTGCCATATACTACTTTGATTTGAACAGTAGTTACGCAGTAAAAGGTTCGAAGTACTGTAAATCCCAGTAAAAAAAGAAAGGTGTTTAATGTGTTAACATCGACAATGATAATTTTTTCTACTGAATTATCAAATAGCGCAGATAAACTAATACTATGAAATATAGGTATGACAGAATAATCCGTGTAACACTCCTTTTGAGCTTTCCATTTTTGTTTTCAGATATTTAATTATTTTAGTGTTATACCCTAGAGCTAAGGCTAACTATTCATTAAGTTTAAAAAATAAAAATAAAGTTTCAGAAAGGGAGTATTGCTTTCTACATTGACAATGTAAATAGGTTACACGTTTTAGTATTTTAGTTTTGTAATTTACTTCAGACATCATCAATATTTCAAACACATCCATGGTAACCTTAAAATTTCCACACACAGGCTCTAAACACATCCATGGTAACTTTAAAATTTCCACACACAGGCTCTAGACGGGGACTCAGGCCGCAACGCCATAGTCCGGTACAAGCTTCTTGGCGACCAAGCCAACGAGGCCTTCACCATTGACGAAACCGGTGCCATTTTGAGCAGACGACGTCTGGACAGAGAACGGGAGGCCGCGATCGACTTTCTGGTGATCGCGTTCGACGCGGGGACCCCCCAGCTTAGCGGCACGGCTACAGTTGCAGTAAGAGTGGAAGACATTAACGACAGTCCACCTTACTTCGATTCTGACACGTATATTGTCAGTGTGCCTGAAGAGGAGAATCCTCCGTATACTGTTCATAAGATGCATGTGAGTATAAAATTTGGTTTTATGCTATTGTTGGGAGTATTGGCTACCGTTAATTGGTTAATATTAGCTTCTTAATAGTAACTTGGGACCAAGTTTTGTTGCATTGAAAATCTTCATAACTTTGTCTGTTGTTAAATTATTACGGCATTTTTCAAAAAGAGGAGTCTCTGTCTTGACTAACAAGTAAAAGAATCGACATGTAGAAATATATAAATATGTTACAATACATGAATTGCATTTAAAATAGATTTTGATAGTTAATTGCTTAGGAAATAAGCAAGTTGGTAGCTAGTGGAAGACATTTGTTCGAGGCTTAACTTTAATAAAATAATCTTAACTAATGCGATCAACTACGATGATTACATTATATCTTTGATAATGTGAAGATGATATATTTTCGAGTTTAGACTATGAACACGACTGACTCAAATTGAGGGTGAAGATTTTCATGTCATACATTACATGTTTCACATAAAAGTCTTTCATGTCATACATGACTTTTGTTATGAATTTTTGTACTAAGCCTATTTACCATCACACCTTTTAGGCCAAAGATGACGACACAGGTGAAAATGCTGTCCTAAAATACCTAATCGTTGGAGGAAATGAAGAGAAGATGTTCACGATCGATGAGGACAACGGCATCGTGACCACTGCAGATAAGCTCAACTTCGAAAGACAGTCAGAATACGTGCTGCATGTAGCTGCCAGAAACGTCAAGCCTTTCCAGGGACCACAGGCGTCTTCTCTGGCCAATCCTTTTGTCAAACTAGTCATTCAAGTCATGGTAAGTGAAATTGTGCTAAATTAGTTAGAATGTTTAGGTTATTTATCTCTGTTAGAAGACATCATAAGAAAACTTAAAAATTAACTGCTACAGTATACGTTGAAGAAATTTCTGGTGTGTTTGACGGATCGAGTATAAGTTTGATGTTAGCCTTTAGTAATTTTATATAATGAAAACTCATTCCAGTTCGCAATGCATTGGAAGTCATGGTTACACATGATATCCTACGATCAAATCTTGATATCGCATCGTAGGAGTTATAAATGAAATATAGTTCAATATCTTAAGATTACGTGTGGTAGGATATGAGACGTAGAAAGAGCTTCTGGTAAAGGTCACCTAAAAGACGCTTTGTTTTATTTATACTATAAGACAGCTTAATATTATTAATAATTAAACTACGGTTGTGCGTACATTATAATTTGTGCGCAAAGACGGGTGCAGTATGATGATCAAAAGTTCTATTATATAAACATTAATGCTTTTATTTATTTTTGCATAATTTTCCAAGTTTCTGAAACAAAATCCTAATAATACAACACTATAAAAACAACTAACTTAATTTTCTTAATTAGGATGTCAACGACGAACTGGTGGTGTTCGATCGCCAGTCCTACCAGTTCCGAATCCCCGAGAACCTTCCTAGAAGTGAAAGCATCGGCTACCTCAACGCCACCAACTTGCACAGAACGCAAAGCGACCAGTCCATCGTTTACTGGATAGGAGATGGTAACTCGCAGGAAAGATTCTGGATCAACCCTAGGTCAGGAGAACTCGTGCTGACTGAGACAGTTGACAGGGATCCTCCGAATAATCAGCAGGTCTTTCAACTCAGGGTAGGTGGTTTGGTTTGACTTAAAGAGGTGTGCCCTAGAGGGAAAAGGTGTAGGATGTGTAGCCCATTACTCTATGTGCTTAATATAACAAAAATATAAGAAGGGCCCATTTACTCAACTAAAGGCTGTGATAGGAAATGAAGATATAGGAGGGTATAATATGCCAATTTTGCATGCCATCCCCTATATATGAGACAACAATATAGTAGGCAGGTGAACCACTATCTGTGGTTTGGTTTAACAACTTTCCACCACAGTTATAAAAAGGCGACAAGCCACGTGTTTTTCAGTTGCGGTAAAGTGGCGAGTCCTACACCTGAGATGGCACCCAACGCAGCCTTGCTGTGAAATTGTACGCAGTATGGGGACTTAGAATCACGACAGATTTATAGCGAACCAGTCCGATACGCACGGTGTTATTTATTGGAGAGTTCTTTTGTCCAGCGCGATCCGATTACGGAACGGAGAAGGCGAGGACAGAACATGTGGTGGTATCCTACATGGCATGACGCTTTAACTCATCACAACCCAACGCCAGAGTAGGTGGTTATCGTTGCATAATTTCAACGTCAATCAACTTAGTACATATATTTCAAACATTAATATATGTTTTTGCATTCATATTTATCTTTATTTAAGGAAATATAAATATTAAATGCTTATGGAGCATATGGGAATATAAACCAGAATAACGTTTAGGCAATTCATTACAAAAATGTCCACTTCAGAACTTACTATTAATGATATAATGACACTCTTGAGCATTTGATCAATAACATTTATTTACAGATATTCGCAAGAGATCAACTGTCCAGCAATTCTTTCAACACAAGTGTTCCAGTCGTCATTGTTATCGATGACGTAAACGACAACACGCCGACGTTTGACGAAGGTACATTTCTATTTTTCAGTAATAACAAATAAACTAAACTAATTTTGTATAGACACTTATATAACCCATTTTGATTTCTTCTTTCTGTTTTAGAACGTTATGCTTTGGAGTTGCCTGAAAATCTTCCTCTTGGAACCACCCTTCCTCCTTTCTTCAGGGCCAAAGACATCGATGCTGGACCCAATGGAAAAATCGAGCGATATTATACCAATGGAAGCGATGTAAGTTCTTAACTATTCATTGCTATGTAATTTATTGCTGTTCGATGTTATTTGTAAAAAATATAATGTTATTAAACAAGATATGAGAATGAGAGGCCAAAACAGTGCTAAGAAATATTGCATAATGTAAATTTTATTTTCTCACCTGCCCAAATAGGTACATAAACTGTCTGAAAGTATTTAGAGTAGCATATTTTAGGTATTCGGTTGAACTATTTTTTAGATTATGAATACTAAAATCTATGAAATGGTTCAACCGTTTACCGAAAAACATTATGAAACATTTCACCACACTGCCGTTGCAAATAATAGGAACGACTTTTTTTGGTGAAACTTAGTGTCTAATTTTTAACAGTGTATACAATTATCTTTCTTTATTTTAATATCTTGTTTACAGGATGTGTTCTTGGTAAACAATGCCACTGGAGCCATTACACTCGTTTCAAATTTGGACTATGAAGCCAACGACCAGCACGAGTTTACAGTGTTTGCTGTAGATGGTGGGAGACCGCCTAGAATAGGGTAAGTTCTCGTTAAGACTGAATGTTTTGAAAGGCTAGGTGTCAAAGGATTCTGATTAGGGTTGATTTAGATAGTGAAATTATATCAAAATGATATCATGCGATATTGTGTGCTTCTCGTTCAGTCTGAATGTTTTGAACGGCTAACGTCAAACGATTCCGATTATGGTTATTTGAGACATCAGAATAATAATATTATCGAGATATTCGTGATATTTTGTGCTATTAGCGATATGTAACAAATATAATTGTGGTTTTGAGAAGAATATCTGTGAGTTGTAAGGGCTACGTATAGTAGATGAATAATGGGCAATGAATAAGTTTAAAAAGTATCAATCTATATTGAAAGTCTTTAAATTCATAAAAGGTAACCTGCCCCCCCCTCCATTCATTACTTTTGATGAAAGTTAGTAATTAAATCTGGTAGTGTATCTTGTTAATTATTAATTCCAGTATAGTTTTCCTTGTTAACCCTTTCTGTCCCAATGACAATTGAATTTGACATCATCATTTCAAAAAAAAATTTCTGGTCGTCTATAGCCTTTTGTGATATCAAAAAGCCCATCATTCGATTCTTCAAACTTTTTTCTATTCAAAAATATTTTTTATTAATCCCAATAGATGTCAGCCCTATTATTTGTTTTTAATTATGATCAGAAAAATGAGGATGCCAAATGGCATCATTGGGACTGAAAGGGTTAATTATTATATCTAGTATAGTTTAACTTGTTAAATGTTAAATCCAGTATAGTTTACCTTATTAATTATTAAATCTCAGTAGATTATTCTTATCTAAGACTTAGAAATCTAAATTATTAATTCATTTTCAAACAGATCCGCCAACGTAGTGATCAAGGTACAGAACATCAACGAGTTCGCTCCGGATTTCGTTGGCCTTCCATACGATTTCCGTGCTGAGGAGAACGCTGGCAAAGGAACCAAGATCGGACACGTCAAGGCATTCGATGGAGATGGAGACAAAATCAAATACAGCTTGTCCGGAGGAGACACATGTAAGTTTTTTCTCTCTTGGAAAATGGTTGTTTGCTACGAATAGTTTCGTTTTAATTGGTTTGAAATATTTAGTTTAAAAGATTAATTCCCGTCTTTTAATCTTAGCATTCTAGTTTTTTTTTCAGGACCAATCATGTGGTTTCTTTATTGAATGTAAATGAAAAATTCTAAATCTATCAATTAGCAAAAAGGACCATCGTGATTCGTGAAATGCTATAACGGCGTATATCCCTCATTTTTCTTCTTAAAGCTAGATTTCTAAGACATACCTTACCGTATTATCCTAATCCAAATATTCTCCGCCAGCTTTCGTCATAGTTAACGGGATCACCAGTGTAATTTTCGTACTAAATACCCCTCTATGATATACCTACAATGCAGTATAAAAATGATCACTTCCCCATGTTATTCCAATTAGGTAAAGATATGACACGTTCTTTAATCCCAACATTCTGGTCCGTCAGCATTCTTCAGGAAAAACGAGATCATATAATGCTGTATTGAATGTAACTGAAAAAATCCATATAAATATATTTGTGCCTTAGTAAAAATGATCATTGTCAAGTGTTATAGCGGCGTACATCGCTGGTTGCTCTTTTTATAAGTATGAGGTATGAGACATACCTTACCTTAACATCCTCTTTCAACAATTCTGTTCCTTCACTCTTCTTCCAACGAGATAACCGGTGTAAGTTTCACACTAAATGTAGCAAAATACTCCTAAAATGATATATCTGCTACTTAGCATAAAAAATCATCTCCATCCGATGTAATTCCAATTAGGCAAATATATACGACACGTTCTCTGATCATAACATTCTGTTCTTTCAACCATCGAAGGGATCACCGGTGTAATTTGCGTATATCTACATCTTAGTACAAAAATAATCACCATCCAATGTTATTCCTATCAGGTAAAGATATATAAAACATATTCTCTAATCCCAACATTCTTTTCCTTCAACCTTCATCCTGATCAACGAGATCACCGGTGTAACTTATATACTAAATCTAAAAAAATACACCTAATATCTGCACTTTAGTATAAAAATGATCAGTATCACAACGTTATTCCAATTAGGAAAATATATAAGATACGTTCTCTAATCCCAACATTCCGTTCCTTCAGCCTTCTTCATGATCGACGAGATCACCGATGTATTTGCTTACTAACTGTAAGCAAAAAACTCCTAATATGATCGATATGCAACTCAGCATAAAAATATTCACTATCCAATGCCAGTTAGGGAATACGGTACCCAAAATATTATTTTTAGCAATAATAACATACACTCGGAAATTATAGTGTTTTTTTATATAGTGTTTACTCTAACTAAACATTTGCCAGCATAAAAAATATATTTACAAGTAGTTTTCATTTTTTTTAAAAAGCTAAACTTTTAAACTTTTTTAAAACGCTACTCCGCTTTCAATTTTAAGAATAACACCACCAAACTTTTATAGTTTGTTTTTAGAACTATTTGTTCGACAACTGTGCATGGATTTTAAACTGCGAGCTACAGTAACAAAGTTACATACATTTATACTGAAAATCTCAAAAAATAAAAAAAATTACAAATTATTGATTTCAACATTTAAAAAAAAATAATCATTCATAATAGACATTATTCCATGCACAATTTTGTGCATCATTTATAAGGCTAAAAATTTCAAAATTCTAACTTAATTAGAAAAAAAGCCTTTGGGATTTATTAAACACAAGAATTGAAAAAACGCTAAACAAAGAAAACAGGTTGAAAGCAGACGAAATACAAGGTACAACTTAAAAAGAAGACTACAGAAAATGTTTAATAACTTTTTTTCTACAGAAGATATCATTATGAAACTTTCAGTAAATTTCCAGAAAGATATTGTGAATAAAGAAAAAGTAAAAACTGAAAAATCGATATTCTGACCAATTTTTGGGTACCGTATCCCCTTAATTTAGGTAAATATATAAAACATGTTATCTAATCCCAACCTTCTATCCCTTCAGCCTTCTTCATGATCGACGAGATCACCGGTGTAGTCTACGTCAAGAAAGACCTGGATGCCCGTACTCGATTCTCGTTCATAGCCCGTGCTACGGATGACGGGGTCCCGCAGAACAACAGCATAGGAGTCCAGGTCAACGTGTGGGTCCGGGAAAGAAACGACCATCCACCAGTGTTCACGAGACTCTCCTACCAAGGGGTGGTCACTGAGAAGCAGGCCAACGATAAGCCTGTTGTCAAGGTAAAGTCTGTCAAGAAGGATAGTTAATATCGTTTGTTTGAACATTATCTTATATTAATTAGTGTTGGGAAAATATTCATAGATAGAAAATATTCATAGTGTTTTAGACTTATGTTGGGACAACATTTGTCCAGTTCTTATGATCGATGTTTGCTATTTTAAAATATCAACCCATCGATTTTTAAACTAAAAAATCAAATAATTGTTTAATTTAAATATTTTTTGGTATGGTATTTTTATACTTTTTTGTACGTAATACTTTATTTGAATGCTAAGTTTCTATTGTATCCTACATATTTGAATTTCATAAAAATACCAAAAAATAAAATTTTAGATAAAAACACAATTGCAGTAAAATTATGGCAATATATTTTTTTTTATATAAAAACAACAATATATTCAAAGCATACACCAAAGAACATTCATATTTAATTGTGAAACCATGAAATAATCAACACTAGCTATGAATTTTTCGATACAATCATAATATGTAGGATACCATGCATCAAAAACTATCTCCGTCATCAGTCTTAGAAGAAATGGGTCCCTTCCCCCTTGTCTCAAGGCCAAATATCTTGATTCACTCGTAATCAAGCAGCTGTAGAAAGACATTTTAAGCTACATGCCCTTTAAATTACTTTTAAATTAGCTGAATTTTTTAAACATTCATTTTTTATTAGGCCGTGCGCTAGGTGAATCTTTTTCTAAAGAGTAACTAGTTGTTACCCTTATTTACACTCCCCTATAGGTGGTACTTGTCAAGCGTAACTTTTGCTTAGTTGACACGCTAGTTGTTGCTCCTTATACTTCGCTAAACGCTAACTGGCACGCCAGTCGTACCCATTACAAACCACATTTCTTATCATACATCATAGGTTGTCGCCGTCGATCGGGATCTCCAAAACAACACCGTGACATACAGCATCAAGAGCGGCAACGAAGAAGGAATATTCGAACTGCATCCTTCAAGTGGGGAGATTTTCGTCTTGCCTACGGAAGCGCACAGGGTGGACTATGACCACACCAAGTCGTACAGCCTGCTTATCGAAGCCAGGGACTGTAAGTAGTACTTGTATAAGAGGATTGGGGAATAAGTTTAACCCTGTGAGAGATACAGGCGAATAATCCCGTTTTAAATGTGAAGTATAAAGAAGTAATGTGTAATCATCTGCTACAGAAAAGTAATTTAAAAAATGTAAAGAAATTAAATTTTTTAGTTAAGAGTTTAATGCCATGCAGGGAGTAAAAATTAACACTACAGTGATTTTTTTAATCCCTCTGAGTGTAAATGAGCAAAGGTCTTAATAATCTTTCAATAATCAATCAATTCTTTATCAATCAATAATCATTTGATTTGCAAATGATTGTTGCGTGTGACAAGGAGGCAATTTCAAAATTTGTAGACGCCCCTCCCCCACTCCAATAGTAGTAAGCAGAATAGTAGTCCCCGAATAAAATGTATATGATGCCTAATGAGGCCTTTATTATAGAATATATGACGTTTACTATGCAACAAACAACAAGGTAGTTTAATAAGTTTTTAAATAAAGAAAATAAATAAGAAATCTATATTTTAGCAGTCGCGTAAACTTCAGTAGTTGATAAGTGCAACATGATTATTTTATAACTGCTGAAAACGACTGATAAAATATAAAATTTTAGAATAAAATCACAAAAGCGTTTTATAAATTTATTTAACGTTTCAAGATAGTTATCTATCTTTTTGAGAAGCTCGTAGTGATCGTTGACTACGCAGAATTGGCAATTAGTTTTTAATTAACAATCTTCGAAATTACAGCATCTATGGCATATATTGAGCTCTTTGTCAGATGCAGTGTGTGCATCAGCTGTAGAGACCTCTTTTCCAAACTAACGATTCTGCCATGAACGATATTTTTTTTTATATTAATGTATGTTGAAAGAGTCTTTAGTCTTAATTTTCTAACGTTTTCTTTGCGTATTTTCACCGGATGTTAATTTCTCGTATTGTTCTGCCTTCTCCCATTTGGAACAATTCAAATAATTCTAAGAAAAGAAAATTAAATTATCAAAGACATTTCCAATATGTTAATTTGTTGAACTATAAATAAAATTACTAAAAAAAACTTGGTTTTATTTTATTATTTATATATTTGTGAATATTTCTTTGAAATGCAAAAACGTAGAGAAAACAAATAAAGTTCCAAAACTTCTGTCCTTTTTACAAAGTTTTATCAATCTCTTCCGTCTAACAAACTCCATCATAACTTCGAACACACAATAATAATCTATTTATCACTAAAACCATAAAAATACCTGACAAAGAAAGGTGGGGAAACTATTGATTAAGATAAAAGTTCTAAAAATAAAACAGTTTCCGAAAAAGAATAAGATCGGGTTCAGTGAATATGAGTAGGAAATTGATATTTCTCCCGATACAATTTTTGATTCGCAACTGATATTTTGTTACTTAAGAACTGTAGTATAAAAGATTTTTTCTAGTTTTTTTTGTAAGAAAAAGATATGTTTGAAGTGGGGAAAGTTTCATATACTTTTGTTTTTGTAGGAGATAAATTTAGGTTTTTTTTTGTTGGTCTACGATTTATAGTGGATTTATTTTTATATTTAATTAAAATGTAAAGATAAAATTGTGAAATGTGTTTACAATCAGATTTAAGAATGTTTGTCACATCGAGTTTTTCGGACGACTTTAGTCATTTAATATTACAGTGTTGAAAATTAATAAAAATAAGTAATATTTGGAATTCAAAAAGATCTGACTAAAAAGGAGAAGTCAATTAATATACTGTATACTAAAGTTATATTAAATATTGGAAGAAAGATTGAAACCACATTTATCTTGTGACGCCAAAAGGCCGAATTGGTCCGTCATTTGTCATAGGGATATGGGGTAGTTACGCTTTACGTCCGAAGGTGGAATAAACAGCTCAACGAAAATAGACGACGCCTGTAAGAATGGGCATGCTTGGGAATTTAACACTTAACGCACGGAAAATGAAGACTATTCGTTTGTTATACATCCTTTATTTTAGGTAAAAATACAAATTTTATATTTTTTCTTTGTTTTCAGCACATGCCACTTCCCTGTATGGATTGGCCATGGTGACGATTGATGTGATAGACACCAATGATCACCCACCAGTATTTTCGCAAATGTCTTATTCTGCCTCACTCCTGGAAAACCTTCCAGCAGGTCACTGTTTCTTACAGGTAAGTTTCTAAATGCTCACGTGAAAACAATTTGCAAAGTGAAACATATATATTTTCTATAACTTCTTACATATCGTGAATAAAGAAGCGTTCTTACTTATTCGTTTTCGAAGACATCCTGAAAAGGGGTTAACTTTGAACGGGAATAGGGCAGGACAAAAGTCTTGCTTTTAGATGGTCAGGGGTGTGCCTAAAGGCTCTGCGTAGGCATGTGCTATAAACTTCTGAAAATGAAAACAATTGATTAGTAAGCATATAAAACAAAATACATTTAACAAAATGACAAAGAACAATGGGACAGTATGACAACAATATACGAAAAAGCATACTTCCAAAAAGTTGCATGGTCATGTAATATAAGTCATATATTGACATGTCGAATAATCATACAGGTCATAGTTACCAACAGGGCCTGATCTAAGATGAGGCCAGTTAGGCCCGGACCTAGGGTCCCTAAAGTTTTAGTTTCTACTATACTCTAAATGCTGTACATCCAGCAAATGTCAGTAAATTTTAACATTTTCTGAGATTCTACTTTGTTCTTAGCTTGACTCTGGCTCAGACATTGATCCAACGTGATTGGTTTGATCTCTGTTATAAGAAAGCCAATAAAAAGCGAAAGCAAAAGTATGATGCATCGGCCAACTAGTATCATCATTATGTGCAATACTACACAACATTTTCCGTTAGTGGCCCCCAAAATTTTTCGCGCCTATAGTCTGAGTTTTCCTAGATGAGACCGTTGGATCAATACCCTGGTTACCAATCTGCACTCTTAAAACAAAGATTGCAAATCCACTCTATAGAAATGCATTTCGCCACCGAAAGGAGTGGACATTAACTCAGACTGAGTAAAATCGCTCGTTTTAAGAGTGTAGGGCGTAGATGTTTTCTTTTATTTCTTTGACCCACTCCGCAAAAAGATGTGAAAACCATCCTGGTAGGGAAAGTGTATTTTCGGCACCGGAAAGGTGGAAATTATCATATTTTATTAAAATCCCTTCGTTTGGTTTTAAGGTTGTGGTGGTTCGTGATGGATTGTCCTTGTACTTCTCGTACCGTACCATCTTGGCACAATATACACTTATAACCCACCTCTATTTCCCATTCCAGATCAATGCTGAGAGCGGCGACTCAGTCGACACCCTGTCCTACGCCGTGGATCGTAACACAATCCCGTTCACTGTCAACCCACGCACGGGAGACGTCTGTACCAAGCAAGTCCTAGATAGAGAAGTCAAAGACTCGTACGAGTTTGTGGTCATAGCCCTGGACGGGAGATTCGAGTCCAAAGCCCCGGTGGCCATAAGGGTGCTTGACCAGAATGACAATCCGCCGAAGTTTGAGAGGGAGAGATATTTTGTTAGCATCCCGCCGCAGGCACAGGCTGGGAGGACCATTATACAGGTATGTTTATTCAATTCCTTGTTTAAGAATAAATATATAAGTTTTTATTGTTTTGGGTAGTTCCCTATTTACAATGACTAACACATCATAATAAATGAAAGCTAAAAATCGCAAGTCATAACTCTCATCCTTTCTAAATTATTAACAATTTAAAATTAATAATTACTTAAAAGCAATTTAAAATATATTGAAATATTAAAAATAATTAATTCGTTGTAAACAAAGTTTTTAAAAAAAAGTTTATAATTAGCAACTTTGAAATAGTATTTTACGTTGCCAAGTATATGTTCGGTTTCCGAAGCATATAACTGTAACTTGTGGTAACTTGTTATTTTGATGCTGCCATCTATTGATAAAATGATAAACTATATTGATGCCTGAATTCAAGTTTTCTATCAAATATTGTAAAATTCGCAATGGTTCTCTCCTAAATATATAGACAAAATTCTATTTGTACAAATTACAAAATAAAATTTAGGTTTATAAAATTTGATATCTTTCTGAAAAAATTCCAATAAAAAGTATACATATATTTGAAAATATTTACTACAGAAACGGCAAATTAAATAAATCTGCTAATAACCTTTCAGTTTTTAAGTGGATCGTGTATTTTTAGAATTTTTATATAATAAAATGTAACATTAACACGATTATTTATTATAATACGAGATTCTCCTACTTATGTATATCCAATATTCAAATATCCATTCACTTCCATTTATTTAATATTTTGGTGCTGTCCTCTTTTGGTAGACATTTTATTTAAACTAAGTCAATGATTTATGTTACATCAAAGATACCACACAAAAGTGATCTTTATCCAACATACATATAAACTAAATATCAAAAATTATTTCCCAGGTTCTAGCCACCGATCCCGACTTAGCCTCAAACGGTGAGGTCACATACTGGATCAAGAACTCTCACGGCCATTTCGAAATCGACTCCCAAACCGGACACATCCGTTTGTCAACATCTTTACTCGCCACTGGCGCCAACAACGCCACTTACGAGATGGACATATTCGCCAGAGACCATGGTGCAGCGTCTAACATCGGACGGGCGTCACTTGTTGTAAGAGTGTCCAGTACCAGAAACCATCCGCCTAAGTTCGAGAAGTTTGGGTACAGAGTGGCTGTGGATGAGAATGCAGCTAATGTGGAACTGTTGAGCGTGCATGCATATGATCCGGATTCAGGACCTGCTGGAAGGTAATTTGGTATTCTCAATTTCGTGGGCGCAGGCGATAAATTCGCCAAAATTGTGCAAAACCGCCCAATGAAATATTTCCAATGATAACCTTTGACTGTGTACATTATAAATACTTCTGCATTAACGCCACCGCAAATTTGGCGGTCATTAAGTGCCGCCAATCAAAGCCTAAATAAAAAAATAAAACATTAAAATATCAAAACAGAGAATAACTGTGTTGCTGCGTGCGAACTACATAATTGCTCTTTATTAGAGCACTAGCTCAATTTCTGCTGCGGTGGCATTAAGACGCTGTACCATACTGTGCTTTGCCGTTTCTCGCCAAATATTCCGGTTGGCGATATTTGCGGCCGTGAAAAGGAAAAGATCAGGTAATTTTAATGCATGTTTAGTAACGAATGTGAAATGTTGCGTGTTATTAAATATTAACTAACAAAGGCTACAGAAGTAAATATGAAGTAGTGTATAAGTTCGTTTTATCATATGCTGTGTATTTTTTTCGTCCAATGTTAACCAGCGTAGGTTCAAAAAGTTTGGGTACATAGTGGCTGTGAACGATATGGCCGTCATTGATGAAGGCAGACTCATCAAGTAACTAATTCATAAAAACTTGTGGATGTTTATAAATTCCCTTAATTTTCTAATCCAATTTTTGAAAAAGTTTCCTAGAAATGCTTTCGGACATTCACCGGTTGATTTTGGTATTCAAAGTACACGGACATTCCCTATATATATTAAACAAGTCTGCTTTGTTTTCCTTAACTAGGCTTAGGCTACCGAATTGTGGGTCTATCTAGAGAGAAGCATTTCCGAAATCGAACCCGAACGGGTGTAGAATTACCCGGAGACCCCCTAGGAACTACGTAAAAGATTTCAAATTCGTTTAATTGAAAAAATTTGGAGGCCAGGAGCGAAATCAAAGAATACAGTTCAACACGTGTTTTCAGGTCGTCATAGACTTTAATACTTTTATTATATGAATTTAAATTTTGATTTTTTTTTTTTTTTTTCCGAATTTAATTTAAAAACATGCTAAGTGTTCCACAAAGATTCCACTAAGGCTTAACAAAAGGAAGTAATAGAACACAACGTACAACTTAATGTTTTAAACTGTCAAGTAAGATAGATATAATGTCGAAATTTTCCATTCTTTCGAAGTTCAAAAAACGTGGAGGCCATCATGTATGGAAAAGGCTAGTTTTAAATTGATAGAAGTTTAACCAGATAATTGTTCTCAATTTAGAAATAGTCAACATCCATATTAGGCACATATTTTTAAATTGTTTGCGATTAGAAGGCATACCAAGATTTTTTTTACTTTAATAATGCTGTTAAAAGAGAGAATTAAATCATAAAGATAAAGTAATGGAAAATTAATTTTGGGATGAAATAAGTGTTTCAAAAAAATACATCACTTATTAAAAATGTTGTATGCCGGTATTTAACTAGTTATATTAACATGTTTTTTTTGCTTTTCTTGTACCGATGGTCCTCAAAAACTTCGATCGACAGCAGCACGGAAGAATATTTACACCTTATACGAAAAGAATAATACTGAATTGATTTGAGGCAGACAATCAAGTAACACTACGTTTCAAAGACCATTGTTTTCGAATTAAGGCCTACTCAATGAAAATTCTAACGTTTTTTTCAATTCAATGAACAACTTAACACTCGTTTTCCAAAATATTTTTGCAAAGTAAGTAATAGAACACAACATTAACGATTTAAATTGTAAATAAAATAAGAAAGAACGTCGAAAGTTTCCATTCTTCGAACCCGATCCGAAAACACTGGAGGCCATCTTATGGAAAGGCCCTCTTTTAAAATGGAAAAGTTTTAACAGAATAATTGTTCTCAATTCAAATATTCAACTCCATTTTTAGTACATATTTTTAAATTTACGATATAAAGATACTCAAGATTTTTTTATACTTTTAATAATTGCTTAAAAAGAGTAGAATAAAGATGCATAAAAATATGTCTAAAAATTTAATTTGTACTTATATTAGAGTAGTTTTCAAAACATATACTACTATTGATTAAAAATGTTGTTATGTTTCACGGTATGTTTACACTTTAGTTTTTTATTAGATGTTATTACTTGAATGCTTTTCTTTATGATGGTTAAAAAATACTGTACAAAAAAAAATAACAACAGATTTATGAACGTTTCTATACCACATCAATGGTAAACTTACTTTCAAAAGACCAATTGTTTTTCGAATTATCTCTACTGCTTTAAATTAAAATGTTTCGTTTTTCCTCAATGCAATGAAAACTTAACACCTTTCTTAACCAAAAATATTTTTATTCTCGTAAACAAAACCCCAGAAAATAACACAAATCTTGATGCTGTCATCTACATTCAAACAAAAAAAAATAAAACCTCAACTTTTTATTACTTTCCATAGGTTTCTGTCAACGACCTAAACGACAACGCACCCGAATTCCTAGCCCTACCTCATCTCCTGAGAGTTCCCCTATCCACATCTCTCACCGAAGTGGTCTACACCGTCAAAGCTACCGATGCAGACAGCCCTGCCGGCGCCAATAGCCTAATCACATACGAACTTCAGCCACCTAGTAATCAATTTACTATTAATAAAAGGACTGGACATATTACACCCAGTCAGCCGCTGACTCCAAGCACTGAGACGCTGAGGATTAGAGCTATAGATGGAGCTGTTTTGCCATTGTCAAGGTGATATATAATGTTAAATGTGATGATAAATTTTTGGGGAACGTTTTTGTAAAAAGTCATTTGTTTTAGAACCATGTAGTTTAGATACTAGAAACATCTAAAACAAATGTATTTATTTTGAATACATGTTTATTTTTGAGTATGGCCCATGATTTTTTTTTTGAGAGCCCATTATGGGTTTTCTCAACACTCGCCAAGTTGAGTTTAATTAGCGTTTTTACGCTTCATGTGCATTTTTTGTGAGGCTGAGATAGTTTAGTTTTTCTAATATTTTTTAATTCATATAAAAATCAAATCATAATCAAATCCAAAACAAACCGTGTTACTATTACTTTGTATTAAAAGTACTTAGAAAAGTGACAGATTAAAAACATGCAAAATTTAAGGAAATATTATTTGGTGCGATTCTTAAAGCAACAGGAAAGACCATTGTAATACAATAAGCATATCTATCCCCATTTAATAAGAAGAAAAAATTCTAATATTTTACAGAAACATATTTTGCCTGATAGTCATAGTATTGTGCTATATGCTTATTGAAATTGATGTAATTTCCAGTAATTATACGAATTTTCCCTATCACTGTTATTTCCAGCACTGTTGATTTACTAGTAGAAGTTTACAAAGACACCATCGACGATCCGACTCCAGTATTCACCTCTGTACAATACTCTGTGAACGCTGACGGAATCCTAGAGGCTGGTACAACTGTACTGGATGTACGCGCTACTGTACCGAATGGAAGTCCGGTCTACTACAACATAACTGGACCCGAAGACACATTGATACGAGGGTTCAACATTGATCGAGAAACTGTAAGCTTGAGAATGGTTTTTATAATGATATATTTTATAATTGTTGCAGAGATTTTTTTTAAACGGAAACTTTTTCTTTTATGTTAAAAGCAGATTTGGTGAGAAGCATTCGCATTTAATCATATGATTCGTTGAACAAAAATGTTAAATTTTCTAAGATTATTTTTGTTGTTTTCCAAAGATGTCCGAGGAAAAATTTGGAATAATATGTAATACTTACTTTGATACAAAAGGACTTACTACCACAAATTTAACCTTACGAACGGCCTGGAAATGGGCAAATATGCATGGTTGTTTTCACTGGATATAAATTTTAAAATGAAATTTATTTCAAATAACATATTTGTTTTAAAACTGAGAATTAAATTTATTTTTGAAGACATGATCATAGAAATATTTCCAAATGAAAAAAATATATAATTAATAAAAATTTATTAATCATAAAATTTTAAAATTTATTGTCATTAATTAATAAAAATTTATTAATCATAAAATTTTAAAATTTATTGTCATTAATTAATAAAAAAATATTAATTATAAAATTTTAAAATTTATTGTCATAAATAGTCTTAACTTTCAACATATGCAGCTGAACATTCTTCTTAAAGAACCTGTAAACTAAAATTAAATTCCTATTTCAGAAATTTTTTTTAAAAAATTGATCCATATACCTGTTAAAATATTTGATTTATGTTCTTGCTAAAATATTATAATCCATATCTTTTTAGAAATAATAATATCCTCTTTTTAGGGTCGCATCACCACCACTACAAGGTTGTCAGCTGATCAAGAACCACTTTTCCATTTCCTTGTTGCAGCTTCGAACCGCAATGATCAATCAAGAGGTGCTGAAGCTGGGGTAAGTATTACTACTTGTTATTACTAATTGTTATTAAGTATTACTGATTAATAAGCATGACTAAATAATAAGTAGTACTAGTACTTTTTACCCTCTGAAAAAAACATGAAATTTGGTTGAAGTATAATATTGTTTTCACACACTGCATAATATTAAAATTTGAAATATGAACTAAAAATTTAAACCCTTTAAAATTTTTTAAATTTTATTTGTGTAGCAGATGATTATAAACTTTATGCATCTGTATCACTCAGAGAGTTACCTATTAATTGTATAAATACTTAATAAATATATAAAGTAATAATTTTCCGCACCCCTCGACTGGTAGGGGTAGGTAGATATATATTCCGGCTTGTGTGTTTGATCAGATACCCACTTATGAAGCCTTCGTCGAGTAAGACAGACACAGAAAGAATTTTATACTGTCACAGAGAAAGGAATATACACCCAGGGCGAAGGCGGAAATCGAACCCGCATCGTAATGGTCCAAACCACTCGGCCATCCGCCCCCCGCCCCCTTTCGACCGGTACTTATTACCTCGTTTTGTTGAAACACTGCTGAATGGAATATTTAAATGAATAAAAGAGAATATGTCTGAGATTGCATCAAAATTTAAAAATGAAGGGATTTTTTTCCTTAAAAATAACACTACAGTAATTCTTTAATTTTTAATACATTATATCATTTTCTCAGGTTGTTATTCAACTGAGTGATGCCAGCATTCGATGTCCTAAATTTCCATTTTCGGAGTATTTTACTGCCATCAGAGAAAATGCTCAACCAGATTCAGTCGTGCTGCCCTACTTGCAAGTTGAAGATGCTCACATTTTTGACAGGGTTTGTATTTAGAAAAATTATTTTATTCATAATTTTACAATTTATCAACAATATAGAAACGGTTCTGTAAGTTATAAAGTTTTAAAAGAGTAATGAATGTTTAAAATGTATTACTTTTCTTTATGACTAAAGCCGATATTCAAAAATTTTAATTAATTGAGCTAATTAATTATTTATTAAAATGATCAAATATAATTAGTTATCCATTATACTTAACTAAAATTTATTAATTAGACATTAAATCAATTAATAAAAAATCCATACCGTATCAGAAACCAATCGGAGTACGTGGCGCGTAAATTTATGAGCATACCACAAACCATGTGTTTCCATTACTCCTGAAATGGGCACACCAGGCATTGTCCTTCACCGGAATATCGGTCTATAACTTATTTTAGTTTTTTATTATTATTAAACTTACATACTGGTTTGTAGATATCCTAAAGAACTATCACGTTAATTTCAGATTTCCTACCAAATAACGGAAGATAACTCGAATGACAACTTTCTGATTGACACGCGAGCTTTCAACGTGTCCGCCAAGATAAAGAAATCTCTGGATCGCGATACTATGCCCATTACCCTACAGGGAATGTACACGCTCACAGTAAGTACATTGCTATAGAAAATTATATGTTGTTGTTGTTCTAGTATTCATTGATACAATTGAATATGAAGAAGGGAATTAGAATCCCTAAATTCTAACGCGGTCGAGTTCTGTAATTTCTTTGGCCACAATGACAACTCATTTATTTAAAGAAATGATGATATATACAGGCATCCAAAGATCGATCTGGAAATCGAAAGAATCGACAACATTTGGAAAACGAATGAAAAAGTTTATTTGTTAATAGAATTTTTTTAATGAATGTCTATTTCAAAGTCTATTTTTGCTTATTCGTCATCTCTTCGTCATGTTGCCCAATAACATAGGGTAAGGTGATGAAACTGCTTCTTATTACTAATTTAATTAATTATATGATTCGAAGTGGAATTATGGTATTTGAAATATTTTTTATTTTGCCAATAAGGTTTAAAGAAGTGTCGGAACAAAAAAAATATTTTTGGTGCCTTTTATTTAACTGAGGAGACGATTCCAAAACTAATTTTCACCATCCTACCTTAATATCATCCCTCTACATATGTTGCTGAAAAAACTGACTGTCCTTAGACTGGTTTATATACGTCTATCTACCTCATGTGGTCCTAAACCACAGTAAATTAGGGTTCATTAGAACACTTCTTAGTACAGTAAAATTGGCTTTTCGTAATGCTTTACATTTCTTTCGTAAGTTGGTGGATAATTTTTGAATTTTATTTAGGTAACTGCAAGCAATCAGAGATGTTCCGGAAATACAAGACTGAATATCTTTGTAGAAGACGTCAATGACAACAGCCCCATCTTTGAGAAGAAGGACTTCATTGTTGAAGTGAAAGAGGTAAAAATGAGTGTTTCGTGTTTTTTTTATGTGTCAAATCTCTTTAAGGCATAAAAATTACGTATAAACCACGTAGTTATAACGCAATGAATTTGTACGGTGTTTGCTACCGTAAAACTACTTATTTCTAGAGAAACGGTATTTGGAAAAACGAATAAAGAAGTTTGTCAAACGTCATCCGTCTAAGAAACGTATTGCGGTCTGATTATATACAGCCATCGGCATTTAAGATAAATTTTAGTCGCGTCGAGGTCTGTAAAGTAATTGTTTAAGTATTATCGTACATTCATTTAAGAAACTTAGAATTTTATTGCTTTTTTGCTTTTTTAAATAGAATCTTGATTTTTAATTTTACTACCATTATAACATAAATTTTTATGATCAGTTTTAGAAGCGTCAGTTGGTAAAAATATCTTTTGACATATATCCTCCGATATAAATCAAATCCTGGCTTATATACGCAGAACTTGAATTTTTTTAAAAACTCGATGTGTAATTTTATTATAGTATTTTTGAAGAAAGACGAGAAAAATACTATGTAATTTTCTAAACAGTTATTTAGGAAATTTTGACTTACGTCTTTATATAAATCTGAGGAGAATACATTTAATTTGTGAAGTTTGTTTTGCATTTTCTTTATTTTTTTTTATTTATGATGGTAATGAAAAGCTGTTGAATATCAACATTTTCCGTTATTTTATAGAATGCTCCACCAGGCCATGTTGTTGTACACTTGACAGCACAAGACATGGACGAACTCGACACAAACAAACTTCGATATTTTATTATTGATGGTAAGTAATAAAAGTTCTAAAAATTCAACTAGTTATAATATTTTATGATAGAAATCTGTATACCTAACGATAATAATAGTCTGTATGCGAACATAGTTTTTAAAAAAAATTGAAGAACTTGCGGTTCTTAGAAGATAGAAAGAGACTTAGATTTAGACAGTTGACATAATAGACATTTTAACGAAATTGTGGTGCTGCCATCTATGGAGTTAATTGAGAAAATTAGAACCGAATTTTTTGTTTATTTATCATTTTTGGTGCTGCCATCTATTGAGTTGCAGTAAATGAAACAAAAAAAATACTTAATAAAGCAGAGCAATTTGTAATATGTAAATTATTTTTGAACTAAATACATTTTAATTATTTAGAATGTTTTTAAAATGGTAGTTTTTATGTGTTACCAGGTAATAGTGAACAGCAGTTCCAGATCGAAGAAAGCACAGGCGTACTCTCTGTTCGGCACTCTCCCGATAGAGAAGAGACCCCCGTATTTTCTCTCAGGGTACTTGCTCTCGACTCGGCTAACAACACAGTAAGTACTCACAGACAAGGAATATTGCAATTGTTTACAGCAGGAACTATAACGTTGAAAGATGAGACATTAAATAAAAGTTATATTAGAGTCGTTACAAATACAATAGTTACAGGTATTTTGGTCGTACTTGTTGAGCCACATAACCACAGTGACAATGTCTAATGAGCTTTTATAAGCAATGAAATAAAATCGCTTAAGTAATTTTATAAATAATATTGGCTCAAGTTACAATGCTAAAGGAATTAGGGCAACCTATCTACTGTATCGAAATTTTCCGCACTTGCAATGTAATTGCTTTATATCAGTAGTTCCCAACCTGGGGGCGATTTGTGTTATCAAGGGGACAAAAAATACTTGAGGGGTGATCAGGGGGCGATGAGTATTCAAAGGGGGAAAATTAAAATAATGTTGTACCTTTGTACAGTAAAACCATTCTCCAACCATAACCAAGCAGCTAATTTTTACTTTAAACTGTCTTAAATTTTCTAGAAACCAGTAACAATATCTTAGTTAATTATTTCACTTTTGTTCTTTAAAAATATGTGTTTTATGTTTTTTCTATTTTATTTAAAAGTGACCGGATAAAGCTTCTTTTGTTGTTTTTATAAACGGTAGTAAGTGTTATAAAACTGTTTTATAGTTAAACTTTAACTCAAATTATGATTAGACATAACATCAAAATTAAAAAGGGGGCGATGGATGTTAATCAACCTAAAGTACGGGGCAATGGTCCAGAAAAGGTTGGGAACCACTGCTTTATATCATTTAATATTGCCACACATTGGAAGCTAATATATAAAACAATATAATATTGATAAAACAACAGTTTAAATAAATAACTACAAATCATAACTTTTTTCCCCTTTATAATGGTCCTGAATCCATTGTATTAATGAATAAAATCATCTAAAAATTTAGAAAATTGTATCCATTCCTTATTTATATCCCCTATTTGTGTTGAAAATATATTAACATTTAATATTATACTTGGGTTGCATGTAATTCTTTCCTGAAATTTAGTAATCTTGGCATATTTTTTTAGGGATTTGCAAATATTCATATAACAATATTGGACGAAAACGACTGGACACCCACTTTTATGAATGAGACATTTTTGTTGAATGTGACAGAAGGTAAGCGAACCCATATAGCCTTATACCATTATGCGATTTATCTGGCAGCTGAAGAATATAATTTTATCACACATTTGTGAGGATATTAGGATGTACTATCGAATGAGGTAACTTTTTCCAAAGATTTTCAAGCTAATATCTTCTCATTAAATACACTCTTTAAAAAATGTGCTTGCTTTTTAAAATTCGTGGTAACTCTACCTTAAACCTAGGAGTGAAAAATAGGGATTTGGTTTTGTATATAAAAATTACATATATACATATGTCTATTGCCGGCTCATCAAAAAAATAATCTAATATATTGTTGGTTAACAAGGGGGCCCGGATGGCCGAGTGGTTTGGACCATTACGCTAGCAGTCTGCGCGCTGTAACGGGGGCAGGTTCGATTCCCGCCTTCGTTCTGGGTGTATATTACTTTCTCTGTGACAGTAAAACATTCTTTCTGTGTCCGTCTTACTTAAGGAAGGCTTCATAAGCGTGTCTCTGATTAAGCACACAAGCCGGAATATATATGTACCCACCCCTACCTCTGGTTAACAATTGTACTGTAATACAACATATTGTAATTGCAATACAAAATGTATTTTAGAACATTATCACATTCGACGGAACTCATAATTATCTTTTGCAATACTAGGTTCGAGCAGTCTTGGTGCCAGTATTCGATTGCCAGTTGTTGATTATGATGAGGGTCTTAACCGACAGATGGAGCTACTGATTTTGGAAGGAAATGTTGACAACCATTTCCGTTTATCGGTAGATGAAAAAGGGGTAAGGATTACAAAATTGTTAGCTGGGAATTTTAAATTGAATAAAAGTTTATGTTTCTATGTAATAAATTAATTTATTATAGGTGATTTCTAGTAATTTGTTTTTAAAGATCATTTGATTTTACAAATATGTTTTCTTTGGAACGTTGAAGCCATTGATATGTGATACAAACTGTATGAAAATGGGAGAAAATTGTCAACTCCAAACATCGTACAATAAGCAAAGGAGTTTAAACATAACATTTATTTATTATTATTAATAATAAAATAGTAATAAGAATTGCTGTGTATATTTTCAACAAAAAAAGTTTTAGAACACGGACCCAGTGAGTATGAACAATGAACAATGCGTAAAAGTCTTAAATTTGGATTTTTATTTTAATGAAATGGGCGTATAAAGAAATAGTAAGAATTACAATAGTGAATAAACACGGTACTTGTTAAATTAACATGACTAAAATTATGTGTTTCCAGCCCCTTTTAACGGTAGTCAAGGAACTGGATCGAGAGGAATACGGAGTACCAGATTCGGCACTGCATGTTGTGGTGGTTGGTGCAAAAGACATGGGTGTACCACCCCGAACAGGAACTGCAACGGTACGTGACATTAATTTACTGAATCATGAGTAAAAAAAAGTGAAGGGTCTAATATGAGAGTTATTGTTAGATAGCGCCGTAATAATTTTATAGTGATTAAATTTAGTAAAATTTGTATTTAAATTCTGGATAATTATAATTTTAAACAGTCTTTTATAAATTTTATTAGTGTGTCGTAAAAACCCATATATTGTTACATCATGAAGTAAAAAAATATGCTTTCATCGAAAACTACAATTTAGGCCTTCTTCAATTAATATTTGTATTTTGTACATCATTCAATATCTTTCATGTAATTAATATAGTTTTTATTTAAAATCTTGCATTAATTAGAAAAAAAACTACATCCATCGTACACATGAGAAGGTCGTATAGCAAAAATGTGTTAGACACTTTTATTACTTTACACATGGCTTTTATCTATATTTTGCATATGGTTTTGATTTACCTTTCTTTGAAATGAAAAACATAAAACAAATGGCGTTTAATACTTTACTAACTTTAATACTTAACTAAACAAACACCCTTAAAACAACTTTATACTTTTCAATTAAAAAAGGTGGCAGTTGTGATCCAAGACATCAACGATAGTCCTCCCGAATTCTCGAAAGACATCTACTACGAGTTTGTGTCCGAAAACGAACCTGTTGGTAGCGTAGTCACAACCCTCACCGCCAAAGATGAAGATGCCGAGTACAATACCAACATGAAGTACGCCTTTGGTTCGCGGACAAGGAATGGTAAGCAAATATAAGACCTTATTATTTATACTAGAAGGGCTCTTAATTAATAGTTTTTTAATGTAAAACCTTTAGTTTATAGAAATGTAAAATCATTAGTTAATTTTTTGAAAATAACCTACTTTCAATTTACCAGATAGAAATCTAATGTTTTTTTTTATACAATTAGATGTAATAACAAAGAACATTAAAGTTAAAAGCGTCGAGTTACATGGTATTAATAATATGTATTACATTGTAAAAAGTTCTGTAAAAAATGCAACATGTTTGCGGAATTTTCAGAGATTTTTCTGCTGTAAACATATTATACAGCATTTTTGTTGTATTTTCTCAGTTTGCAGCACCCCAGTACAGCACCTGATGTTGCACCAAAAATGAGAGTCAATTTGCTAGCTACCAAAAACGATGCACATTGTCACAAAACTTAGGTGCATGTGAAAACCCCATATTTTTTTTGCAAACTTGTGGTCACAGTTTAGTACGTGTAAGAAAAACCTCCAAATTTTGTTGCAACCTTTAACCATAATTTGGTGAACGTTACTAAAGGTTGGCTAAATAATGACTGGATATTTCACTAAAATTTAGAGTTTTCATTGGCATCAAAAAACCACCAAAAAATGGCCAGGCAAAAACAACCAGCCAAATTCACCAGCCAAAAAATGTTCCAAAGGTTTGTTAAGTTTGACTTCAATTTTTAGTGTAACGTAGTTCATAATTCTTTTACAATTTAAATGATTTAATTTTTTATTATAAATTACTGGTTTTTTTTTTTGCAGTCCCGTTCTACATTGATCCCTTCACGGGTTCCGTGAATGTGTCTCGTACTCTGGACGTATCAGAAAGTCGCGAATACAGCATCATCGTGGAAGCTTCTGATGGATTATGGAAGGCAGCGGTAAGTTAGAGATAATATTAAAAATTTGTAACATTCTTTTACTCAATCGAAAAACTTTTATGAATAGAATCAAATGATTTTTTATTCAAACATATAAAAAGTTTTAAAAGACTATTGGTGTTCTATGATATCCTACTTCTTAGATTACAAGTTAAATATAATCTTCCTATTTTTAACTCTCATATTATCCCTTTCACTCCCAATGATTCCATTTGGAATCATCAGCTTGAGATTTTTTTCTCACTAAAGTAAAACTCGCACTTATTCAAATAATTTTTTTTTTAATTCTCCATATATTTTTCTATAAAGTTATATTTTCTCTTTGTAACTTTTGATGAAAGAATCATGTCTTTTGAAGAATTAAATGAAGTTTGTTTTATTTAAATGAAAACGTGAAAAACATGGTGAAAAAAAATTTATTCTGAAACAATTTTATTAAATAACGTGGCTCTAAATTTTTCACGCTTGCATTTTTAAATGCTTAAAAATTGAATTTTAACCATGTTTTAATAATTAAGTTTTTCAAAAATTAATGTTCAAAAGTTATGATTCCAGGTTTTTTTTTTAAATTAAGATTTTTCCCCCCTGCTTCTGGATTTATAATGAGTATGTTTCACAAAGTTTAGATTTTGAGAATAAAAAAAATTAAAAGTTGGGACTGAAAGGGTTTCCTAATTTTCATATCATCTGTTTTTATGGCAGACGACTCTGAAGCTGTTCATCCGCGAGGCTGCCGAACGCGATCCCTTGTTCGACCAACAACACTTCCGGTTCGCGGTTCCGGAGAACATGGCCGGAGCCCTGGTGGGTCAAGTGGAGCTCAAAGAAAGGATGCACAGAACCCAGTCCATGATGCAGTACAACATCGTCAATAACGATGTCCGGGCTTTGTTCAACATCACGAAGGTGGGTGAAGTTTTTGATGGCGATTTAGAGTCTAGGTACAGTAATCTGGCTATGCGCTGTAGAATGTGTTTGCAAGTAGCCCCACTTCATCGGGATTTTTGATGGCTTGTAGATTTTTGAGTAAGAGGATATTAATGTTGAGTTATCAATGGGATTGACAGCTTTCGATCAAATTTGGTATTCGGAGCCCTTTATCAGTAATGGTGTCAGAGCTTTGTTCAACACTGAGAAATGTGATTCATTGACTCCCGATGAACTATAGATTTTTGAGTGATGGGATAGAAATGGTTGAGCTATCGATAGAACGGGCATATTTCGATCTAATCTGGTATTCGTAATTTGGGATTTTTTTACTTGTGGCCTTGTATTGGAAGCGATCTAACTAGTGGTTTATGAAGCAATACGTCATATCTCACCCACAAGAATTTTTGTTTAGTTAGTGTTGTCATATTTTTGGCAGTGGTGTTTTAGTGATTTTTTTCAACGTTGAGTAAATTTAAGATGCTTTTATTAAAACTTAACTTAAACGAACTGTTATTAAACTTACTGTTTTATTGTTGAGTGAAATAAAAGATGGTTCCTTTCCCTACGTATCTGTCGTCACTTGACTGTGGTTCTAAAATACGACGCCCGTCGCCAATAGCCCTCGCGTAGCTCTAGTGTGACGATAATTCAAACTAAACTTCCCTACGTATCTGTGTACTTGTTTTTAAAATAACTTAAACCTCCATTTGTCAAGGTACTATTAAAGTCGAAATACGCAACGCGCAGGATTGCCAAAATTATACAAGGCACGAATTCTAACAATACCTCGTATAAAAACGGGAACCAACCTTTGTAAACTATACCATAATATGCTAACAATGTAATTATTTTTTATTACATGAATAAGTAATCTGTCCATAAATGGTATTCCAAAAGTAAATAAAAAAGTGTTGTTCTATATTAGAAATTGTCTGTAGTAAAAGAAAGCTGACAGAAGCTCTTACACTTCTGAAGCAGTATTTGCTGCTCTAGTAAATATCAGGAAAGGAGTGGGAGCGGAAAAGCATAAAACAACCTAAAAATGTGTCATACTTTGGGAATGATTACACTGTAAAAATAAAATGTGTCATGTTATGAAAGAGTACGAAATCCTTTGCGAGTTTACAAAAGCTACTTATTCACAAACTCAAATGAAAAGTTAAAGATTGTAAAGCCGTTTCTGGCCGAAGTCCCGTCTTACGTGTATAAAAACGATGAATGAATGGAAAACAGAAAATACATTAAGCATTTTCTGTATTTCATTCATTCATCGTGCTTATGCATTGGAGAATCATCTTTCAGGAAGCTGCTTTTAAATTTTCGTTTGAGTGTGTGAATATGTTGTGTTAGCTTCCACACTACGTTTATAACGTAAAAATTGGAAGGTATTATAATCGTTCAGTCCGTCTGTCCGTCACCCACTTTCATATCCCAAACTACAAATGCTACGGACAAGTGTGATATACGTCAAAAAATTCAGCGCATCGAAATTAGAATGCATTGAAAATTTCAGAGAAGAATTCGAATTCGAAGTATTTCAATTATTTAAAAAACTGAAAAATTTAATGCTCATTTAAAAAGCATAAGCCATTTTTATTAGAATTAAATCACCATTGCCATTGGCAACAATCGCTCGAGAAACTTTAATTCTTTTAGACAAGAAATTAAAATAAATTTATTTTTGCGACATCGATCAGTTCAAAATGACGTCAAATATATTTCACTACGATATTTTTTGTACGTTGATATGAAATATTTTAATTCTATTTAATAGCGAGGAATATTACATACTTATTCTTTGAAAAAAAAATATTTTTGCAAACGATAAGTAATAATTATTGAATTTTTGAAATAAAATAAATGAAACTAGCTAAACTTAGCATGTAAATGTTTAATATAGAATACTAATGCTGTGTTTGTCGCCTTTTTAACTGTTAAACACAACTGTTGTGTGGAAGCGGGTTAAGTGACAAATTCTGTTACAAACCTACTTGTTTTAAAACTCTTATTAATGTGCCACGTTGCAAAAGAAAAGTCAATTGGATCTCAAAAAACTTACAGGCAGTTGATGGGTGTGGTGGATTTCGAAAACATCTGGCATTCAAAATGTTATTGGTTTATATCCTATAACTATGAATATTAGTTCATGAAGTTGCTTCGATTGGGCTGTTCTGTATTGGAGAAGGATTTGCTGTTTATTTATGCATTTATACTTAGTTATATGAATATGGTATTTAAATGCAAGGGAGCGGTTTTTTAATATAAAAAATTTACTTTACCAATGGAAGACTTTTTTACTTTTACCTTTTACTGTACCTAAGTACCTACCTGTACTAAGTATCTTTATTCTTTTTAGGATGGTAAAATCTTTACAAAAGTAGGCTTGGATCGAGAAAAGAGGAGCCAACACACTTTTACAGTCATGCTAGAAGAGAAGAAACCATCAACGAAAGTGGTAAGTGCACCAAATACTTCTTAAAACACTGGTTCATTAGTTACTTTTGAATGACGTCAATAATTGATAGAATATTTGTACGCCCCTGATTTACCTTTTATGGAAAAATATTACGTGGAAAAACACGGCAAAGTTAATTGAATTTATTTTCGTTTCGAGAAAGTGCGATAAGCAATGCTGCCACAAAAAAATGGCTATCATTTTTTGTGTAACCATTTAGGCAGATCTTTCTATGCCAATTTTGATGCTCAGATTATAATGAATCTGAGCTCTCTGTGGATGTTAAAGTATGTGGAGATTTAATTTTGCCGAGAGAATCCAAGCCAAATGGGTACTCAAGTAATCTTTTACATAACACATGATAATATGACATTCGTGCAGGCGATTTTCTCATCCTGAATATCTGCCGAGTCAACCGGGGCTTGAAACCGCGGACTTGTGATTTTGAGGCAGACATCAAATACCTCACAGCCACTGGACTGACTCTTCTGGTGTATTACTTGAGGCAAACTAATGATGGCTCTTAAGTAAATATTCGTTTTTCACTTTTATTTCAGACTGTCTGTGAGGTAACAGTGGAAGTAATGGACGTGAACGACGAAGTTCCGACTTTCCAACACACGTATCAGGGAACTATCAATGAGAACTCGGCTTCGGGAACTCCCGTCACTGTCGTAAGTCATGTTTGCTTATTTAAATTCACTCACTTTTTTATTGATTGAGTTGGTAAATTTTATTTTACTTATAAATTAATAGCATTTAAAAAAAAGACATAATGCGTATACATGGTTCTGTCTTTTAGCTTCCACACTACGTTTTTAACGTAAAAAGTGGAAGGTATTATAATCGTTCAGTCCGTCTGTTTGTCCGTCCGTCTGTTACCCACTTTCATAGCCCAAACTACAAATGCTACAGGCAAGTGTGATACGTCAAAAAATTCAGCGCATCGAAATTAGAAGACATTGAAAATCTCAGAGAAGAATTCAAATTCGAAGTACTTCAATTATTTAAAAAAACTGCAAAATTTAATGCTTATTTAAGAAGCATAGGAAGCCATTTTTATTAGAATTAAATCACTATTGACATTCGCAACAATCGCTCGAGAAACTTTAATTCTTTTAGACAATAAATTAAAATAAGTTTTTTGCGACATCGATCAGTTTGAAATGACGTCAAATATATTTCACTAAGAGATTCTTTGTATGTATGTTGATATGAAATTATTTGGTTCTATTTAAAAGGAGAGGAATATTACAAATTTATTCTTTGAAATATAAATTAATTTTTTCAAACGTTAGTAATTATTGAAGAAATAATTATTGAATTTTCGAAATAAAATAAATGAGACTAGCGAAATTTAGAATGTAAATGTTTATAATAGAATTAATTTTGTGTTTGGAGAGTTTTTTCCTGTTGAAAACAAATGTTGTGTGGAAGCGAGCTGAGTGACAGATTCTGTTACAAACCTACTTGTTTATTTTTAATTTTAAGTAAAACAATGTTGCTATATTTTTTTATTTAAACTGTGTGTTATAATATTTTTTTGTTAATGGGGTTTGCTGTAGAGTTTAATTATATGTGAACACATACTATTTACACGTATTAACTGCCCTATAAAAAATACAAAAGTATTTTAAACATGTTTGCTCAGTATAATTTTTAAACAAACAAAATTTTTACAAATATATTTTCTAATATAATGAACAAAAAACTAATCCACAATCATGATTCCTATTGGCATTTCTAGAGCTTCAAGCGTTAGAAAAACTGTTTTTTATATATAAAACTAAGAAAAACCAAAATGTTTTGCAAAAATTACATTCACTTCAATTTTAAATTAAACTATAAATTACTATTTTTTAATTTAACTATATTAAGTAAACACATTTAATTTAGAAGCGAAACATACTATTTTATACATTTCATACCTATAAGTGTTTTTTAAGTGTTTCAATAACGAGCAACGATCAAGCTTAAATAACGTTTCAAATAACGATTTTAATACAATGAATAGTAACAATGAATAGTCATGTTACGTTTGTAATTTTTAAACTTTACAAAATTATTAATATTTATTTTTGAAACTTATTTTCTGGAAAAGTAATATATAATAACAGAAAAAATATTTCCAGCATAAATATATTTGATTTAAATTTAAATAAATAATTCAATTTTAAAGAAATATGACTTGAAAGAAAGTTTTTGATTCGGAATTTCATTTAATGCTTTTATTTGTATTTCACGCCGGAATTTACAAAAGAAAACTTACTATCCCATAAAAAAAATTCTATTTGTTCACGCAGTAAAATGAATTCGTAAAACAAATGTAAAACAATAGACAGCACTATGGAATCAATAACTTCTATCAACAAACGTTTTGCCCTGAAGCTACATCTTAAATGTATGCCCCATTTTGAAGTTGAAGGAGAAACGCGTTACTTTATTACTATATACATTTTTCTTGAAGTGGAACTGTAACATTTTATTTGGAAAGCGAATAATTTATGTATTTTTATAATTTTCAGTTTCTTTTATTTCTTTTTAATATCAATTTTTTTCATTAATGCTTTTAATATTGTATTTCAGGAAAAAAGCAAAATTACATCCATAAAAAATTCTAATTTTCACTCATTAAATGAATTCGTAAAAAATGTAAAACAATAACAGCATATAATAATAATTCTATCAACAAATTTTCCTGAAGTAAATTTAAATTATCCCCATTTTAATGAAGAAACTACTTATTACTATATACATTTTTCATGAATAACTGTAAATTATGAAACAATAATTTAATGTATTTTATAATTTAATTTCTTTTATTTCTTTTAGATATAAATTGATTAATAATTTATACTAATAAAATAATATTTTATATATAATTAAAATATTAAATATAAATATAATAAATAATTATATATTTAAAATAATAAATTAAATATTTAATAATAATAAATAATAAATATTTAATAATAATAAATAATAAATATTTAATAATAATAAATAATAAATATTTAATAATAATAAATAATAAATATTTAATAATAATAAATAATAAATATTTAATAATAATAAATAATAAATATTAAATAATAATAATTCGCAATAAATAATAATAATCAATTTCGTTTTGAAATAAACATTTAAACTTAAAATTTTATTCCATTATTTTCACAATTATTTTATATCAATAATACATATAAAATAATTTCATCCTTAATTAATTATATCTACTGTTGACTTTTCTCAATATTTTAAATTAAAATAATATTTTTCTAACCAACTCTTGTCAAATTAATTAGATTATTTCGATTATAAAGTAAATTTTAATTTAACGCAAGAAGTTACATCAAAGCTATCAATGGAGTAGTTTTGAAATTAAGTTCCCTTTAATCTATCCATATAATTTGCTATATGGGTGTTACAAAATTGCAACTGTAATTTTATTATAATAGCCTTGAGAAAACGAATGAAAAATTTCCATCTATAGAAATGCACGAAATATAACACACATTATAACTATTTCTCTTTCATGTTGTCACAGAAAATGTTCACATACGTTTGGAGTAAAATTTGAATATTAAAATTAATTTAATTCAAAATTTTAATATATTAAAAGTAAACAAATTAGGAACAAGGTAAGGTAAACAAACAAGGAATATTTCACAAGAAACAATTTCGGCTAAACAAAGAAAATTTAGTAAGTAGTAAGTTAGGTATTGAAGATATTTTTTTCTTACGCTCGTTTCACATACGACTGTTCCAGTAACGTGCGAAATAATTACGGTGCCGGATGATCGCTTTAGCAATGTTTAATCAATTGGATTTTTCGCATGCGACAGAAGTGAAAAACGTATTTACGGTAACATGCAATTTTCAATCGAATAAAATAGGTCACATGGGGGGATTATGGGTCCTTTATTTTTCGCGGTAAATAATGGTCACTAACTTTTAAGAATTAAAAATAGTTTTTACAAAACAACTAAATTATGCCAAGTCATCCTTATACATTCTATTTTCTTATATCAAGTTCAAAAACAATGTAACTCTGCAGCAAATAATCATGGGAGGGTCACATGGGAGAATTATAGGTCACTCTTTTTTGCGGTAAATAATGGTCACTATCTTTTAAGAATTAAACATAGTTTTTACAAAACAACTAAATTATGCCAAGTCATCCTTATACATTTTATTTTCTTATATCCTGTTCAAAAACAATGTAACTCTGCAGCAAATAATAGAAAAAAATACTTTTTACACTCCTATAAAAACATCTTCAAAAAAGATTGTCTTTGAAAAACATGATTTTTTTTAAGATCCACATACTAGAGAAACATTATTTGAACAAACTATCTTGTTGGCGCTATTTTTTGAAGAGAAAATGGTCCAAGCTTTTCATTCCTATATATATTTTTCATTATTATTTTTAAAAAAAAAATAATGTTAAAAGTATAGTGATTTATCCCCCAGTTTACTGAGGTAATTCTTGGTCACTGGGGTAATTCTTGGTCAGTGATTTTTTTGATTTTTCAGGTGTTTTTTTAAAAATTTTTTCTGTGTAAATAATATTTCGATTTACTTTAACTAACTTTAAATTATATTTTAACTGAAAACATTTTTATTTGACCAAGAACCATCGAATGAAAAGGAATTTGTTTCTATAAAACAATTGCAAAAAAGTTCCTCCTTAGAAGATGCTGCAAGGAATTCATTCTGTAATTGAAGAACAGAAATTTTTGCTGTCTATTACGACAATGGTACAATAACCAAAATTTTGGACACAGAAAATGTAGAAATGAAATTTCTGGAACAAGGAGCCGGAAATTTTCGCTGGGCGAAACGAGAATTTTGGAAGTAATTCCAAACAAATACATTTTTTATGGACCTGTTAATTTACATGAAAATAATCAATTTACTGTAGATAATAATAAAATAAACATAACATAGCATACAAATGTTATAAAAAATTCTTCTCGAAATTGTGGGATTAGAGTAGATACAAAGTGTATCAGGCTTCAAGAATAAATCCTACAATATAAATAAATGTCTTTTTTCTTAAAAACATGCATCAGATAATTAAACAATCTTTTTATGTGCTAAAACTGATAATTTGGAATATTTATTTACTTTTTACATGCATTACTATAAAAAAGGGTGACCCATATTTACCCCCATGGGTGACCCATATTTACTCCCATGTGTGACCCATATTTACCCCCATGTGTGACCCATATTTACCCCCATGTGTGACCCATAATTGCCCAAATCCGGGGTAAATCCTAGTCACTCAATAATCAAAATAAAAGTAATAATAGTGACATTTTAGGTAAAGTGATTATTTTAAAAAATTCTAAATTATTTAAGCTTACTCTATGCCAAATTAAATCTTTTTATCTTTCATACTTTAGAAAAAAAAATAGGATGTTGTTGTTTTTTGACCCATAATTCTCCCATGTGACTCTAGTACCAGTGTTAAGTGAGTTTGAAGTGCGTAAAATGTTGCGTCTATTACATTGTCAATGCATCGTTTAACAATGCCATTACTTGATTGTGAAGAGGTGTGGACCGAGCCCGGTTTTAATCCAAAAACCTCTTGCGTGCGAGCCCAATACTGATCCGTCAGCGACAAAGTAATTACTCGGTCACGAGGGCTAGTAATGGGTATTTGTGCTTGTATTTGGGCCACAATTGAAAACTGCAGGTAAAAACATAAGTACGTTTTTTGCTTTGCTCGTTTGTGAAAGGTCCAATTGGCTTAACATTGCCACTGAGGTCATCCGGCACCGTAAGTAGTTCAAAAATCCACGGAATCATGTAAAACGTGCATTATAAGAAAGATTGGATATAAATGGTTATAAATTTAGAAGTTCGTTTATAAGTAAATAAGTTTTCACAAAAATGTAAGTTACAAGTTTGCTAAGCTAATCACAGGAAATGAAGACTGATATGATTGATCAAAAACAGCTAAGCCCTTTAAGTCAAGCAGTCACGGCGAAAAATATATCGCCAAAAATGTCGCCACTGGGACATTTTCTTTCATACGATTTCTTAAGATGTTTGTACAATGATAATGGTTATGACATGGTAGCACATTTTTTTTTGACTTGGTGTATTTTTCGTGCTTCGGGTGTTGAAAAGTTATTTTGAAAGAAATTTTCGGATATGTTGTGAAAAGAATTTTAATGAATGGGAATTGTTTGGATTAAGTTAAATTGATTGAAAGTTGTATCGCAAATATAAGACATAAAAGGATTTTTTTTTATCGAATTAGTTTTTGAAAGTTAAAGTATTACGACATTTAGTTAAATTATCACTTCATGGTTTAATGTAATTGAAAGTTGTATCGCGAAAAAAAAAGATAATTTGAAATTAAAGTTAGATTTTGAAAGAAAACCAAATGTTGTAGACATTTATTTATTTTGTAGTATTTGCTCAGGTCATGGTATGAATTACAATTGAATGTTGTATCGAGTATGTAAGATATTAAATAATAATTAGTTTTAGAAATATTAAATTTAGAACTATTAAACGAAAGTGTATGGTATATATTTTTAGTGGGAAGTATTTGGTTTTGTATCAATCAAATAAAAGTTGAAGAGAAAACAAGGGAACGAATAAAATATTTTTTCAATTTCTTTTAAAAATAATACCGTGAACCCTAAAATATACTGATATGTTAAAAGAGATAAGATAAATAAAAAATACTTATATTTTAATAAAATTATTAATTGGAGCAAAAAAACTTTCAAGTTAACTAATAACTATTTATTTTCATGTCGTTCATTACATATTACTATTTAACAATTTATTATTTTACATTGCCTTAGGAACGAATCCAGTGACTTGTTTTGCTTTGATTTATTTTTTCGAACCCCACAATACTAAAAGATTTAGCTCACTTAGGGTTATACCTCTGAGGGTTAAATCAGGGACTGACTGTTAGGTTTTCTAGCAACACACGTAATTTTAAAATGTATATAATTAAACTAAATTTTTGAATTTGAAGTATAGACGAGTCATTTATAAATATCAGCTACATAAATATAATTTAAAAAATTAAAAAAAAACTAATTTTAAGGGGATACGGTACCCAAAACATTATTTCTAGAAATAATAACATAAACTTGTAAATTATAGTGGTTTTATATAATGTTCACTTTAAATAAACATTTTCTAGCAATAAAAACAAGTATTTACAAGTAGTTTTTTATTTTTTTTAAGTCAAAATTTTGAACTTTTTTTAAAACGCTACTCCTTTTTCAGTTTTGAGAATTACTCCACCAAACTTTTATAGTTTGTTTTTAGAACTACTTGTTTAAGAATTGTGCATGGAGTTTAAAATGTGAGCTACAGTAAAAAAGTAATATGCATTTATACTGAAAATCACAAAAAATACAAATTATTGAATTCAATTTTTTTTTAAAATATATACATAGTAGATCTTATTCCATGCACAATTTTGTGCACAATTTATATAAGAACACAGGTTAAAAGTTTCAAAATTCTAACTTAATTAGCAAAAAGGCCTTAGGGATTTATTAAACACAAGAATTGAAAAACGCGAAACAGAGAAAACAGGTTGAAAGCAGACGAAATACGTATTCAAACTTATAGGAATGACTCCAGAAAAATATTTAACTAACTTTTTTTCTACAGAAGATATCATTATGAAACTTTCAGTAAATGTTCAGAAATATATTGTGAATAATAAGAAGTAAAAACTGAAAAATCGATATTTTGACTAATTTTTGGGTGCCGTATCCCCGTAATATTACTTTATTACAACTAACATAATAATACAACTAAAATTTTATTCTCATGCAGTGAAAACAAATTTACACTTAAGCCAATTTGCTTATCTAAATATTAAAAAAAAGTTTTTTTTATGTGTATAAAACGAAAAAAAAAACTTTTTACCATAAGAAATTGAATTCTCCATAGGATCCTCCCATATCTGCAGTGGACAACGACAGCGGTAACAACTCCATGGTGCGGTATTCATTGAGTGGAGCCGGTAGCGAACTCTTCAAGATCCTTGAAAGCGGCCAAGTCATCTACAGCGCACCTGATCCCATACTTACTTTGGACAGGGAGCGAAAAGAACGATACGACTTACAGGTATTTTAAAATATTTGTTTTGTTAAAATAGTACTTTTTTAAACATTTACGTAAATTGGACCTGTTCTTACATATACTTATCAATAAATTAAAAAATAGAATAAAGTAAAAAAAAAGTATTAAGAAATGAAATAAAAAAGTATTTCAAAATTCAAGAGAAAAGGGTAAATTAAAATTAGTGTGTAATATCATCTTATTTATAATTGTTTATTTTAAGCTTGTTGCATATTATTTTATAAATAATACTTATAAATGGGAAAATTGACAGAAAGTTAAAAAAAATAACAATGTTTTAAACTTATTAATAAGCCTGTACAAGTACTGACAATTGACGAGGAGGGGGAAGTAAGGAGGTATCGGAACCAAATGTAGCTAAAGCACAAATAATGGTGTTATTAAAATATATATCAAATATATAAAGCGTTTCATTATAAATCTATTTAAAAGTTGTTATATTGAGCCATCAAACTTAAAATAAAGGATTAAGGGTTCATAAATACTTATACATACAGGATGCCCATAATTAAAATGTTTCTCGGGGCTTTTTTTTTCTGTAGAGAAAACTAATGATCGGAATTACTATTCATTTAGTAGATAGGCTATCTAAGTGAGAGCGAGAATCTCGTATATTAAGAAGTTAATTTCCAAATGTTCCGATTTTTCTATTGCCTAACTAAAAGTCACTAATATTGCTTGAAATAAAAATTAAAAAATTTTATAGTTTACTTATATGATACTTTTAAACTTGAAAATACTGAATGAGCACCAAATTTCAACCAACGGAAATTTTTAAACATTTATTTTTTCATCGAATTCTCCCTTTCATGTCGTCAATAGCGTCACTACCAAATTAATAGTAATTCCACCCTAATAACTGCAATAGTTTTGCATAGTAAATTGTTTCGCCATATTTCGGCATTATTCATTGAACCTTCGCCATAATTCGGCATTGTTCATTGAACCTTCGCCATATTTCGGCATTGTTCACTAAACCTTCGCCATATTTCGGCATTGTTCATTGAACCTTCGCCATATTTCGGCATTGTTCATTGAACCTTCGCCATATTTCGGCATTGTTCATTGAACCTTCGCCATATTTCAGCATTGTTCATTGAACCGTCGCCATATTTCGGCATTGTTCATTGAACCTTTTTTCAGATTCCGGGAAACAAAACCTGAAAAAATGATTCAACAGAATTCCTAAAATATGGTGAAACATTTCACCACACACCCGTTGCTACTGATTATTATTATCATTTTTTTTTGGTGAAACCATGTACGCAATTTTTAACAGTCCCTAAATCAATCCATTTCCAATAGGTCACAGCCACCGATATGGGAAACCTTAGTTCGTCAACCTACCTGACCATCTCAATAGCTGATGAAAACGACAACGCACCTGTATTCCAACATGGGCCCTTGCGAGTCATGCTACCTGAGACAGCAAGACCCGGCTCCAAGATAGCAGAAGTCAATGCTATGGACGCAGATGCGAAAGGACCAAACTCGAAAGTGGAGTACATTATAACGGCTGGAGATAAGGGGGATGTGAGGATCGACAGGGCGACTGGTAAGTTGGAAGTTAAATTGTTTGATGGCTTGAATCGAGTTTTCGAAAGAATGTTTAATTTCATTTGAATGGTTTAGTTCTGTTTATGTATTGTTCATTGGCTTGAATTGAGTTTACTAGAGAATAATGCTTTAATATAAACCGTTTAGTTACATTTATGTATTGTTCGTTCTAGAGAATAATTAATTTCATTTAAAGAGTTCAGTTACTTTTATGTATTGTTTATTGGCTCTAATTGAGTTTTCTGGAGAATAAGTGAAGCCGTTTTCTCAAATTAGTTGGGTAAAAAGGTTAAGATTTTTCTGACGCTAATAAAAGTTTTCTTGCGTTATTCTTTAATTCCTACAAAATGGAACTACAAGTAATGAAATTATGAAAATAAATATTACACCATTCCCTTTCGAATATAGCTATCCATCGATAGATGCTTCATACGGTTTTTTTTAATATTTTATCCTGACTCACTACCATTTATAAACCAGAATATTAATACAATATTTAGGGTTCTTGACCTTTGATGCGTATAATTAAGGGGATATTATGAAGAAAACTTTTTCTTTTAAAGTCGTTTCAGAAATATAAAAATGTCCTTTAATTTTAATAAATGTCCTTTATGCGTTGTCGCGCTACTTAGTTTAATAATAGTGATTGGCAAAAACATATTTTGCAAGTTTAGGAGAATGTTGCTTGCTCTGGAGATTTCTTATATACTTTACAGGAACACAATTGTTTTAAACTATTTCGAATTTTTGTGATAAATAAATTGACCGCGACATGTGCTTCTAGGTGAAATCTACGTGGTAAGCACCTTGAAACCAGGCACCGTCTACCTCCTCAACGTGTCTGCCGCCGATGGCAAGGGTTTGGCCGCTTCCACGGTGGTTAATATCACCGTAGTGGACGTGAATGACCACAAACCCACCTTCTCCAGGGTGGAATACATCTTCAAGGTCAAAGAGGGCAACTACAGCCACAGCAAGAAGCCGCTTGGTATTTTGAAAGCTGTGGATGAAGATACGGGAAACAATGGAATGATTGAGTATTCGCTGATTACTACTACGTTCGAGCAGAGTGAGTAGTTTTTGGTAGTCTTAAAATTGCTGGATTTGAATTTTATAGTTACTCTTTACTGAGAGTCTGGGTGAGATTACCTGGTTAGACATGGTTATAAATTGAAGAGCTTACTGTAAGAACGTGCGGTTAGGTATTAAAAAAAGGTAAAAGCGAGAAAATGAGCTTTTGGGTGTTTAGTTTGCCCTTTATGTTGAGCCTTATTATGTCTTCCAACAGGTACTAGGAACTTTGGTACTGAATATGAAGTATATATAGGGTGACCAGACGTACTGCATTTCGCAGTGCAGTTTAGTTTGTTATTCAACTATCTAGCTATAAATATTGTGCAACGAGTCTCCGTTTAATTTTTTCATAGTTTTTTCAAACCAAACCAACCTAAATAAATTATGATTTAGGAAAAGCTAATGATGATTTCACAGTCGAAAAATTAATTAATGGAACAAATCTGCTCGGGCTACGTACCTAGCTCTTTTAGTTGGAGCTGAAGTTGAGTAGTTTCAGACAGACAGATCGACAGACGAACCAATGTTCAAAAAGCACTTTTTTGGAATTAGCGTCTTCCAACACGTGTAAAAAAACCACAAAATCTCCATTCAGATTTTTAATTCCATCGCAATACTTTCATTACCTTATTCATTTTAGGTAGTAAAAGTAAAAAAAAAGCAGAACTAAATTGAACTAATCCTTGACATTCAAGGCTCATACTGTGTTTCTTAATTTTCCCCCTTCCACACTGTTCCTTCGAACATACCATAAGATATTTTTTTAAAGATTTATCAGGATGTAATTAGAATTAAAGAAAACAAAGATATAATCAAGAGACATTTTATGTTTTTTTAATTGTTTCTTTTATTTTTATGTATGTAATAAGAACAGATTTCTTGGTTTAAATTGATTGCGATTTAACGTTGCCTTTAACTGCATTTAAGCTTGGTAAAAACAGTAAGTTTAAAAAAAAATGCATAAGAAATCAATTACTAAGATTAAAATATCGTGAACATGAAATTCTTTTTATTTTTCGCTTCTCATAATTAATACTTTGTTTGAATTGTTTAAAAAGTAATTTGACCTTATAATTACAATCAGAAGTCCTGCACTACCTTTTACTTTTTATTTTTATTTTCAGATGCATGGAAAAAATTAGAAAATGTTGATGATTGGAAATTTTAACTAATTTCCAAGAGTTTTATTTATTTTTAGTTAAAGTTTGTACTTTTGAAAATTCTTCAGATTTAAATATAAAAAAAAAAACTGGGTAACCATGTCGATTCAAAAACTTATTTTGTCATTTATATTTAAATATTAGTCTAAATCAATTAACCTTTGTAAACGAAAAAATAAAGGAATAATAAACAACTAAATATTATAAAAAATTGTTCATTACAACAATTAATACGGTACGTAAAAAATCAATTCATTAAAGAAACATACATTTATTGAAATAAAGGTACGTACATAATCAAGGGAATTATTAAAAAAAAATTAATTCCAAATTGTTTTCATCAATCAAAGGCTTACAAATGAATTCATTCAATGCACATAAAAACGACTTTTTTATCGTTTGCACAATTAATTTGTTGTTAAAAAAAATAATCATACAAAATATTTTTAATCGCTCAAACAAAAGATGAAAAGAAAACCGTACCTGGCTTTCAGAAAAAAAAAGCTTTTGTAAGTTAAAACACGTGGGTGAATTCAAATTGAAACTATTTTATATAAAAAAAAAAGGTTTTAAGGTATTAAATGACTTAAAAGTATCTATTGAAGCGATAATTTTTCTTTTTACAAAAAATAAAATGGCCTTTATTCGTCAAATTGAAATTGTGTGTTACGTTTTTTTTCGTTAATCAGTTTTAAAATTATTTATGACCTATTTAACAAAAGAAAAATAGAATAGATATTATTTTTGTATATAAAAATGGCTGTTTTTTGTCAGTATGTTTAATTGTTTTATTGATTTCAAAATTGAATCAATGCATTAAACATATCAGAAAATATTTGATTTTTCTTGAATAAACAATTTCTCTTCATAAAAGTTTTTAATTATCTATAAATAAATAGTTAATTACTTAAGCGAGAGTTTTTGCATTTTGAGAGACTACGACTTCGGAAGTTAGAGTTAGTACTTAAGTTTATGATATTTTGTTGATTTAGAAGACCTTAAGTAAAAGTGCTTAGGGCTGGGGAGCCCAGTCGGTTGGGGTTTCGCCTAGCATGCGAAAGGTCCCAGGTTCGGGTCCGGGCATCGCCAAAATAACTACCGATAATAAAATAACTACAAATAACTACCAAAAATGTCCGACGAATAATACCCCGTGTGGAGGGAGTGCACGTTATATATGTTCCAAAGTCCCAACGCTGCGTACGATGTCGCCCTTAACGGTTGCGTTGGGTGCCTACTCAGGTGTCAGTTCGTCACTTGACTGCAGTTCTAAAATATGACGCCCGTCGCCAATAGCCCTCGTGTAGCTCTAGTGCGACGATAATTGAAACTAAAACTAAACTAAACTATACTTAAATGCTTAAATATTTAATATATTTTAAAAAGTTGTATTATTTGAGCATTCTATTTTATCGATGATATAATAGAACGGTCATAAGTAGTCAACGTGCTATTTACAATGAACACTCTATTTGCTAACACTCATGAGTTACTTTTATTTACTAACACTCAAGTGCTGCTGATGATTAACCCCAGGAATAGGATAATTACTAAAACTATGAGAACTGCAATTTAAATACATTCAAGAAAACACAAATTAATGTTCCACGATTTCTATAATTCTTTGTTGATTTTTCGTTGAAAATTCTTTGCAATTGTTAATTATCAACAGCAATAACCTAGTTGATGTATAATCAGGGCCTGTTCTAGGAAATCTCAGACTATAGGCACAACCTATTTTGGGGGCCCCTTCACGGATAATGTTATGTATGATTTACAGTAATGATGGTGCTATATGGCCTATGTATCAAATTTTTGCTACAATTTTATAGGCTTCCTCATAAACATCGATCAAAACAAACACGGTAGATCAATTTCTCAGTCAAAATTGAGGAAAAAACAAAGTGGAGTAACATAATTTTTTAGTATACTGATATTTTTGGGATTTACAGCATTTAGCATAATAGAAACTGAAATTTAAGGCCCCTAAAATTTGGGGGCCCTAGTTCCGGCCCTAACAGACCTTATGGAAGAACAGGCCATGTGTATTATGTTGACTTATCCTCATGGAACTTTTCTTTACAACAACCCATATTTTGCAAATTTTTGTAACTACCTCTTTCCTATTTGTTGTATTCACGCCAGTATATGTTGAGTTGAGTTAAATTGTCGTTACACGAGGGCTATTAGATGGATATCGTAATTTAGAACCACATTCAAATGTTGAGCCGGTATCTGAGTTAGCACCCAATTAATAATAGGAGAATTGAACCCAATGGAACTTATAGGACATTATTAAAACCCAATTGAATTGTGTGTGTGTGTGTGTGTGTGTGTGTGATAGGAGCGATATCGTACGCAGCTTCGGGACTTGGGACACATTCAACTTCCGGGGTAATATTCGTCAGACTATTTGGATGCATATGCCATTTCTAGGTCGTTAGTTATTTTATAAATGCCCGGGCCCGGACCTGGGACTTTTTGCATGCAAACACCTTATTAATTGGGCTCCCCAGCTTCTGTCACGATATGTGTTTTGATTATTTTCCTAGATTTTATTACATTATTATTTTTAAAAAATTACTTAATCGCTTTGAACTTAATATTTTATTATTTCAAATTTTATTTTATATTGTTCGCATAGACTTTTCAATGACACTAGTTTAGCCAAACTAATATTTAAAAATTTAATGAACTGTGTTTGTTTTAGAATTCCCCTTTACTGTGGATAGCAAAACAGGAGAGCTCTTTGCCCATGGAATTATCGACAGAGAAGCCAAGAATGCTTTTAAATATCAAGTTTTGGTAAGTATACCTTAAGCTACTGAACCAAAATATATGACTTTATAACAAATTAAAATGCAAGTGTTTTTTTAAACCTGTGTATACCTAACTACAACTTAAGGGTTTTAAACTTTAATGGTTTCATTCAGTGAAGTGTTCTAAAATGAATAAACTCCTTGAAAACAGAGATAGCGCTCATAAATTAATATATAAGTTTTCTTTTCTTAATATATAATCTTTTTTATAATTTTTCTTTTCTTAATAATTGGAACAGTATAACTTACAATTTATATTAAAAAGATCCTTAAAGTGTTTCGATTCTAATTCGAGGATGTTAGTTTTAAGATATGATCTAAAATGGCAGGCTTAGATTTTGGTATTGCACCAATTTTGATAAAAACTAAAATAAGTTAATCATTCTGACTAATTTGTCAATTATATTTAATTCACTTCGTTACTTATTTGTATCCAAATACAATTCATTTGATTTTCAGGCTACCGATTTCGGTGAACCTCAGCTCAATTCTACGGCCGAAGTTGTCGTAGAAGTTATTGACGTTAATGATGAGCCACCGAGGTTCTACACAGATCCTTACCTAGCTCATGTTCAAGAGAACTTGGATCCTGGACAAAAGGTGAGTTATATGTGATATATCGTGCAAATCTTTATAAAGTTATAATATTAACCACACAATATCTATAATATTCTAATAATATTCAGTTCTTTCTTGATAACTCTCAGTTAATGTCTTACCGATCCATCGAACAGTTCCCCCGTTTTAAAAGGCGTCAATACATTCTTTCCCACAAAAATTGCAGACGCAGCAGACTTTGTTTTGACTTCTGATCCACTCTTCTAACAACCATTAAAAATAGTCACTTTTTAATTAGACTTCAAGATGTACGGTTGTGTGTCTTTTTGACGGGTCGAGCTACGGCTCCGGACTCCGCCGTGTTAAATACTTTAAATGATTCCTTTATAATAAAAGAACTTGGACGTCCAAACTATCTTCATTTCTGTAGTTAACTAAATCATAATTATGCTCTCCTGTGTAGTAGATGTTATTTTACTTCATATATATAATTTTCTGTTTAAAAAAAATGTGTCGTTGGTTCGGTTGTAGAAGCAAATATGTGAAAATTGAAATATATAGTTTTGTAATAGCAAAATAATAAAAAAAAATCGAAGTTTTAAACTCATATAATAACTGCGCATGTCTTATACAACTAAGCCATAGGGAAGTTAAATGCTTTTCAAAACTATGCATTTTCTCAAAATGAGCTTGTACTTGCCGATAATTTAAATTAATATTGAATAAAATGAATTATTTAAGACGAATAAGGAATTATTATTTCTCAAATTTATTTAACAATTTAAGCTTAATATTTTGATTAGTCATTTATTTTATTTTATTTGAGAAAAAAATAGTAAAAATAAATGTCCACCAATAGTTTTTAATCAAACATTTACCATTGAGGTGTAAACACGCTTACCATAAAAAATCTTTAAAACATTTTAAGATAAATGGTTTTTAAAGAAGTTTTAAAGTGAGAATATGCATGCCGAAGTTTTGCCCAGAAAACAATAATAAGAATACTTTAAACTTCCAAATGAGATTTTTAAAGAGATTAAGTTCAAAGGAGAATGTTGAAAGGGGAACTAAAAATAACTGCTACATTTTAAATTTTACTAACTATATAGAACTACTCTAGATAAGGAATACATTAAAACTATTTTGAAGAAACTCTTATCAGCTTAAAATGGAATGTTACGTTTTTTTCAGTATATTTGAAAATAAACTTTTAATATTTTATCAATGTAAAAACAGAAATGTATTACTATTTATTTGAAGAAATATTAAATAAAATTTGTATTTAATCAGTTTTAAACTAATTTTTACTTAATAATAGAATCGATGGTAACTTGAATAAAAATGTTTTTTTATGTGATTTATTATTATTTTATTACCTAATTTGATAGCTTTTATTTAAAATACCGCAGAAATTTTTTAATATTTATAGTAATTTAAATATTAATGACCAAAAACAGTTCTCCAAACCTATTAGGGTTGGCCTATTTACAAGCCTCTCCTAAATATGCAATTTCTCCTAAATATGCAATTTCTTGTGAAAATTTGTTTTCTCTGTAAACTCTACTGGATAAGGTCGCACATAACCTACAAGAAATGTTTAGTCTCAGTCTTACAAAATAAATCAATGCCATTATAATTTATGTATATTCTACATTTTTCACATTTCAAAGGTTGATTATTTGAGTTATTATTTTCTATATATATATATAGCATAGAAACATAATTTTATAGAAATATATTTCTTGAAAAGTTATATTGGAAATTTGAGTTAAAAAAAGGTTAATGGTATGAACTCAAGTTTACTTTTGGTATTTGCTTCTAATTTCTTTTGCATTTAACTGTGATTGACACATGGATAATTTTGAGAAAAAAAGAAGCATTCGCAGCAGTTCACTCTTGGTTTTCTTTAAAGTAATGCGAGGCAAGGTACAGCTGAGGAAAAAAAACGATCCACCCTTCGTTTTTCGGCTGCTATTGGTCAAGGAATTTTGTGAAAGATGTCATTTTTCAGGAAATAGCGTAAGGAATTGAGAACTGGCAACTAAAATTGTATAAGGGGTCGTCTACATATTAAAATGAGTACCAACTTTGAAAATTCCAATGGCAACACCCAATTTTTTTTTATATAAAAATGTTTATCATCTTCAAAATACCCCAGGTCCAAAAGAAAATTTATTTATTTGCATTATTTGTTGAGATATAAGCATTCAAAGTTGAACGCCCATAATGTTAAAAGAGTTTCACAAACTTTTATTCATACCTCCACAAATAAAATGAATTAAACCAATTTTTTTTTTTTTTTGATTATATACTTCTCAATTTTCCAAAAACAAATCACACAAGTTTTTTCATTATTATTATTTTTTTATTTAAATTTAAATAAGAAAAAATAAAACATGAATAGCAACCCCACATTTTTGTTACATAAATCAATAAAATAGATCAAGTCGAACCAAAATCCCGAATTTTTTAATTCAACAACAATTATTTGCCGAGTTATTGTAAAAATACTGAAAAAAACGAATTTTAGGGACCGTGTAAAAAATTACTTAGCAAATTGGATCCTAACTTGCATCACTGTTTGGTGGTTGAAAAGCGTTTTTGGTAAATGTTTATTCAAATTATTGATGTCTGTCAAATGTCTAAAAATCTTTTCTTATTTCAAGTGCATACAATGCATTTTGTTTGTATAATTAACATTAAATTATATCGATTACTATGTTTTTGAATGTATGTTATTTCCAATACAATTTCAAAAAGTGTGTTTTATAGTAAAAATTAACAACCCTAAAATATTATTGGAATTCGGTGTTTAGCATATTTTATTGTTACCACATTGATTATTTAAAATGATTAGTGCCTACTGCCTTGGTTAAAAATCATTGCCAAATCATTCTGCGTAATTTTATTTTGCTTTCCTTAAATATCGTGTTAAGATCGTAACTCTCGTTTAGTAATAGTATAGGTTTATATTACCGATAAAGTGAAATCCCGACAAGGACGAAATCCCGAAAATAGATTTTCGTCCATTTCGCGATTTTTAAAAAAAAAATATTAGAGATTACTTATTTATTTATTTACTTATTTGGTTAGTTATTTAGTTATTTAGTTAGTTAGTCAGTCCGTTAGTTAGTCAGTCAGTTAGTTAGTCAGTTAGTTAGTTAGTCAGTCAGTTAGTTAGTCAGTTAGTCAGTCAGTTAGTTATTCAGTCAGTCAGTTAGTTAGTCAGTAAGTTACTCCGTTAGTTAGTCAGTTAGTTAGTCAGTGAGTCAGTCAGTTAGACTACGTTAGTCAGTCTGGACTAACTAATGAAGCGACTAACTAACGGACTGACTGACTGACTGACTAACTAACTGACTGACTATCTAACTGACTGACTGACTAAATAACGGACTGACTAACCGACTAACTAACTGACTTAACTGACTGACTAACGGACTAACTAATGGACTGACTAACTAACGGACTAACTAATGGACTGACTAACTAACGGACTGACTAACTAACTGACTGACTAACTGACTGGATAACTAACCGACTAACTGTGTGACTAACTAACTTACTGACTGACTAACTAACTGACTGACTAACAAACTAAGTGACTAACTAATTGACTAACTTATTAACTAAATAACTAAATAAATAATCTCTAATATTTAAAAAAAATCGAGAAATGGACAAAAATCTATTTTCGGGATTTAGACCCATTCGGGATTTTGACTCATTCGGGATTTTTTCTTGTCGGGATTTCGGCTGTCGGGATATGTGTCAGACCCAGTGTGCCGAATTTTAAACAAACTTTTTGTAGCAATATGAATGAAACAAAAATTTGCATAAAATGTAAAACATAAATGTAATAATCATGTTTGTCTATCTGATTGTAACTAATCGCATTTGAAAATATGTTCGTTATAAATAATCGTATATGTGACTTAATTTAAAATTAAAACTTTTTCTCGTCTACCCTTTATTTTATTTCTGAATTTTAAAATCCAAAATAAAAAAAAAGGGTAAAAACATAAAAAAATCACAATATTAGTGAAGTAGGTTTAATTCTAGCATCCTTTGGCGAGATTATGGTAACCCTTTTGTTAGCTTGTCGTTTCGAAAAGACACCCTAAATATTACCTTTTCCAATTTGGAGATTTCCCCCTAATCGCATTCAAAATTAATGCTTTAATATCTCGGCAAATAATGAAAAAGAAATAATTCTTTTTTATACATAGGGTATTTTGAAGGTGCTGAACATTTTTATGTAAAAAAAATTGGGTGTTGCCATTGGAATTTTCAAAGTTGGTACTCATTTTAATATGTTGACGACCCCTTATACAATTTTGGTTGCCAGTTCTCAATTCCTTAAGCTATTTCCTGAAAAATGACACCTTTCACAAAATTCCTTGATCAATAGAAGCCGAAAAATGAAGGGTGGATCGTTTTTTTTCCCCAGCTGTACCACACATTCTGAATGTTATCTTAAGACTACACACTCAACTTCTAAAGTTGGACAGTAAAGGAAGTTAGCAATGTTGTGCGAAGCATGTAAATGTCCAGTGATATTCCAAATGTCACCGATTTTAAGAAGTTTTAACCAATTACAATTTGTTTTTGATGACAAATAGCATAATGGATTCACCAAATATTAGATACTATTTTATTTGAAATTTTATTGTTATTATTGTAGGTTACCCAAATCACTGCTTATGATTCTGATTCTGGAAATAACGGACTTGTTTTTTATAAACTCGGAGTTGGTCACAACAATAAATTTTACATAGACAGCAAAGGTAAGAGCCTAAGAAAATTTTTTCTAACGATTTCTGTGTTAACATAGCTAGAAATAGTTAACATTTTGTTTTAAGAATCTGTGTAAGGTTTGTTATTCTGCATAATTGTGCATAAAATAATATATTTATTTCATTCATATAGTTATTTATGCTTAATAATACTATGATTGTTGAAAAGTCATTTAAAATATTTCCAAAAATTGATAATCTAGAGCTTTTTTAGGGTATTTTGTACTTGCGCATTTATTAAAATTTTATTTCTCAATTTAGTTTCTACTTTAAATATTTAAAATATATATTCGTAATATAAATAAAAATATTATGCAGGCTGTTTTGACAAATATTTTTGAACTATTTCAATTACATATAATTTTTACAATTTATAACAATATTTATATATTTTCAGATGGAACAGTATGGACTCTTTCGACTCTGGACTACGAAAAACAAGCCTTTTACAATATGACGGTCATCGCCTACGACCAAGGAACGCCAAGTCTTAGTTCCACTGCCAAATTGTGGGTTACCGTAGCCGATACAAATGATGCAGTTCCCGAATTTTCAAAAGCAGTTTATACCATTGAAGTAGCTGAAAGTCGCCAACCGGGCGATACAGTATTCAAATTAGACGCTGGAAAAGGAGACTTCAAATATGCATTACTAAGTAAGTCAATAAATCGATTAATTTCAGTCGATAGATTTCATTTTAAAAATTTTATTTAATAGATTGACTAAAAAATACATTTCCTGAAATATCCGAATAAAATATTTAAAAATTAAAATAATTAACTATATTATTTACGGGTTTAAAATCAAAAGTACTATTTTAAAACAATTTATTAGTTATTGCTAGGAAGACTATGGATAGAAGCACGTCATTTTGCTTTGCAAAGGCAATTTTGTTTAAACTAGTTTGGTTAAATTAAGTTTTTTTCAACGATACTTTATTTTTGGAAGCCGACGATGGAATCAATAATGACGATGCAATCAACGATCATCAATAAAACAAAGCTTAAATATAAAAAATGTGAGTGATATATCAATACAATTATGGGGACTCAGTACCCCAAAATCGATGAAAATACAACTTTTTTTTGGCTGTCTTAAAATACTATTTTAACCCTGTAGTATGCTTCGTCAAAGTTTAAAAAAAATTGGGAAAACATTCACATAAAAAAACTTTTTTATTTTAACTTATCATCAACCGTTCCACTAAATTGATTTTACTAAGTTGGTAATAATTGGAACCTTACCAGTTTTTTAAATGCTAAATCTCCAATAAATGATTATGGAAAGCCATCTTTTTTTTAATTCACGTAAAAGGATATTATATAGAATTTGAGATGGAATATGTATAGTGATAATAACCCATAGTGTTTTTTAATGTTTGATTTTTTAAAATGAAATTCGAGTTTGTAGGGTTCTTGTACTTCGACTGATAATTTTTTCTATGTCTTGCTTAAAAATTCAAACCCTAAATTTGTTAAGAGCGAATCAATTCTGCTTATAAAAAAAGTCACAAAACTTGAATCTGAAGTAGAAAAGGGATTTTAAAATGTGAGTAATTTTTTTTCAATTAAAGTATTTAATTATTAAAAACTTTTTATTTATAAAGTCTCTGTTTAACATATTTAACAATTTTACATTGATCTATCAAAGAACAAATATCTACGCTGATATCCATTTAAAGAAAGAAAAAATTGGAATTCAGAGTCCCCTTAAATACCCACATTACCAATGTTTTTTTATACAGATACCAATGAAGTGGATGCTTTTGATGTTGATATGAGTACAGGAGACATTCGCTTGGTCAAAGCACTGGACAGTGTACAGCAGAGCCACTATCGGCTGTTAGTGGAAGCTTCTGTGGACAGTGAGCCACCAAAATCAGATACTGCTGAAGTAAGTTATTTTTAATTATGAATGTTTATCTATAAATGGGAGAAATAGATCAGATGCTATCTATTTGGTTTAACAAAAGTTGCTTTTGTAAAAAATAGGGTAAGGATTGCCGTTGGTCATAGCTAAACAGTAGATTAATAACAGAGAATACAATGTATAATTTCAAGATAATAAACAAAATTATTCTACATTGCTTTTGCTGAAATTAGTGAATAAAATAAGTTGTTCATTTTGTTGGATTAACTAATTAACTGCGACTTTCTGAATGTCATTAACACCATTAAATGGGGAAACCATTAAACGGCAAACATCATTAATAAAGTTGGCTTTAAGAGTTTTAAATTCGCTTCTCGTGCAACTTAAATTGATCTACCTAAAAAGTTCAGGACTATGGTCTTATTTTGTCTTATAATTTGTTCATTTAGATAAACTTAAGCAGAAAGCTCAATTTCGCGTGACATATATTATTGCCAAACGTCGTGAATGTGTTAAGTTAATAATTAAAAATAATATCACCGTTTGATTCTTTAAGTTTTTTTTTAAAGAAATCAGTAAATGTTTAAATGTAGTAGTTGATAATTAACCGATTTCTAATGAAATAGCACGATTTGTAATGTTTATAATGAATTAGAATTCACGAATTATAATGCTTTCATAATGTTTTTATTTGTACTTCAGATTTCGAACTTGGAAGATTTTCTAGTTATTTTTTGTTATAGATACTTCGACATTTTATTCCCATCAACGTTTTTCTAGTAAATTAATTTCACTTTCATTATATTTTTTTCAGTTATATATAACTCTATAATCACAAATTGAATCTAAAAATAGAAATAAATCTCTTTACGCTCACGCTTTTAATGCTTTTCTATTCGATGTTAGGAAACGTTAAAACTTTTCTTGGCAGAATGGAAGCTTTTGTGTAAATATAATGCGCTTGTTTTTAAAATTCGTTGCTAAAAATAATCTATTTCAATGGTAGGTAAAGATAATTTATATAATGAAGCTTAAATTTCTAAAATAAGATATTTAAGTTAGATTTCTATTCACTCTTACAAAAGTCTATAACATTTTACCTGTTACATCACCAGGTATTTCCGAAATTAATGGATGTCATCTTACTGAAGTTAGCGTATATTTAGTTAATTTTAAAATAATTTATATATTTTCTCTTTATCAGTAAGTATTTTTTTCAATACCGTTAATTTTGAATTAGTAATATCTCTAATAATATAAATACAATTTTTACTTTAAAAATAATAAATTAACGGAAACGTTACAGTAAATTTTGCTGCCTAAATATTTCCGTTCATCGACACCATTTTCGTTTATTTTTTTATCCGTTCCAGAAGGGAAAATGTCCGTTTCTTGATTCAATTCCAGTTTTATTTTTCTTTGTTTCGGAGAAACAATTATCTGGAAAATATATTTATTGAAGGAAACTCTGGAAAATATATTTATTGAAGGAAACTCTGGAAAATATATTTATTGTAGGAAACTCTGAAAAATATATTTATTGAAGGAAACTCTGGAAAATATATTTATTGATATTATTACCCTCATAAATCCTATTTAGCTTGAGCAATTGGACCCGGGGAAGCAAAATCAGTAAAAGAATTAAGTCATGAAAATCACGATTAAGCGGTCCATACACAACCGCGGACGATTGGTAAATATACGGAAAAATAATGTCCAGGATCAAAACGGATATTATTTGTGAAAAATGAGGGACAATTGAGTGTAAAAAAACGTGTTTTTCTGACAATTTCGTCATTTTTTAACAGGTCAACATCATAGTTGGCACTGGGCAAGGCGTAAGACTTTTCCCTCAACGACTGTATGAAGTGACTGTTTTCGAAAACAGATTGTCTCCATTGGTTGTGCTGGACCTGAATGCTACAGACGAAATAGCACACAAACCAGTACTGTACAGCATCGTTGGACACGACTATAATGGTGAGTACTAGAAGATTTATATTCGTCAGTTTAATTTAGGTTCAGTTAAAATTGGAAAAAATCAAAATCAATTAATGGGGAAAGGACAATTTTTCATTATTCCAAAGAAATAATAGATAGCATTTTTATTATTTTCAAATATACTTTTAAAATGAGGAAAGTGTTAAACTTTTGGTATTTTTTCAACGGTGCTGTTTTATTGGCAGCTAAGCCGTTTGCAGACTCGGCATATTCCTCCGAACAAATACCCATTTTTTTGTGGCACCATCTAGGCAACTCTCGGTACCAATTTTGACGCTCAAAATACAATGAATCTATGCTCTCTGTGGATGTTAAACTATGCCGAGATTTATTTTTTCCGAGAAAACCCAAGCCAAATGAGTACTCACGGGATCTTTTACATTCCACATAATCATATGACATACGTGCCCATGATTTTCTCATCCAGAAAATCTGACTACTCAGCAGGGGCTTGAACCCGCAAACTTGAGCTTATGAAGCGGACACGTAATACCTCTCAGCCACTGAGCCGCTAAACCTTTGGTCTGTATTCCTTTGTCCAGTACCTATTATTTCGAGAAATACAATATTACTTTCTTTTAATGGATTCACTTCATTTCCGGTATAATAAATGACGTAGCATGTTGAGTAATACTCTTTTTAAAACCCAAGCACATAGTTTTTAATTTAAGAGTCTTTCCGAGCCAAGTAAAATGAAGTTTTTTTTTTGTTGGCTCTTGTCTTAAGTTTATTGAAAAGTTAATGAGGAAAAAATTTGTTTTCTGTTTAAAATAATACGGCCTGCTGGTTTTCATTAATTCTTCATCAATTACCCCCCCCCCCTCCCCCATTTTGGTTTAAATTTATTAAAGGAAATAATTATTTTATGTTTAAGGAATTTTTTAAGGGAATAATTATTATTAATATAATTTAAGAATATCCTTGAATTAATTTTAAAGCGTGCTAGTGAAAAAAATATTTTTGATAATTTTGAAAAGTTTTTAGAAAAATTTATCTTGTAACATATGGAACACAAACCAGATGCAATACATGATATTGAATGATGGAACTCATTGCAATGTCAGAACGGTATCAGCCTGCACTGTTAAAAATTTTGTGCTAGGTTTCACCATGATATTGGTTGGTTTCACCATGATATTGGTTCCTAGTAGCTGCAACGGCTGAGAAACGTTCCACCATATTTTTGGTATTAGGTTGAACCATTTCTCAGGTTTTTGTTTCCAAATCCAGAAAAATGGTTCAACCAAACACCGAAAAAAAGGTGAAACATTTCACCACTCCTCCGTTGCAGCTACTAGGAACCAATATCATGGTGAAACCAACCAATATCATGGTGAAACCTAGCACAAAATTTTTAACAGTGTGTGACCATACAATATTCGGTACATGTAGAGATCATTTTTTAAATTTCTTGATAATCTAGAGTGGTTTTTTTTCGATGATTATCAGAAGGGAAAACTCGCAGTGGCATTGAAAATGACGACAAAAAGCTCGGCTAAAATAATATTATTAGAATTCTGAGCATAATAATGAAAATCAATGGAAAAATCTTTTTAAATCTATTTTTGTTGTTATAGTCGGGCGTTAGCATTTTTTTTTTTCAATTCATTCATTGTTAGTGAATATGTTGTGTTTTTAATTTTTTTATTAAAATAGTTTAACCTTAAAATTTAACATTTTAAAATAATTTCTTCGCTTTTCACAAATTCACGGAGAAATAATTAAAATACTATTCTATTATATTTTGAAATTTTTAACGAGAGTGATTAGATCACCACCACTTGTATCCTTCATTCACAAAACTCTTCCAATACATTATTATAAATTCCAAACCAATTACATATTTCTCCATTTTTCACCCCTATAATCCTTTAACTTACAAAATAAAATCCTTTTGTATGCCCTGCGGTTTACATATGTGATGGAAGTAGACACATGGGGACTCAGTCACTGATAGCCAGCATAGAGAGAGGCTAGTCACATGAAGAGACATGCCTTAGAATAACTAATTTTTTAAATGCAAAATTAATTGTAAGCTTTCAACGGACATTAATAAAGTATTAAATACATAAACCAATCAATTATATTACTATTTATAACGCCCCAAACACCTTTAAAACACTAATCATTCCCTTATCGCCTCCAATACCTTAATTCACCTCCATACCAACAACCAAATTAATTACTTATTCCTTTTGCACACCTAATCATTTAACCAACACAATAAATGAAACCATTTCATACGTTCCTTGCAGGTCTCTTTGTGATGGAGGCAGACACAGGTAGACTCACAGTCACTGCAAGCCTGGATAGAGAGAAGAGGGACAGATACTCCCTGAAAGTCCGGGCCGAGAATGTGGGCAGACACAGATACGGCAGGGAGATTAGCAGAACTGGTAAGTGTGAAGTTGAGGATATTTTTAGGTAATAGGTATGATAAGATTTGGTGTTTTGTTATGAATGTGGCCGTTTATGTTTAACTAGGCATATACACCGATACTTTAACTACAAGACGTTACCGAGATAATTTTCATTCGTGAATAATTGATTTTTTGTGCACCCACGACATGGCACGCCAAACTAATAACTGAAGAGTCTCAGGATTTTGTTTCAAAAGTGAAAAAAGTATCAACTGAATATCGAAAATATGGTGAATTGTTTCACCATACAGCAGTTGCAGCTACTAGGAATCATTATTATGTTGAAGCCAAGTACGCCATTTTGAACAGTATAGAGGGTTCGGTGAACTTTAATTCTGATGTGATCAAATCTCCTGACGCTACATACATGTGGTTGCATTTGATACCTGCCCCGACCTGAGCATCCATCGTCACTTGACTAGAGTTGATTAGAAAATCATTATTACAAATCAAAATTAATCTTAAATTGTAAGAAAAGCATCATTTAAAAATTATGCAACAAAACAGCTGAAATATAGGATATTTCGAATACTTTAAATAACCAATTAAAATATCAGACTGTAATTCCTTCAACATCACTCAAGTTGGTGGTATTCGAATCCTCTTATTTGGGTACAAGCGATGTCTTTTGAGGATTGAAAGGGAAGGTTTGTCGCGGGAAATTAAAAATAAATTGGATTAGCTTTGTGTGGTTTGCGCAGGAGAACGATTTTGATTTTGGATACGAAGAACTCAGAAAAATAGTGACATGAGGTCGGTAATGAAGATATGGGATGAAAACTCACAAAAGTTTCATTAATATACTCTTATAACAAAATTGAGGGTTATAGTTCGTAAAAGTTAAACTTCCATTTCTTTTGCCTATTATTATAGGAATGAGACTGTACAAATAATTTATTATACATATGAATGACGTTGTTTTGGGAACTATTAGCAACAAATCATAGAGTGTTTTTTTGTAAATAATATTTTAAAAAAATACGTTTAAAAATACTTTTTTCGGCAACTGGTAAATTAAACGTTTAATTTCCTTTCTTCAGTTATTTACTCATTAATTACGGGACATTATGTTAAAAATTTATTTTCAAATGAAACAATGCTAAAATTGTATTTATCCATAGAATCATATTGAGTTTTTGTTATTTAGTAAAAAATGATTTTTTTTTTGCATAAATGGTATAGTAGCGTGATAATGATTCCCACTGAAATTTTTAGCCTAATAATTTTAAATCAATTCAAATAAAGGTTATTTCTTTTCATGAATATTACTATTTTTGACCCTCTAGAAAAACCAATTTTAAGATAAACAGACTTGCTTTTAGGTTTACGAAAAAATTGAAATCAAAAGGGATATCAAATAATTTATAATTATTTAGTAAAATGCAAAGTATTTAATCGTTGATATCATCGAGTATTATTGATGAGAAAAAGGACAAATCAACATATTCATTTTTACTTTTGTAATTTTTTTGAGATAAAATTTACAAACTCATGGAAAAGTTGTTGTTTTTTTAATTGTAATGTAATATTTTACAATATAGTTGTTAATTAAAAATTGAAGGACACGACTTAAAGATTTGTATGTGCATTTTTTACAACATTCTACGCTAAATAAAGCATTAAAGCTTTATACAAATTTCAAAAATTAACCTATTTTTAAAGAGATAGAAATTTAACGAAACAATATACCAATAAACAACACATAGCAGCGCAGGTTTACACAAATGCTCTTACATGGTTAATCTTTTTCAATGAATTCTCCTATAATAATGCAGTAAGCCGCTCTTCGCGATAAAGTTACTCTTCTACCATGTTAACTCATAGGGACAAGTGCCGCTTTTCCACAAACATTGCGGTACGATGTTCTGCATCGATGTGTTGAAAAGGGTTACAGGATTGACTAACAATGAAGCTCTGGTTGTTGTGGGAATTAAAGGACTGTTGATACTCAGTCAGTGGTAGAGGGCTGTATAAAAATATCACATTGTAAATGAGGTATGGTAGAACATTATTTACCATTGTTCAACATGAGTTGAAACCCAAGTAAAACGCAAAATAAAAGAAAAGAATAAAAATCAACGGAAATTATGTATTACGAAAAAAATGATTTAAAGTAAAATTTAAACATTATATTAGCATAAAAAAACACGCGCTGCAGTTCTAAGTCATCCTCATAAAATTTCAATAAATTTCTTCACGTAAAATTTCATCTCATTTCTATGGTAAAGTTGTGGTTATAATCTCCATTTATTTTTACTTTTAATCACCTAATCGGATATATAAGGTAATGAACCTGTTGCGATGGGATCGAAAATATGAAAAGAAGATTTTATGTTTTATACACATTTTGGAAGGTGCTGACTTTAAAAAAAGTGGTTTTTGAAGATTGGTCCGTATGTCCATCTAAAACCACTCTGCGGCTTCAACTAAAAGAGCCGCGGACTTCACATTTGGTACGCACGTTCTCAGTACCTGTCATACGTCATAATAAGGTTTTTTGATAAAATTGCGCAGGTGGAATGGATGCTGCTACAAAACTTTTAAGGTTTTAAAGTTATTGAAATTACCTTATAGGCTGTAATTAGGTTTTTAAATTATTGAAATTACCATATAGGCTATATAATTACATTTAAACGGTGTATTGATTTATTGAGCGGTAATTGAAAGTCGTGTAGTGTTACACAACCCTAGTTTTTCATTCTGCTAAACTCATAAATATATGTTTGGGAATGTTCTTTTTTAAAAACATGTTTATGCTCTGTTCATTGCCTTAAAACATGTTTAGGTGTCATACAACTATCTGAATAGATTAAGAGAATAATATTCTCTTTAAGAAGATCTGTATTAACTTTTCCAGCAAAGCGGGATGTGTTATTGACGGAGAGTTCGATTAAATTAATTAAATTTATTATTGGATTTAATTCTATGTCGTCTCCCAAATAACACAAACATTGTTCAGATTTAGAGGACGACTCTCAACCAAAATTAATTGGATGTTCCATTCACGAAAATTCAATTTTTATATAAAAGCAACGAATTTTGAAGCTTTCGAATTCTGAAAGAAGATATGTAGCAAGTAACGACAGAAGAATTTATAATCCCTTTTCAACAACGCGAATTCGAATTTGTTCGATTTAAATTAATTAAGTAAATTTCGGATGTGATTCGAATTGGTGATGAAATTCCATTATTGTATGGAATTTTAACTTAAGGTTTAAGTTACTTGTAGAATATAGTAGAAATGCATATATTGATTAAATCTAATGGTGACGCATGTAATGTAGTATTAAAAGTATCTAAGTTATTATGCAAATTAATTGTTTTAATTATTTACTTTACCATTATTTACCATTATTACCATGAAATGTCTACATAATCACTGAGTATACTCAAGAAAGTTTTAATATTGAATAGTTTGTAAAATTAAAGTTTTAAAACTACCATCTGTACCGAACTTGGACGAGTACTACCATGCAACTAGATATAAGATAACCGTTGTTAACCCTTTCAGTTCATAAAACAAGCATTCATAAGAACAATAATAATCTTTTTAAAACAAGTTTATTTTAGATGTAAGATAAACATTTTAAGTGAATTTTTATTAAAATTTAAAATGATTCGTTATTGTATGTTTGAAAGGTTGGGGGAACCTTTAAAGTCAGAAACTTGATTATGTTAATTAAAGTCACTTGTACTTATGATTAATTCTAAAATCTGGAATGAATACAAATTAATTGATGTATACTCGTATTTTAAAATATAATTATAAATTATAAATTATTAATTTCATCAAAAAGGAAAACTATATATGGTTTGCGGACTTCCTGTTCTTTTTTGATCATTATATCTAGCAGTGATTTAACGACTATGCCTAAAAATATACGATCGAAACCATTACCAATATTCATGAAACTAACATAATAATGAGAAGATTATTAACTTCTACCGAAACCTATAAATCAGTCAAAATGACGTAATCTAGAAATAAACGTGATACGCCTTAAAAAATGTTCCGTTCGATTTTTATATAAAAGGTTAAAAATTGAATTTTATGTATTTCCGATTGACATCATTGGAAGTTAAATAGACAGGAAATTTGACATATGATTGTCAGAAGTATATAAAGATGAAAAATAAATTTAAATCATTTTAGCTTAAGCCTAATACTTATTGTTTGATAAAAAATATATTTTGATTTCATAAATGTTTTAATTTAAAGAAAATATGTAAAAAAAATTATGGGGGGACGTGTTCCCTTTTTAATAAAATAAATATACTTTTCCTTGTACACATCGAAAGACTAAAATATTTTTAATACCACATTGTTCACATGTCCTGTCTTGCGAAACATAGCTATAAAATTGCAGAAAATAAAAAATTATCTACATTTATGTTTTTCACTCATTTTTCCTTTAATGTTTATTATACCCAACTAAACAGCAAAAGCGTTTTAATACACTTTCCCAGGTCATGCCTTACGAAAAAGAAAAGTAAAACTTATAAACCCTATATTTTTCTATTTAAATATAATTTGACTACATTTTTTTTTTCGCACAGTCAAAGTCTAAATGCTTTTGAAATATCCATAGGTCCAGTCCGATCGACAGACAGTTACCATCTGGCATTCGACGAAGCCCTGGTCGTGGTTGAAGTTGGTGACGAAAATGACAACGCCCCTATTTTCGAGGTTCAGGGACGTCCTATCGTAGCCGCGGTGCCCCTGGAAGCATCGTTCGGGTACCAAGTACTGAGGATTTCGGTAAGTACATTTTGTGTGTGAGACATCGTTATATTACAGAGAAGGAAATGAAGAATAGGCGCAGTATCCCTATTCTGAATGATCCAAAAATAAACACAATTTCTGGTTGTCCATCATGGTGAGAGAATTTTCGGCAAATGCCGAAAACTTGGATTCTTCTTTTTTGATCCCTTAACGATCGAATAATTGTCAAGAAAATGGCCATAAGTGTGCTTATTTCAATATTATTTGCACATTACTTACTGGACACTCCCAGCTATTGGCGATTCAATTGGTGAATTTAAGTTACTTTCAATCTTTTTGGCGCATTACAACTGAAAGGAGAAAAATTAGTAAGACAAACGATTAAAAACTTAACAGATATATTCCAACATTTTACTTTACATAATGACATATGGATCTTTTCTAACGATATCTTTATATACATATATATTTATTTTTTAGAAACTGTTACTCTTTAGGTTTTAATTTAAATATGTAAACTACATTTCTGCTTTTATCAGTATACATATTCAAAAATTCAATAATATTATACTAAACTTTTTCAATATTTTACATAAAATTCTGAATATTATACTATATAAAATCCGAAATTCTTCTGTTCTATACATAACTTTTAGGAATGTAATACCAGCAAGAAATAAACCAACCAATCTATCATATGTACTCACAGGGACATGAAGCAGAAGTTTTTATGAGATCGTTTTTTCATATTCTAGACCTTATGATGCCGTTCTACGTATAATAAATTTCTTTCTTGAATTGAAAATATATATATATTGATTTTAACCTAAAATCAAACTTTCAATGATGTAAAGGCCAAACTATATTATTTAGAATTTTATTACTTCTAAGAACTTTTCTGTGGAAAAACATAAGATTTTTATTTATTTTGTTTCACTGAAGCATTATTTATTTAACTTTATCGAATGATTTTGAAGTATATTGATACTTCTCGTACAATACAATGAAAGTATCATTTTAGTAACATGACATTGCTTAAATTAAAATTTACGGTTATTCAGTATCAATAAAATATTTTGTTATTAGTTTTAACTCATTCAATTTTATAAATCAACTATTTAAATTATTGTCTGTCCATACTACACTGCTCAAAAGAATTAGGGGAATGCATGGTTTAAACCCTTTCACCCCCAATGATTCCATTAGGTATCACCAGCTTGCGATTTTTTTTCACTAAGTTGAGCTCGTACTTATTTATCGTTAGATGGAAGAATCATGTCTTTGAAAAATTAAATAATGTTTGTTTTAATTAAATGAAAACATGAAAGACATAGTAAAATAAAGTTTACTCCCAAAAAATTTTATGAAATAAATTGACTCTAAATTCTTTATGCTTGCATTCTTAGATGTTTAAAAATTGATTTTAAGTTTTGAAAAAAATATTGGTATAATTTATTCAAAAGTTATTTTTCAAATTCTTTTTACCCTAAATTTTAGTTAAAAAATTAAGATTTTTTCCCTCTTTGTTGTACCATTTCATTCTGGATGCATAATGAATCTATTTCACAAATTTTAGATTTTTAGAATAAAAAATAAATAGTTGGAACTGAAAGAGTTAACAAAAGTACGCAAAGTGCTCCCCTAATTATTTTGAGCAGTGTAAAACACCAATCTATTTTAAGACGATTACATAAAAAATTGAAACCCTTATTGAAAGTGTACTTCTTAGCAATGTGGTTACCATCTGCTTTGGGCACCGAGTAATTAGCTGAATCTACAAATAACGTTAATACGGAATTATATTTCTAATAACATATACTCTAAATGGTGGAGTATGGATGCAGTATGTGCTAGGAGAAAATTGATTAACTGTTAGTATAATTAAATCTTCATCTCTAAGAACTAATTATTATTATTGGAATATTAAAATATACTTTATAATAGGTACTACAAAATATCCTGCGAATTAATGTTTTAGAAAGGAAAAATTCTGCTATGAATAGGAAATAAATGTAAAGCTGAAATATAAGCTTGTATTGAATACATTACTCAATAACACATCTGAGGAGTAATCATTCAAACCGTGTTCTTTCCTTTAAAATACATTTTTTCAAGAAACACAATTAATTTAAGTATAATGTTTAGTCATTAAAAATCATTGCATAAATTGTACCATCAATGGTATAGTTAAAAGAAACCTCCTGTTTTAAAGAAATAACAGTTATAATACATGTTTAATATATAAATTTCTAAAATTGTGATTATGTAAGTTTTGACTTTTTAGAAATTTTTTAATCTTAGCTATTAATTCATAGAATAAGAAAGTTGTTGAAATCGAAATTTTTTTTTTATTAATTTCCCTTTGAACTATTAACAGGTTTTTAACGTAATCAAGAATATTAAAGTTGTTTAAAGTAGCACAATGTTATGGAGCTAAGCTTTTTTTCATTTGCGTAAATGGTAAGGGAGCTTTAACAATAAGCACAGTATTTACATTATCCATTTAAAATAGAAAACTATGAACTAGCATACTTCCTTGGTTGCTAATTTCAAAAAATATATTGTTTTTGAAAAAATTGCTTAAAATATCGTCTTAATTAACGCTAAAAGCTTTTTTTTTTCAAAAATATTTTGCACATTTACCTTAAACAGTTTTAAATATGAATTCGTAGTTGCACTTTTTAAGATATGACATAAAACTTGTATCCTTGCATTTTAATGTTATAGCATCAAAAATAATTATGGAATTGAAACCAGTAACGTCTTGAGCAACATTTTTATCAAATGTGCTTTTTTAAAATTGTTTTCCAACGATTGTATGGTTATTTTACGGAAGGAAGAACTATTGATCCATCCAGATTTTCGAAGATCTCTTTGCTTATTTCAAGTAAATTTTTATATGTACTTTTTATTGCAACAAAATAATAAAATTTAATCAAAGTAATGCATCTGTTCGATTTTAAAATATTAGAAATTTTTTTCTTTAAAAGCTTATGATACGAAATTGTAATATGTATGCTCAATACATTACACCTGAAAAAGTGGCGTGTCGTATAAAATATAGTTCTTCAGAAAAATTGTGTCACTGTGCGATATAGTTTTAGGATGCCTAGTGGCCAAATAGTCTTGGATTAGTGGCCAAATAATCTTGCTCTTCTGCCACATTTCCAGAGATGAAATCCCTTATTGAGAAGGATTCACTTACTATTTTATTCCTAAAGTGGGTCGATAAAATGAGGATTTAGCTAGCTTTGCGAATCAGACAATGAGATCTTCGCTTCAGTCTGACCAATTCACCGAAACATTAACTGCAGTTCATTTCCTGATGGTCCCGTGGATAAAATTGGAAAAGATATACACAATCTACAATGTTACAAGTGTGGCGCTTTGTTTCATCGAAAATATAGTTCTTTGAAATGTTTTACCATATTTTCGGAATTTCGTTGAAGCATTTCTTAGTTTTAATTTCTTTCCAAAATCTGAAAACATGTTTTATTCGAGGTGAAACAGTTCACCACACAGCTGTTTCAGCTACACCACTCTTATGGTGAAACTGATTATTTTGCAACATACAAGTGCATATTGTGTCATATCTCACAGTTTATGTAATAGTGATTGTTTATATAAAACAAAAATAATTTCGAGTCCAGAAGCAGTAAAAATGTTGTCTATTTTCTATGGAGAGGTCTGGTGACTTACGTGACAGCTCTTCTCACTTCTATTTCAAAGGAACTGGGTTCCAATCCCAGATTTGACATGTAATCTCAACCTTTCATATTTTAAGTTAGTCGATAACATGAGGACCAAGCATGCTTGGGAACTGCAGGTTCCGCTTGAGGTTTACCACCTAAACGAGACACATGATCCGTACCCCCACAGCCCTTAGTCAGGAGAACTAAAACTGGCAGATGAGGCATTGGGTCCACAACTGGATGCAGGTCACTAAGTTTGAGTTTAGTATTTTCTGTGATATGAATGTAGTACACTCTTTAATTTCCTTTTCTGTCTTCTGCAGGCTAAGGATCTGGACGTTGGCTACAACAGTGCCATCCGCTACGAGATCATGCGCAAACCCGAGGACGCTTCCACCAAATTCCACATTGACCCTGTGTCCGGCGTTGTCAGATCCATGGTCACTTTTGCACTGGACGGAGGACGGATCTACGGATTTGACGTCAAGGCCACGGACAGGGAAGGCAGCGAGAACGGACATTCGGCCGTCACCAATGTTTTTGTAAGTAAAGCTTGTGACAGCACTGTAATGGGCTTTTTCTTTATGTACATCCAGTTTTCTAATTTCTAGGTTCTGCTACATACACTTTATTTTGGGATCAAATAGAAAAGAATAAAATCAAAACCAATAAACTATGTTTCATTTTAGTTTATTTATTGAAGAAATACGTGAAACTGCTAAATGATTAAAACCCATTAGAATACCTCTGTTGAGGGCCATCCAAATCTGTCTTGATCCAGCTTACTAAAGTTATTTTATGAAAAAACTTGGGGTGTGTAACATAACACGTCTTTCAATTTCCACTAAATCAATCAATACATTTAAAGTAGTTATATACCAAAGCTTTTTCAATAATTAATTAAAAAAAATTGCATTGGGTACCTACTCATGTGTCGGCTTGTAACTTGACTGTGGCTCTAAATTACGACTCCCGTTTCCAATAGCCCTCGTGTGTAGCTCCAGTGCGACGATAATTCAAACTAACCCAAACTCCTACAACTGGATGGCAATAGCTACCCTATGTTAAATCTTCGACTTCGTCAAAAGCCGCCAATGATGAGGCTAGGATTATGAGGATTTATGACAACCAAAGGTACTAGGAACTCTTGCATCAAATTTGAAGTCCGTAGTTTTTTTTTATTTCTAGCTGCAGCGTGGTTTCAAACAGACAGACGGACCTCTTTTTTAAATCTGTACTCTTCAAAAAGTGAAGAAATCACAAAATCCCTATTTCAGATTTTCGATCCCATCACATTACCTTATATTTCATATTAGGTAATTAACAGTAAAAAAAACCTTATGGTATATATTTACGTTTCATCTCTTTTGTTTTCAAGGTCTTAGTTGCAAACTAATTTTCCAAAAAATAAATAATTTAAACTATGTTGTGTTACTTATATTTTTCTTGCATACTAAACAATTTGAACTGTGCAATTAAGACGATTTTAGAACTCCGGAACTGAGGGTATGTAATGAGACATTTGATAGTACTTCGTAAAAGTGCATTTCTATGTTCCATGATAAGTACTTGGTGTCGAAAGTCTGGAATCGAACTGTTTTGCGTAATATGTTTGCACACATTCCGCTTGAATACGTACTGAAATTTCCTAGTAGATTCCAAATAATTTTCACTTAAGAAAGCTTTAACAAATGAATTTCAATTTTAAATTAATTTTTTTAATCTTCTTTATTTATTGAGATGACCACAAAGATAATTTAGCGAAATAACCTATGTAAGAAATATAAAAAAGGTGTATATTTACATTTAAAAAAGAACCAGTTTAACTCATTAAATATAAAAACCAAGTGCTTGATAAAAACATACACCTATAATGGGGTTATACCATACACTTTTTATGATATATTTGACATATTTTTTTGATAAATATTTTTTTGAATCGTAATTAAGAACCCTTCGAATAAATACGATTTGCAAGGAAAGTGCAAATCAATTTATTCACCGATTAGAAAAAGAAGATCCTAAAAAACAGAAATATATTTTCCTCTTTTGTCATTACAAAAAAAATGCTAATGTTTTAAACAAATTATAATGACGTCATAAATCATTAATCAGTTTTTGAATTACACTTAAACCCATTATAATTTCATTCCTAATAAAACCACATTTACTTATTAAGCTAAAAAAACTTTTTCAGTAACACTTACATGATTGCTTCTCTAATGTATAGATAATATGAAGATGGCCAGCCTACATTAAAATTTTCATGGTTCTATTTCTATTGCATTTATAAAATACAACATATTTCATAGGTTTATGTATTGCCGGAAACAAAACTAGTACTGTTTGTTGCTGGAAGAACACCATTAGCAATTGAACAACACGTTGATAAAATACTTAGGTAAGAATCACTTTATATTTTTATTGAATCCTTTTATTTGAATGGAGATTTTAGTGTTAAATAATTCATGTTTATAGGTATTGCTTTTAGTCTTTTGTTATCAACAATTTTTGTTTTTCGATTCTCTAAAAAATATTGATTTAAAACAGACTTGGGAAAATTAAAATTTTGTAAATGTGTGTGTATTTTATGTTAACGTATTAAAATGCGAATTAGTTTGTTTTACTTAAAAATTTTAATGTTTGTATATTTATTAAAAATATTTTTTTAATTATTTGTGCCAAACATTGATCATGTATTTTAATGTGAAAAAGTAATTTAAGATTTAAAACATTAATTAAGGATATTTTTAAAAAAAATCCTTTTACGTTTATATCCTTACTAAATGAACAGTTTTAGCCCTCTTCAACGTATGAAAGAGTTAAATTTACTACGTGCCGATATTTCAATTAATATAATTATACATTTATTACCTTTAATGGTCTAAAATGCAAAATAGTGAACCTATGAATATAAGTTTTAATATTGCTTTTATTCTGAATTCAATGTCTTTGGATATATTTTAGTTACTTGAGCAACTTGACGGGTTATGACGTTAAAATGGCGAAATTAGAACCTCATCATGACGGTGAATATGAAGATCGAGAGAGGTACGAAAATAATAACATTTTTCTCCTTTTATGAGGTAATATTAGGTTACTTGAAAGATAATTTTAACAATGAATGATCCTCCATCCAATTTATTTTTAATGATTTTTATAAATTAGCATTTTTGAATATGAGGAATAGATTATTTTAAAATAAATATTGAAAACCATAATAAAGATTAAAAAAAATAATAGGAAATGGTATATAAAACGTTTTTAGTTCAGTAATTACTTACACTGTTAAAAGTTTGGTGGAAGGATTCACAAAAAATGGTTCTGAGTGGCTGCAACTGATTTGTGGTGAAGTTGCTCACCTGTTAGAGACTAAAACCTGATAAATCCTTCAACCAAATACCCAAAATATGGTAAAACATTTCACCTCACAGCTCTTATTGCTACTAGGAACCATATTTTTGGTGAAACCAATCGCCGCATTTTTAACAATGTAGTTTATTTTCATTTCTGAGTATTATTTTAAACCTATTTTATTATTAAAACTAATCTATTTACAGCACTGATTTGTTCCTCTACGCGGTACACCGTGACACCAACGACATTGTGGATACAGAAGTTTTATTAAAGTAAGTAAAACATATTGAAATCTATTACTGTATGCTATTCATTTCATATAATAAATCATTGCAATAAAACATGGATCCCGATTTTTCATTAATTTGACTTCTATATTATAGTTCCCTGGAACAGAGGTCGGAACTGATTGTATCTAATTTGGACAACTTCAATATTGTCCGAATTCAAGGCGTGTCAGTCCAGGAGAAAATTAGTCAAATGGGAACCACGGAAATAGCTATAATCGCCCTGAGCAGCGTCATTTTCCTAGGAGCTGTTCTTGGAATAGCCCTTTTGTGCTCGTCTTGCAAAAAGAGGTAGGAAACAACAATTAGCTTGAAATCTTTATAATGACAGTGCCATTTTAACAAACTGAATTAATACTAGGTTGGGTTTTTTTAATGGTGATGGGATATAATTTATCCCTAATGAAATTTTTTTAAACGTTAAGGAGAAGGGTCAGTCCCTTAGAGCTAATGCATCAGTTTTTAAATCCTTACTTCTGTAAACGTATTACTATTTTATACAAATTTTTTTTACCATGCATGGGAATCATATCATAAAACAAAGCAAATTTAAAAGAATTTTTCATCTGGTTACTTAATTATTAATTGATAAATTCTAAGAAATTAATACACTAAGTCTAATGCGAAAACGATTTCTCTTGAGACAAGCTACCATAATTTAATTTAAAAGCTGACATCTATCTCTTTCTTCTTAACGTATTAAATGTTACTGTATTGCGATATAATGATAATGATCTAGTATCTTGCGGATACACTCTTAAAACAAAGAGTGAATTCACTCTATAGGAGAAGTGCATTTTCGCACCGGAAGAGTGAAATTAACTCGACTGAGTTAAACCGCTCGTTTTAAGAGTTAGGACGCAGATTGTTCTTTATTCTTTACCCACTCGAAAAGAGTGAATTCACTCCTATAGGAGAAGTGCATTTCGGCACGGAAAGGAGTGGAAATTAACTCAGACTGAGTTAAAACCGCTCGTTTGTTTTAAGAGTGTAGATGACTGCATTTACTGAGTTTTATACTGGTTATTATTTTTCTATACTTGCATCGCAGTTATTTTTTCGTGGATATTAAAAATAGTTCTAGAGTAGTTTCACCCCGTACCGTAATTTAAAAGGTAGTCGGAATTTCATTTTTAATGTGGGCTTTTAGAACGGTTCGTATTCAAAGAGAAAATTTTAAAACTAATTTATTATTTAAACAACAAAATTTTTCTTAGTTCGTCTTTAAGTTTTAAAATTTTTAAATTGAGATAATATACATAATGCACAGATAACCTACTTGAGTAAGTAAAAAGACTTAAAAAGGGACATTTAAAATTACTATGAGTGTTGTTTTAGTGACAAAAACAGATGTAATTATCGTATAAGATATAATATACTTTAGAATTTCGATAAAAAAGGCACTTGTATTATAAAAATAACTTACATTAAACTCTGATTTGTTTGACCGTTAAACTAATGTATGCACAATTTAGATGAAAATATAGTTGGTCTTTTAAATAATTTAAAAAAAAACCAGACATAAATGTTAACAGAAAACTAGTGCATCAATGCAGCAAATTATGATAAAATTTCACAGAACAAATATTTTTTAGTGAAAAGAATTCTACGGTAATGAATATTTTGTTTTAAAACGAACACAGTATTTTACTTCGTTAAATATCTTTTATTATCTTGTCCCTCTAATCCCTTAACGTAAACAAACAACTTTATTTCATTAAAAAATATTAATTGCATTTTTGTGATGGTAGTGCATTTAATAAAAGGTTAAAAGCGTATTTTGTGATGCTAAAAAGAAAACTAACTAATCTAGTTTTCTTCGCCGGCAAATTTTTTTTTCAAAATTTTAACTAAGTATAATGTAGAAAATGCAGATAAAAGCTACTTGAGTAAGTAAAAAGACTTGAAAAGAGACATTTAATATTTTTATGGAATTTCTTTCAAAGAAAGTGTCACAAAACTTTTGTAACTATTCTATCATATAATAACATACTTTCGAGTTTCTATTAAAAAAAAGAACCACTTGTACTTTAAAAGTAACTTAGATAAAACTGTTATTATATTTAACCTTTAGACTAATGTGTACATAATTTACATAAAATTATGTATAGTTTATCGTATAAAATAACTAATTTCTGTAGTAAAAAAATCACAAAAGAAAAAGTGTTTATTCAAACTTACTTAATAAATGAAGCAAATTATAATGAAATAACACAAAACAAATTTTTTTGAGTCAACAGAAAGACATAAGAATTCTGCAGTAAAGACTATTTTGTTTAAACATATTTTTTACTTGGTTAAATATTTTTATTGCCTTGTTCCTCTCATTAATTAACGTAAACAAACAACTTTATTTTGATTAAAAAATATAAATTGCATATTTGTGATGCTTGTACATTTAGTAGAAGAATTTAGAGGCATTTAATGGGAATCTTGTGATGTCAACAAGAAAATTAATTAATCTATTTTTCTTCACCAACATACATCAACTGGAGATTTGGCATATCTTCGTGCAGTTATTCAAACATATTCAAACTTTCGTAAAGAATCTTGTAGTTGGGGAATTCCAATTTCAATTAAAAATAATTATTCCTATTTATATGCTAATTTTTTAGAATCAGATATTAACTCTGAGAACTCAGCAGTCTTTATTTTCACAAGATATTAGACGCTTTTCGGAGTTTTAAGAAATTTAATATGAGAGTATTTTGTAAAATAGTTTCGCGCATATAATTGCTTTGAAAGTGAATTGTTAATAAAAAAACCTTTTATAGTCGCCTTGAAAGAGAGTTTTAAAACTCTTTTGTTAGAAATAAAAAAAAATAAGTGACATTAAATATACTTATTTCGTTTTTTTACTAACTAAACCATTATTTGCTCTAAACAGATTTGATAAAAAAAAGGATTTTGATGTTTTCGTTTTGGAATTTTTAATTAATTGACACCGGGTAAATAAATATCTTAATTTAGTCGTCGATTTGTTTTAAACGAGTATTTTTCGGAATCTTTCTTTTTATTTCTACAATTAAGCACGTTTAAAAAGTTTATATTGTTATCGGCATATATTTTTTAATCTTTTCAGAGCACTTTACATTTTCAAAATAATTTAGTTTTGAAATATTATATTTGGCAGAAGGTCTTATTCTTTGAAGTAAATCAAGAGTGAGGTAATCATGATTATAAAACTGTGTAAACTATACGAATAAAAATATATGGCAATGGATACAGTAGGACTAAAATAATTAAGCAACAATATTTTTGATTGTTAATTTGCTTCGTCAAAAATCTAAAGCTTGCCACTGTTTGAAATTATAACCAAGATTCCAAACCTTGCAAATCTTCATCAATGTTCTCAATAACTAAGTGTCTATAGAGTTTGAAATCCGACGAGCATCCATCGTAAAATCATCGACATCATAGCTCTTTTCAATTAACAAATATTTTGTATTGTTTATGTAAAGAGTTTATTTCAATTGGTTTTAAGAGGAATTGTCAATCCCATAGAGCTAATGCATTAGTTTTCGAATAACAACTTCCGCAGAAGTATTGCTTTGCCATGTTAGTCCTTTTTCCCCAGGTATGGGGGAATCAACATAGCATGGAAATGAAACAAATTTGAGACGAAAATGTTATCTAGTTATTTAATTATATATTTTTGAAGTTTAAAAATGCCAAAAACATATAGCAGATGACGACACTATTTAAAAACTTTATCAATTAATAATTTAATAACCGGATGTTATTATCTTTTCAATTCTGTTTTAAATTGATGTTATGATGAGTCCCATACCTCATGAAAATGGGATAACAAGGCAAAGCAGTTCTTTTGCAATAGTTGTGATTTTAAAAATAATGCATTAGCTCTATGTGACTGACCCTCTGAGTCCCTCCTTCAGTGAACAAAGGGGGAGTTTTTTTTACATAAATTTGGACATCGCCTACTATGGACCTGTCTTTGAATTTTTGGATGCAAATACATGAATTTGTCAGCACACGAAAACTAACCCAATCCGAATTTGTATTCATAAAATTTCTTATTAAGCACTTATAATAAATAATTATTAAAAACTCAATCCAGTTGTTACAAAATGTATCCATTTAATTAAAAAGTTAACAATTTCATCCATTTGTTTTGTATGGTTTACACCTATTTCAAGACTCGACGCTGCAATTTACAATCAAGTTTTTCTCGGGATTTCAACCAATAGTCTTAGCACTTCATGGTTTTAACCTTACACTACAGGAAAAAAAAAACACCAAAAAAATTTCTTAAGTGTTATTTACTGAAAGTAAAAAAAATAAGGAAACTTAAAACAGCGCAAGTGTTTTACAACAAAATATATCCGTTTCATTTTCTCTCTAACTTACCCATGCACTTTAAATACAAACAATAATAAATCTGTCTTCAAAAATCAAGATCCAGGATTATTGACTGAGAGCCTTACTACGAATGTAACAGAACAATTGAAGAGCTTAGTGAAAGAACGTGCTAAGTGACATTTTTGAAAAAATTGCGATTTTTGTGTCAAATAACATAGTACCAACTTCTTTAACGATCACAAGTTTCCCCCTTTTCAGAAACTTTAAGTGTAACATATATTTTACGCTTTACAAGTTCCGTTTTCAACAGATCTGAGTGCAAATGAGAAACTTTAAAGCACATTTTCTCGTTTTCACCTTTTTGTCACTTAGCACGTTCTTCCACTAAGATCTTCAATTTCGATCTGATCTAGAACCCATAGATCCATACATTTCAAATAACAAACAACAAGTTCATAAAGAACTAAAATAGCTACTTTCCTGTTACTTAATACTTACTGAAGTTCTAATCGGGAAAAAAAACTAGGTTCCTAAAGTAAATATCATCAACAGCCGTTCTACACTAGATTTATACACATTAGAAAAAATCGAAACACAGCACCCAGCTATAATTTAAACTTCTAAAAGCCAAATCAACTACTTTCCTTATATTCTTTCGTAAATTAATTAAATATATTTATCATCTGCTCTGATTTATTTGTAGTTCGAAGAATAATTAAATATTTATGATAACAAAAGTAATGAAACTACTCCGAACTGCATTAAAATAAGAAATGTAAATTAAAACTAGCATAATTGCATGCAAAGTACGCCTTGCCGCTTTTTGGTAGATAATTAATGAATAATCAAAGAACCAAATTGTGCTACATTTTATGACGTCATTCCAAACTGATTCATGAAAATATTATTTGCTTCAATATGTTTAAATAAATAAAGTTTCTCATGCCATTGTTGATTTGGCAACAGTGATTTAAATGACTAAAAATTGAATTTCAATGCTAATTCAATGGGAAATTCGCCGAAAGATAGTAGATTATGTCCGTCCGGACGTACAGACAGACGACAAAAAGTATGAAAGTTGGGTATCTGAGGTCATAGCTTTCTAACAAAAAAGAATTTAAGATCCGATGGATAGAATCGATTTGGAAGGGGTACGGACAGACAGACAGACGGACATCGACGCCATGTCAATACTACTTTTCATATTTTAATTCTTCGAATTAAAAAAAAAAGTAGGCTAAAAAAATGAAGATCCAGTTTTATTGAACGGGATTCTTTTCTCTCCAGGACGGTCCGACGACGTCACACCTCATGGGAACAACAGCGGCTGTACAATATTAAGAATCCTTTGATGGGAAAAAGTCTTGGGAATCCATACGGTAGCAGAAGCACTCCGAACGGAACTGTGGATAATATCAAAGCATCGTATGTGAATGGGGATCTCTCAGCGTAAGTGCAAAAATACATATATACTAAAGGATATTATATTAATGTAACAAATTGTTTTATTTATCGATAATAGAGTAGCTGAATGTCTATATTTACAAATAAATTAAAGTAACAAAACATATACTTTTTTTAGACCAAGTTAATTTTTAAAGCTAAGATTTTATTTAAAATGTTAAAATAAAAATATATTTTAGTTTAACCAATGGAACGGTAACGCAATTAGAAGTTTAATTAGCACTTCAATAGGATTTTTTTAAATAGAGGTTTCGGTAGACTTTCCCGTTTTCCTACTTACCAACACATTCATCAAAATTGTTATTTGGGTAGTTTCTTAGGTAGAACATAAACAATGCACAGCAGAAGAATGTAAAAATTTGAATCTTTAGTAATATTTTAATTAATAATTTTAACTCACAATTTAAAATATAACAATGATTGGGAAAATTTCAAATAGAATAAACTATTGTTACTCGCAAACCCCCCATCGATGATTTATATATCTTCTTTCTTAGTTCGAAAATTATTGTCGAAAGTAACTAAGTATTGGCCCTACTAATGTAGACATAATCGTAGCAAACTTAGTTATAAAGCAAGCGGTAATCACTTGGTCATTAGCCCACTGAACGCACTGCAGATTGCTTTTGGCTAAGAAAGAACTAAACTGGAAGAAAATTGCATCAGGCAGTGGATGGAAGCATTTGTCAGCTTTCCAAAGCTTCAAAAATTACCGTAACTCTATTCGTATTATTTTAAATTCGAGTCGCTTAATATTAACTTGCATAAATACGTATAACAGAGATAGATACATTTTCATTTTGGCGAACGCTTTCTGGCACCAACCGATGCAATTTAGTAAAAAAAAGCCTCTAGGGCAATAGCTATCCGCCATGCCCTTACCAGAATAAGGACCTTAGTGAAACCGCGTAGCCATTTCTGCAATATTCTCGTGAATCTATCTATTTTAGTAAAGCCGATACATCGAACGTAGTACAAGTATATCGCTGTACGCAAATTATTATTTTAACACACACGCACAAGTATATCGTAGTACAAGTATATAGGTATCTCTATAGGTAACGTATTTCTATTATACAGACCCGACTACAACGACAGCCTAGCGGACAGCCAATCCATGAAGAGGAACAACCGTCGCTTGCGACAGCAGATGCCCCCAGATGGCGCCAGCTCCATCAACCCTTCGAATGCCAGCCCCAAGTTTGACAAGTACAACAAAAATGACAGCCAGTGGTATGATATGAGGGACGGAGCTGACTCCATGTAGGTAGTGGTCGAACCTTTCCTTTTGTTCAGTTTCTTTCATTTCATTCGATGTCAAACCTACTACAGTAACACTGGTGTTCACTAACTCGGGTTTACTTTATTCCGAGGTTATATATTAGTTATCCCGAGGATATCTCAATTCCGTCAAGTTTTCAATTTTGATTGACCACATCATTAATTATTCAACGATTTATTTTTATTCCTAGTTTAATCTTGACTGGAGAATATCAGGGGTTATTGATTATTCGATGATTGTCCATTTCATTTAATTAAACACTAGGTCATCGTTTTTATAACTAATCAGTATTAGCTAAGATGACGCTACTCGCTGGAAAGCTACGTTATTATTAGCGAACTTTTTCTATCTCTTTTGACCAAGATTTTGATAGGATCCGGTGAGTAGTAACTAAATACTAATTATTAGATCTTTGGCTATAACAAAGGGAAAATTTGAAGTCTTCGAAAATTTTACACCCAAACTTTACTTAACCTTACTTCTACCGACAGTTCTTAACTCTTGAATTAAGTCAGGTTCAATTTCCAGTCTATTTTCCCAAATGTATACCTCTTTTCGAATCTTTTTTTTTGTTTTTAGAAGGTGAAATTAGGTGAAATTCTTATAAATTCTAATAATAATGTTAAAAAAAGTAATACCACGGTAATATATTATTCAAGCAATTAAATATAAAAGGTTAAGTAATATTTAAGTTCAGGGTCAAGTATAAATTGCATTATTTATTGAGCTACGTAATTTTTTACAGAGCGTCAGGTTTCTCCGGAGCTTCAAGATACACAAGTTGGTCTTCTCGCAGGAACAACAACCCAGTCACTGAACTATGATTGATGAACAACAAATCGGACTAGTCCATGTGCAACTGAAAGTGGACATTGTGATTCAAAGAATTGAACTTTTATATTCACTCCAAAAGGGTTTCTAACCCTTGCTGAAAAATATTCAGGAAGTGCTGAAGAGCATCTGCTGAACGTTAATAAAGCCAATTGTGACATGAATTTTATGCTCAACTACGTCAAACCTGTGGAAATCTGCTTATAACATTGGAGCAACTCCAATGCTGAACATTTTAGCGCATTATAAGCGGGTCAGGGATTCGTACTTTTTCCATAGACTGTCGTCCATTATCGGGCCATGTATTGGTAACCGTTTAATGGACTCCAGTCTGTAAAAGGTCAGAATTCTAGTTCATGAACTCAAGCCAGTACCATTAACTAGTGAACAGGGTTTAGATACAGTTCTGTAGACTGCTGCCTATTAACTCCAGGATTTTGAGTAATTGCTAGTTCTGGAAAAGTTTAAACAAAATAGGGCGTTTTAACACCTTTTGAATGGTTTATGAAAAATATAGTTCGTTTTAATATATTATATTTTTTGCAATTCTAAGCTATTAATTACCAGTTGTATGTACTTTTACCCACTACGAAGCTTCATTCAAATATGTTGACACCTCGCTTATAATGTGTTAAGTATAGTTAATTTTGATAACTCTACTACAAACAATCAAGTTTATGGTGTACTAGAAAAGGACTTTTTTTACACCTGTGGGATTTAGAAGAGTTGTAGCACCTGACCAAACGTTTTAAATGTAATATATATTTGTGTTTTACATGGATGCTAAAGATACTTAAGATGCTAAGAGTCTTAAATTTTAATAATGCCTTGGAAAGTATACTTTTCAACATGTTCATTGTAAGCTTTATGGCGAGTTAAATCAAGGATTTAACCAAAACCATGCATGCCCTAATAAACACTGTAATTTGAAGTTTATTTCAAAAGAGAAGTGAATTAAAGCTAATGGAAGTAAGAGCTTTCTACGAGCACTGATTACTACACTTTGTTACGATTACTGAAGTGAAGATGTGAAGATAAATTCAAGGATCGTGCGTTATTAAGGATCCAGCTTTACACTTATATCGAGTCTTTTTATTATTATTTTTATCAAAATAGTACTTTGTTATTTTATTTTACATTCCATTTTTTGTAGTAAATATTTTCTATAACTTCATTGAGTTTATTTTAAAATAATTTTTTACAAACAATTTTATTCATTGAATCTTTTTTTTATCTACTTAATTTTTATCCAATAATTATAGGCATAGGAAAATATTATCTTGTTTCTTTATGAGTAATAAGTAATAATGTTTTATAAGTATACTTGCCTTTCACTTACTTAACAGTAAATTTACTTTGAGCTTATTTACTCAATTATTTGCTTTTAAGGTAATAAAAAGCATCTACTTTAATTTTGTATTTACTTTTAAAAAATAGTAGGTTTTACCTTAATTATTGCAGCTCTGTTTTATATAGAAATAGATAACATTTCTTAAGAAAAATATTATTTATTTTAGTGTACTTAGTGGCCAATTCGTAACGTTTTTGTCTTTTATTTACATTTTTACTATTTGTATAATAAACTCGATTTTTTCCACTGGATATTTTGTACAATTTTTCTACAACCAGTTATTGAATTTAGAGGTATGTAACATGATTCAATAAGTAAGCCTAAAGATTTACTAAAACAATTAATGATAACTATTCAATAAAGTTTTAGTAAAGTTTATGCTTTGAGGATGAGTGTTAGGTTTAAAAGAGTCAAAATTTGAAGAATGTGTTGTTGAATGTGAAAGTGTGAATATATAAAATATATATTTAAATATTAAACTTATCAAACATCAAAAACTTTCTCTGTAAATATATTTCTTAGACTAATAAGAATAAAATATTTAAAAAAAAATTTTTTGTTGTCTTTTGTGTAATGTTTTTACATGTAATGCAAACAAAAAATATAATTCAATTAAATCAAAAGTTAAGTAATTCGAGTTCGAAAAGTTATTCACCCACAAACAAATAATTAAAATAAAAATAGTAATTTAATTTAAAATTGTTTAAGGAATTAACAATTGGCCCAATGTATTCAGAAAGTATCTTCAACTTTGCGCATGTAACATGAGAGCACTCGTGAAGGGAACAACGTATATATTATTGGCGCGAACAGTTTATTTGTTGGTACAATTTTATATGTTTGGGTTTTTTTAAAAAAAGGCTCGGCTTCGTCAGAACAACACAACACAAACTAACATTCGACGTGATAAGCTGTTGAACATGATATCCGGATTAGGGGTGTAGAGGAAGAGGGGACTGCGTGGAGAAACGGAAAGTTTTTTCTATTGCTAAGAGGCTTTTCCAAATTGGGAAGCACTATGGCTTGTTGGATGAATTAGTTAAGTCATTGTGGCTTTTAAGTATAGGGTAAGCTTCGTAAAAGTCAAGTTCCCTAATGCTGGATGGTTTAACCAAAATTGAAGCAGCGGAGAAATTGAAACGGGGATTAAACTCCCAAGAATGTGTAGCGATGTGTAGTATTTCTGGCATTTTTTTCACATACTCTTCGTGTTCTTTAAATCGTATTTTAAGTGCTCTCTTCGTTTGTCGTCTGTATGAAAGGCCGCATTTGCAAAGGATGTTGTAAATGCCCCAGTCAGTGAAAGCATAAATGGGGTCTTTGAAATTGGAAAACTTTAACTTGTTTTAACATCAATCTTCAGGGTAATTTTTTTCGAAGTTTAAGAAAAAGTTAAGGGTGATAAAGGTCATTTCAAATTTGGTATTAAAAAAAACTTGATGATGATATAAAAAGCTGATGATCTCAAATTTTGATTTTTTCACAAAAATACTATGGAAAGTTAGAAGTAAATAATTACAAATATAGTCATTCCTTTGTACAATATAAAACTATACAAATAAATAAACCTGTCGTGACGTAAACATGAATAATTCTATATACCTTTCTTACTTTACTGTACGATAAATAATCCATATTAGAAAAGAATGTGCAGACGTCAATGTTAATAAAAGTGGACCTTTATGTTACATAAAACTTTCTATCGAATTGGCATTTGAGTGGCATGTAATCCGATTAAGCAGGTGTTTTTCCTTTATTATAAAAGGCCAGATCTAATGTTATAATTCTTTGTATTTTTTTACTATTTAATGCTATCATAACTTTTATTTATCGATGTAGGGTAATTAGCTTTTAAAAAGTTTAAAAAATTCCATTTTAATTTTGATATACTTTATTTCATTTTACATTAAACATATACTTTAAATGACCCGACATTTGTTTAAACTTTTAAGATATAGTAACTAATACATTGCAAATATACATGAAAAAGCCACATAATCCAAAATATGTGAAAAAATTTAGAGTTTAATATGCTTCAAATTAAAACCGATGACTCAACTTACAAATGCCAATTGCGAAATTGATCGTTACGACTATTGGGGTACCACATTTAGGAAATTGAGATTTTTTTTGCAAATTAAGAAATACAAACAAAATACTATACTTCTATTCTGAAAATTCAGCTTTTCAAGTTACGTTTATTTTTTCACCTAAATTGTGAAAGTTGTAGTTCAATAAAAAGACTGTACAGATTTACTGCATAAAACACACCCAAAAAATTTACTATGTTTATGGTAAAGCGAGTTACCGCACACGCAACCCCAATCCACGCAAGATGGTGTTGATTTACTATTGCGTTACTACCAGTCATCTAGATTACAATAAATATTATTGTAGGGGAGACCAGGGCTAGTTTTCCACGTTTTCTTTATTTTTATTGTATATTTTTTACTTTTATTTATTTTGAAGAAAGTAAGACATCATGGTCTTTTTCACATGGTTATCTACAACTTAGCATTGCTACTTTTCTAAAAAGTAAATACACTTTTTGGCAGCAAGTAGTTAAATGCAAGCCCATTGAGCTGGAAAACAGCCCCGTATACGGGTTAAGTTTTCCCAGTCTGCCAAAAATGGATGGGGCAAATTTTCCAACTATTATTGAAAAGATTTAGCGCATTTAAATAATATTTTGTTTTTTCATGTTCGTTTTATTGTAAACTAAAATATCCCAAAGGATTATACCCAGAATATAGGTAAAATTGTTTTAAAAAAAGCCTGTTTAATCTCTCTCTATACCAAATTGAACTATATAAAGGTCATTATCGCCTGGATCACTTTGAAATCAAGCAAATTGTGTAACTTCTCCTATTGTGTAATTGAACTATATAAAGGTCATTATCACCTGGATCACTTTGAAATCAAGAAAATTGTGTAACTTCTCCTTTTGGTTAGCTGTATTTTGATACTCGTTTCTAAGGGTTGTCTAAATGTCTAAAGTATTGATAAAGATTGCAAAAAAATTTCGTAAAGCATGCGCTGAAGTTTTTGTTGAGATTGCTTCTATTTTTTTCTTAGCCAGCCAATTTGTTCCAAAGTTTTAGGTGCAACATGACGTATTGATATTTTATTGGGCAATTATTCACGATCTATTGGGAATATTTAAGTCCTTGGATGCTTTTACACTACTAAATCCACTCTTGGCAGCTATTTGAGCCATGTATATTAGAGCTTCAGGAATGGTACGATTTCTGTCAGCTTTCTTTTCATTACTATGTAGACAATTCTTAATAGGAAACATAACTTTTTACATTCAGAACTTAATGTATGATAATATTACTTGGTCATATACATGAAAGAATAATTGCATTTTTTAATATTATGAAGGTTGGAGCCCGTTTATATACAAGGCATTGTTGGAATTCTAGCCCCGTGAAATTTTGGAAAACCTGCCCCGTCGCACAGTGGGCAAAAGTCACCAAACGTGACCAAAAAACGAAAAATAAAACTTTGAATAAACATTTGATATTTGGTTCACCTGCCGACGATATTTCAACAGATTGAAAACCACTAATATTTTTTTTGCTCGATTATTATTTTACGTACAACACGCTCAAAGTAGAAAAACATAGGAGTATCATTTCAAATGCGATTTTGACTCTTTACAGTCACATAGAATTTGGCGCAGTTTTAAATTTAAAAAATAGAGATAAAAATGCAAAATACACCTGAAGGTATGTTATTTTTTGTTATTACACTGCGATGCAAAAGTTTAGACAATGACTTCATTTAGCTGTAAAATTTAGAATTATGATAATAGGAGTTACAAAAACCTCCTAAACATATTAAAAAAGTATTTTGAAATGCAATAATTGAAACATAATTGTTTAATTTGCTATAAAAATTTGTATGATGCAAAAGTTTAGACACAAAAACTAGATTATGCTAATTTAAAGTAGATAATGGCCTAATTTTGCATTTTTATTGATAAATTGTATTTTTTATATGATAAATTAAAAAACACGATATTCCATGAACCAAACAGATTTAATAACAATATTGGTTCAATTTTACACCAAACAAACAATATAGCCACTTTAATTCTTTATTCAATTCATATTTGCCTCAATTGTACAATTTAACATCTCTAAATGCGAACCGAATGCCTACCAGTCCATCACCTTAAACTTTTGAAACGAATTCGTAGATTTAGAGGCATGTATTGACCGATTTGCTTGATGAAAAGTGCAGTCTTTCCCACATAAAATCACAAAATAGCGACAGATTATTCTTTTTTGCACTTAAGTACAATGCAGAGATGGTCACCTCTTCAAAAACGACAAAAAAGTCTGTCTTATCAACGTAATTCCCTCCACACCATTATAAAGGGTCCTCCTCGTTTTTGAGGGAAAAAACCGGTATTTTTTCCAAAGCTTATTTTTAAGTATTTGGTTAAACTGAACGTGTTTAAATAGCACTAAAGAGACCGGTTAAATTGTAACCGGTTTAAAGAAACCGGTTTTTTTCTCAAGAAATTTCAAACTTCAGTATAAAGAAGGAACTTTCGTAAGGGTGTGGAGTAAATTTACGTTGAAATGACCGACATTTTAGGCGTTTTTGAAGAGGTGACAATCTCTGCACTGTACTAGAGTGCAAAAAGAATAATATGCCGCTACTTTGTGATTTTATATGGGAAAGACTGCACTTTTCATCAAGAAAATCGGCCAATGCATGTCTCTAAATCTACGAATTCGTGGCAAAACTTTAAGTTGATGGACAGGTAGGCATTCGGTTCGTATTTAGAGATGTTAAATTGTACAATTGAAGTAAATATGAATTGAATAAAGATTTAAAGTGGCTATATTGTCTGTTTGGTGTAAAATTGAACCAATGTTGTTATTAAATCTGTTTAGTTCATCGGATATCGCGTTTTTTTTATTTATCATATAAAAAATACAATTCATTAATAAAAATGCGAAATTAGGCCATTATCTACTTTAAATAAGTCTAATACGTATTTGGTGTCTAAACTTTTGCATCATACAAATTTCTATTTTATGAAAAAAAAAATGTTATAGCAAATCAAACAATTATGTTTCAATTAAATCATTTCAAAATATTTTTTTAATATGTTTTGGTTTTTTTTTTTGGCAACATTCTAAATTTTACAGCTAAATGAAGTCATTGTTTAAACTTTTGCATCGTAGTGTATGAGTATTTATCGTATTTTCAAGATTTTCTTTGAAATTAAATTCATTATTTCCATGTCATATAAATTCAATAGTTTAACTATAAACGTTTGGGTTAAATAAATAAAATCTACCCATATCCCCCCCCCCCCGCTAAAATATGTTCTATGATAAAGTACCTATATAAACGGTTTCAAGTGAAATCTCGTGCTCTAAATTGCGCTTTTTAAAGTAAAGTAAATTTGTTGTGAGCTCGCTCTCAAAAAATTCACCGTGGAGCACGTTACACTCGACGCACAGTGCGGCGTTTTATGGACAAAAATCAAAAGTGACCTTTTATTTGAGAAGTTTTGTGAATTTATTATTATTCTAGGATAGTCATAGTTTTGTAAAACGGTATTTTTAAGTCCAAAATAAATATAATAAAAGTGTTAAAATCACTTGAAGTAAGGTTTTATGGAGTGATAAGAAAAATAGTGTTACGAAATTAATATATTTTGGGCATTTTAAAGAAAACTGTTAATGTGTTTATTGTTGAAAAAGATACATTATAATATGAAATTTTCAGTGGATATAACAAATTTAATGTTTATGCAATTTGTATACTTAAAAATGGTGTTTCGAAACCCGTCACCATTTTCCGATTTTAAAGTGACAAAAAATCCCCCGCATACCCCCCACGTAACCACCTTGTATATAATGTCTTTAAACTATTTGAATTCGAAATATATATATTTTTAGCTGTTAATAGCTGCAACCCTATTTTTGCGAATTTTTAATTAACGCAGCGCTAGTGAATCCATAACTAGATTTCAAAATCTTTAACAATGCAGCCGCCAAAATCGTAGTATTTAACTCTTACTTTCAAATATGCGTCTTATTAATGATTATTTTAAACACTTCCTGGTATATAGCCCGAGCTGCAAAAAAGAAGCTTAATGTAAAAATAATCTTAAACGATAATTTTTTATAATTTTCAACCAAATAATAAAATTTTAAAAGAGTAAATAACTAAAACGAAACATGCCTACACCGATGTGTGACGTAATCTAACCAAAACTACATCTCATAATAAATATAGACAGTTCAAAATCAACCTTTTAACAAACACTTTTCAACGTAAATCGTGGAAAGTAATATATTTTAAGTTTTAATAATTAACAAGTTCAGTTTACATTATGAAAGGTAAAGAACGTCGGACAAACTCAAACACAAAACGAGATGTCTAATAATGAAACAGGTGAAACTGAATGCGGCAAAGCCTGTTTCTAAAATAATCTACATCCTGTGCAAACTTTTCTCGGGATACACTGCGACACCGTAAATTCAAAAGAAGTTATAGAAATGAGTTTTATTTTGCACCTGTTCTTACGAAAACTGTGAAACAACGTATTGATGATTTAATTATTCTAGAGTTTCTTAATGTTGACTTCAGTTTTGGTGAGTTTTTGAACGCTTTCGTTGACCTTACTAGGTAAATTAATGCCTGTTTTTGACCATCAAGACATTTTTATGTTCCCCAAGATTACTATGACTGTTTACTTTAGAAGAGAAAATATCTAGTAACTCGAGACAATTCCAATTGAAGATATTCCACAGTTCATTTGAATTGGTTTAAGAACCACTCAACTGGGGGCCCGGATGGCCGAGTGGACCATTACGCTTACAGTCTGAGCGAAAAAATTCTTTCTGTGTCTGTCTTACTTGACGAAGGCTTCATAAGCGGGTCTCTGACCAAGCACACAAGCCGGAATATATTTGCACATACCCCCCCCCCCTCCTGTTAATAGTACCCAACTGTTAAAGTAACAGAAATTCAGCCCGCAATCATTAAATCAAATCTTATGTTATAAAGTAAATTTTAATCAGCATATCTTATACATACATTCTTCTAAAAACATATTTTATAGCAAACATATTAAATATGTTTGGCAAGTAATTTTTAAAAAAGTTATATTTAGTATTTTCTGAGGGACAATTTAATTTCATATCATTTAAGCCGTAAAAACGTAATGTTTTGGGGATATGAATGCAAAAACAAGTTGCACCAGTTTTGTAATTAATAATTCATTCTAAGATTATCTTAAATTTCAAAAATATTTAAAATTTTAAAAGGTATTTTATAAATTTAAATTAATATGTTTGAAATATATTGTTGAAAAACATTTTTTTTTGCTTGTACTCCGGTATCGTGTTTGGACAAATCGTTTCGAAGCTAATTAATAAAAATATTGTTTGTGGTGAAGTACAAAAACAGAATCCCTAATTGGGGACGTTACAAAATGTCATTTAAGAAACGGTAAAGTAAAACACCTATTTCTCTTAAATAGCATATTTTCACAATAATCTTAGGTGCTTGGTTTTGTATTTAAGTCCGCGTTATGTACTTCGTAAACAAAATAAACTCAAGAGTTTATGTGCTTACAGTCTGGTGAAAATGGCGAAGTTTTATTAATTTATAAGATAAGAATCCGAGGAAGTTAATGGTGCTTTTCCCACCTCATTCGCCTGATTTACTCATTTTTTTTATAGATCTTACCTTAGCCGTTGTAAGGATAAGATTAAAATATTGTTTGGATTTTCTATTTTCGGTTCATGATGATAAGAAAAGTTTTTGAAAACTTTTGTTTGCCTTATTGTAGATACAATAAAATGTACAAAAGTGCTTGATGTAGATACAATAAGATACATATTTTGACTTGGGGATGAAATAAGATAACAAAAGTTTTGAATTAGATTTGTGGAAATTCTTTGGATTGATGTGGTTACTTAATTTAAAATATTACATGTTATTTTAATTGTTTAAATATGTTTAAATCAAACATACAATCTTTCAGAACTTCATTACTAAACTACTACTAAACTCCTCGGCGCAACAGCCTATTAGTGGACCAAGGCATGCCGTGCCCATTTCAGCTTTCGTGACCTAGGGCTCTGGGGTGCTAGGCATATGTCCCGGTAAGGTGGTCAGCCTCACGCGGAACCCGCAGTGTTTAGTTCCCAAGGATGCTTGATCCCCATTTTATCGACCCATTTAAGGGATGAAAGATGGGTCAACCTCGCCCAATCCGGGATTCGATCCCCGGATATGTGGCGTGGCAATGCGAAGCACTACCACTAAGCCACTAGTTCTCAGCACTTAATTAGCACTCAGCACTTAATTACTCAACCTAAATAGCAAAATTTAAAGCTTAAAAGCCAAATTTGGCTTGTGTAAGTAGGTTGCGTAATTCCTTTTAGCTTTCAATCCTTTTCCTTCGTCGAGTCAATCAGTGCTCCGATTAGTGTTATGTTCTCACGTGACATTGATTCACCAATTTAGGGTTGAAAAATATTTTATTTTCATTCAGCATTTCGGTTTCCACTCAAGATCTGAAAAAATGTCTTTAATTTTCTTTCGCACATTAAATTAATAGTCCTTATTACTTGCTAAATTTATTGGCATTTCGTAAAAATAATTAGGTAAATTGCTTGAGTAAAGTCCTAGTATCCATTTCGGCAAAATTTGGCGCGTTGGAAATTGGCATTAGCCTAAATTTACTCAAGCTTCTTTTTCTTAAATAAGTATCAACACAAAGATGTGCAAAAACCAGTTGTTTTCAAAATATTTAGTAATATTAAAGCTTGAATAAACCTCTCCAAATAGCATTAATAAATGAAAAAAATGTAAATTAAGGCTATAACCAGCTTTTTGTATAAAAAATTTAACTTCTTGATACTGTCTTAGTAAACATTAACGAAAAAAAATAAACATTTTGTGCTACATTTTATGACGTCATTCTAAACTGATGTATATGCTAAAAAAATTCCTACAAATAATAATTTTAAATAAATGAAGTTTATCATGATATTGTTGACGTGGCAACAGTGATTTCGATGACTAAAAATAAGATTTCAATTCTAATTCAAAAGGTAGTTTGTCAGCAGACGGTAGACATATATCCGTCCGGACGTACAGAAAGACGGACAAAGTATGAAAGTCAGGTCCCTGATGTCGTTTTCATGAAATTCAGATTTTATTTCCAGTATTTTCTAACAAAAAGAGAAGTTTTGGATGCAACGAATAGAATTAACTTCGGAAGGGGTGTACGGACGGTGTACAAATGGACATCTCCAAAACATGCCCATTATCTACTTTCCGTTTTTTTTTTAATTCATTCATATAAAAAGGAAATTAGGCCAAAATATAGTATTATGTCTTTAGAGACACACTATAAAATGTTATCTTTATAAAATTACACTCCCTAAATTTATTTTTTTACAAATTTGTCTAATGAATGAAGTATTGGTAATTGAAAACTTCTGTGGAAATATTTTAATAAAATTGTAAATTTTTTTGATTTAAATATATATGTACATACTATACAAGTCCAGTTACTAATTTAAATAATCTTACAAAAAATGCGATTTCCATGAAATTTACCAATACAGAATGGGGCTGGGGGAGCCCAGTCGGTAAAGCGCTCGCCTAGCATGCGAAAGGTCCCAGGTTCGGGTCCGGGCATCGCCAAAATAACTGCCGACCTATAAACGGCCCGTGCAGTCCAAAAATGTCCGACGAATAATACCCCGCGTAGAGGGAGTGCACGTTAAAATACCCCCAAAGTCCCAACGCTGCGTACAAATGTCGCCCTTAACGGTTGCGTTGGGTGCCAACTCAGGTGTCGGTTCGTCACTTGACTGCGGTTCTAAAATACGACGCCCGTCGCCAATAGCCCTTGTGTTGCTCTAGTGCGATGATAATTCAAACTAAACTAAACTTAAACCAGTACAGAATAATTTGACATGGTAATACGAAGCCACTATTAAGGATTAACGGTGTGTTAAGTACAAGTCATAAATGAATATTGATTGCACATAGAAAACTTCATAAATTACTCATTTATATAATTATAGATACCATTTCTTGGAAGTAAATCGTACGACACATTTCGGGGCAATAATAATTGTTTCTATAATAAGTGTCGCAACGCGATATTATTTATTATGAACTAAAATAAAGTAGTGGTAGTACATGAAAAGGTTGTGTTTTTATAATGAAAAGCGAAATTGTTAACTCGGTTTATTGCGACCGTAAACAATCCAGATTATAATTCCTTCCCTAAAAATAATACAAATAGACTCTAGGTGTACTCAAAAAAAGGCAAATTTCGTAATTAAAAGAAAACATTTTATTCAAGCTAGTAATTAAATTGCGATCATATTTAAAACAAAAAAATCGCTGTATTTCTTTTGGGGAGGGCAATGAATGAATAAGGGCGAATAAAAAAAAATACCTTAAATATTCGGAATGAGGCAATTAAAATAATGGAATTTCTTGTCCTAATATTCAGTAACTATTTAAAAAAATATAACTCACAGTTTGGAGTGTAGATGAAGGGGTTTACAACAGGAGTGAGAGCTGTACAGGTCTGCAGGGAGATAAGCGATGAGTATCCGGGAGCTGGAAGGGCACATCAGGAGCGAGTCTGGCATCCGGGTTGAGTAAAGGGAACACGGGCCGCTGGAATTGGACCTCAGCGGGAGTTTAATCCGGCGAAACAAGGGGATAGATGAGGGACTTAGGGCATTCAGAGTAAGACAGACATCGGCAAAGATGCAGGACTCGAAGACATTGTTGAGGGTCTTAGGTATGAATGTGAGCGTAAAAGTTTCGCGCTCAGAAGCGTTGCGGGGCGAGATTAAGCCAATTATTTTCTTGTGCTTAATGTTTCATGATTTTTGTTGGAAAAGAAGTAAAGTCTAGTTGTTATGTTGAAAATCCATCCCCTCATCCCTTCGTAGGCGTGCACTTGTTGTACAATTGGTTGTGACGTAAAGTCACGTGTTGCGTGGGGTTCCCTTTCACTCCTGCGATAGGTTCGAACTATTTTTTATGTATCTCTTCTTTCCAATCATATCCTCCTGAGAATATGTGACTTCCAGACTTTTTTCTTGGAAGAACTGCTGGGACCTCCTGTTGCGTTGTCGCCAACAAGACTCGCAAAAATGTTATCATGTCAGAAATTCAATGAATTTATGGCTTTATTGCCCCACTTATCCCACTACAAACCATTCTAAAAGATTGTAAACTTCGTGGGAAAGCTTTTGGAAAGAGGAGTGATGTTTATTCAAAATAGCAATTAACGCATCACGACAATAAGCCAGTAAACAATTTTGCGCAATATTCATTTAAATAATACAATATAATTTTAAAGTACATTTTCTCAGGTAGGACTTTAAATTTAAGAATTAATATTAATTGAATAAATATTCATTTAAAATTATAAAATTTAACTAAAATTAGAATTTTATGAATATATAGAAAAACTATTAATTAAAAAAGCCTGAATCTGTTGATTATACAACACACACACACAAAATTAATTCAATGCTATTATTTTGTCCCTTAACTATTTTAGGATTTCGAAAATTTAAGTAAATAATTGAAAATAAATATCGTGACTATAACTAGTAATTTAAAATTTAAATTATTAAATATCATGTATCTTTTAATATAAAACTAAAAAATAAGAAAAGTGAGAATGTTTTGAATTAATCGTGAGTGTAGTAAAAAAAATTCTAACCAAAGGTTTTTTTTAGGGGTTTTCAACTCAACATCAACCAGTACACTTATGAAAATGATAATAGTTAGCTACACTGTTAAAAAGGTACCTTTATGTGCCATACCCGTTTAAAAATACAATCAAAACCGATTTCTAGAGATAAGACGAGCATTATTTTTTTTAGCTTTTTACCGTATTTCTTCTCTAAACCAACAAATTACGGGTTAATCGTTAAAAAAAACCTGTAGACCTACTGAAGAACTAGTTTTTTAAAGAAGTTGTGTGATAGACAGTTAATATTTCATGAATATATTATGTTACAAATTTCATAAAAATAATTAACAAAACATCAATAGTAATACATAATTTGTTTGCTTAAATTTTTGAATAAATCAGCTGGTGATGTGCAATACGATTTAGTGCCTAACATGCCTAAACACGCAGAAGGTCTAAGGTTCGAACATGGTGCTTGCAAACAACAGTAGGCAGTGACTTTTGCTGACAGCCAAAACTCGTAAATGACCTGCAATTTTATTTTACAGTATACGTATATATTTGTTTAAAGATGTATATTTGTAAACCCTGGAAAAAAAGGAAATACCTAGAAATTATCTAATTTTTTCAAACGCTATTAGATCTTTATTTGGTAAAGTCTGAAATCACCCAAGAATCATTCCCAGGAATCTATAGGTTTTTTGGTAGGTTTGGCTGTTTTGGAAGCTAAATGCAATCTACTATACTAATTTTTTGCGCATGTAACGAAAGCTTTAAAATTATAGATGTAACCGCATTCGTTCTTATTTTATTCTTCAATGAAATTAAATTGTTATGTTACTGTCAAATATATTAAAGGATAAATTCACTTGTATTATGATTATAGGATAACAGCTTCTGTTAAATTTTGACTGCCATTAAATTCAAGTTATTTCCCAATGCACTACTAAAATACCGTCTCACGTATATTAGAATTTTATTAGCTTTATATTCAATATTTATCGTTATATTTTAAATATAAAAGACATTAATCTTTTCAACGTTAAAGTACCATATTAATTTTTTTTTTGACATAATTTGTGTATAAATGTCAGATAACGGAAAACACCTAGGGGCAACTAGGGTTAGAACGTTCTACTTTCCAATAGCTTATTACATATTTTTGCTTGATAACTTGCTTTTATACACTCTATGGAGACATAAAATCTAATTTAACGTTTTAAATTTATGATTTCACGCATTTTAGAAGTGCTCCACAAATATAAATGTAAGGTTATTCCCCCTTTACATGTTTATAAAGTTATGAATGCAGTTTAGAATGGGGTGTAATTTAAATGTTTTGATGTTGTATTCTCCATAAATTGAGAAGTAATCTTAATTTGATAGGAACAAACACATAACAAAAACTCTTTACCACTTTAAATAGTTTATTTTAGGTTCAACGTCTTTGAAGAAAAAAATAATATTTTTTTTATTTCAAGTCCAAGTATGTTATTTTGAGTATAAAACTAATTCATGGTAAACCATTATAAAGAAAACAAGCCCATTCAAAACTGACGGTCTTTAAATCCGCCAAGAAAACATCAAACCAAACAAAGCAAGTATAGTAAGAACTTCATACATAAAAAAGTATTTTAAAGGTTCCACAAATTGCGAAGAAAGCCATAAACACAGAAGCGGATATCGTAAAAGATTGTCATATGGAGTACAAAATATAGGTTTCTTGGTTTTTTGTACTCGGTAAATCTCTTGTTTAATGTTTTTTGATGTATAAAAAAGTTCTAATAATACTTTTGAAGTTGAAAATATTCTGAAGTCTTTACTATAAACAAGGTTTTATTTATAACTTCGTTTTTATGTCATCAAGAAACTTAGATAATTATGCAAATTTTGGTTTAACTTAATGAGATTCTATAAAATTAGTCAAGTACTTTGAGAAGAACTCCATTGTACTGTCATTTTATCCTAGAATTTATTTAAGTTTTCTTTTACTAAATGACATGTTTAAATTTGATATAGGTATTTTTTAAAGAACTATTTTGGGAAAACCTTGTCTCATGTGTTTCTTTATTGATTTTAAATGCATCGTAATTGTATTATAAATGAGTTTAGGTTTAGATCCATAGGCTGAAGGTTTTGTTAAGGTAAATATTTTTTGTTTATAGAGGGATTTAATCTTTGTTATGGTATTTTTAGAGATATTGTACTGCCCAAAAGGTTTTTTTTTTCTGTGACATTTACTTTGGGTTCCATTTTTTGAGAAGGTACCATCAAATTGCTAGTTCACAGCCTTAGTTAGACATACGTGAGAACAACTGTGTGCCGTAACTGGTGTTACAAGTGGTCAAAACCATTACACATATTTTGTATCAGTTTTTGGGAAATGTCAAAGAAATTTAAAAATCGAAAATGCCTTATTACTTTTGTTCAACCTCTGTATATATTTCATAATTATACTGACTGCGACAATAACCGTATGCAGAAATTTAATATTACTGCAACATTTTCTTAAAAATAGCTAATTTGTAAAACAGGCAATCGTTGTCAAAAATTACGGAGAAATATTGATTAAGTTAAGAAAAAAAAACTCTGAAAGACTACTATTTATATTTTACTATTGCATTTATAATATAAAAATATTCCTTTTTGAACATGTTTATTCATAATAAGAGGAGAGAGGACATTGGGACACGTTTTTGGATTTTAGTTTTTAATTTATTTTTAACCATTTTCTCCTCTGTAAAATACCCCGTGTACCGTGTCGTAAGAAAATAAATCGTAGCGCTTCAAACAAACAAAACTCAGCAATAGGTACATTCCCTTTATGGTGAAAAATTTGTATGTTCGTATCTGCTATCGCAAAGCTAATTCCGAACATATCACTAAATATTTTTTTATTGCCAATGCACTTAACATTTTTTGGTGCTAAGCCAAACATATACAATAACAAAGTTCTGGATGTAAACACTTTGACATCTTGAAATCTAACATTTTGTGAATCTCTCAAAAAGGTTTCGCAAAGATGAATATTGTGTATTCTTAAAAGCTATTTGTGTAGGTTTATGCATCAAAAGATAGATTTTATATTTGAGATGTTTGTGAAAATACCGTACAAATTCTTACAAAACGCTTGGTTGGATTGCTTTGAGATATCTTTCTTCCTTTATCAATAAATATTTATTTGAAACGTTGTGTATGTTTTATGTAAGCTCACTTTCTATCTGTAGTAGTAGTTTTGTACCAGAATTTGCCGCTAAGACCACACAACTTTTATGCTCAATGGGAAAAAAAGAGCCAAATACAGAATTTTATTCTACATAAATTGGCAGAACAAATTTTTACGCTAATAATTTTGGGTAGTGTTTTTTTACTTTTTTTCAAAAATATTCAATATGTTCTTTGGAGAAAATTAGGACTCACCATTCGGGTTTCGTGGCTGACTATTGGTCAAAGAAATCTTGTGAAAGGTGGCATTTTTCAGGAAATAGCGTAAGAATTGATTACCGGCAACAAAAATTGTATAAGGGGTCGTCTACATATTAAAATGAGTGCCAACTTTGAAAGTTCAAATGGCAACACCCAATTTTTTTTTATTTCAAAATGTTTATCACTTTCAAAATACCCTAAATCCAAAACAAAATTAATTAATTTGTATTATTTGTTGCGGAATAAGAATTCAAAGTTGAACGTCCATAATGTTAAAAAAGTTTCACAAACTTTTATGCATACCTCCTCATATAAAATGAATTGAACACATTTTTTTTTCACTATCTACTTTTTAATCTTCCAAAAAAATTCACACAAGTTTTTACATTAATTTTTCATTTTTTTAAAATATTTTTTATTTAAATTTAAATAAAAAAATAAAAACATGAATAGCAACCCCAATTATTTTTTACATAAATCGATGAAATAGAACGTAGAACCAAAATCCCAATTTTTTTTTTAATTCAACAACAATTATTTGCCGAGTTATTGTAAAACAACTGAAAAAAAAAGCGAGTTTTAGGGACCGTGCAAAATTACTTCGAAAATTTTATCCTAACTTACATTATCGTTTGGTGGTTGAAAAGCGTTTATTGGTACATGTTTATTCAAATTATTGATGTATGTCAATTGTCTAAAAATCTTTTCTTGTTTCAATTGCATACAATGTATTTGGTTTGTATAATTAACATTAAATTATATTATTACTATACGAATACTATGTTTTTGAATGTATGTTGTTTCCAATACAATTTCAAAAAGTGTGTTTAATATAAAAAATTAAATACCCTTAAATGTTATAGGAATTCGGTTTTCAGTATATTTCATTGTTATCACATTGATTATTTAAAATGATTACTGCCCACTGCTTTGGTTAAAAATCATTCTGCGTAATTTTATTTTGCTTTCCTTAAATATCGTTTTAACCCTCGTTTTGTAATATGTGGTTTATATTACCAATAAGGTGAGCCAAATTTTAAACAAACTTTTTGTAGCAATATGAATGAAACACAATTTTGCAAAAAATGCAAAACATAAATGTAATAATCATGTTTGCCAATCTGATAGTGACTAATCCCATTTGAAAATCTGTTCGTTATAAATAATCGTATATATGACTTAATTTAAAATAAAAACTTGTCCTCTTCTAGTCTTTATATTTTATTTCTGAATTTTAAAATCCAAATTGAAAAAAAAAATATTTAAAAAATCACAATATTAGTGAAGAAGGTTTAATTTTAGCATCCGTTGGCCTCACCCTTTTGTTAGCTTGTCGTTTTGAAAAGACACAACCTAAATATTACCTTTTTCGATTTGGAGATTTCCCCTAAACGCGTTCAAAATTAATGCTTTAATATCTCAGCAAATAATGAAAAATAAATAATTTTTTTTATACCTAGGATATTTTGAAGGTGCTGTACATTTTTATGTAAAAAAATTGGTAGTTGCTTTTGAAAATTTCAAAGTTGGTACTCATTTTAATATGTCGACGACCCCTTATACAATTTTTTTTGGCCAGAAATCAATTCCTTACACTATTTCCTGAAAAATTACACCTTTCACAAAATCCCTTGACCAATAGCAGCCGAGTAACGAGGGGTGGAGCAATTTTTTCTCCCCAGCTGTACGTGGCTACAAAGTGAGCAATATATAAATATAGTTTTTAATCCCTTCCCAAGGAAAAAAAATAAACTGCTAATGTTAAATAAAAATAACTGTTAGGAAGAACATATGTGTTAGTATAAGGGCAAAATAAGTTAGTTAAGTCATCAAACTGACCATTAAAATAGTTTCATAAAATACTTTGATATCTTAATTAAATTACAAAAAACAAGTTATTATTAAAAAAAAACTAAAACAGTACAAGTAGTATATTTTTAATGTCCAATCGTTTTTTACAAAAAAAAAAGGATCGACATCAGGATAATAAAAAAGTTATTACAAAATTAAGGTATACGTTTGATCATTTAATTTTTTAAGAATCATGCATTAAATAAAAATGAATTTCAGAAATCGAAAATATAATAAACGTAATGGCAGATTAAAGAATGTCATACAACATCAATTTAAGCATTAAAATTCAATCAATAATGTAACGACGGTAACGGCTTTTACTTAAAATTACTCTAAAAGCAAAAAACATTCAAGCATACATAATGCTTAGATAATGTGTTTTTGAAACTTCGCAGATGTTTTAACAAAAGAAGCAACATTCAAAGTGAAAAAAAGAGAACTAAAGTTATTATGAAAATTTAATATGTAAAATAACATTATTACAATAGGCACATCTTAAGTACTTAATGTAAAAAATGACAACTAATCTCAAAAGATGTACGATAGTATTATAAGATAAAGAGTAACATTATTTATTGTATTAAAATTTAGCTTATTTAGGTTAAAAAGACAAAAAATGCTTCAATAAAATGATAACTAATTTAAATAGGGGGAAATAGAGTAAGAAGACAAAAAAAATCTCTTTATTAAGTGGATATTCTAGAAAATTAACATTTACAAGTTCGGACTTAATTACAAGGCTCAATGAAAATTATTCAATTTTTTGCGAAATAAAGAGAGAAAAGAATATATTCTTTTTTTTTTCTTGTAATTTTTAGACTTCAGGGTGTAAGGAATTGGGTGATATTGTTCTAATTTTTGTTCTAATCGAACAGTTTTGAAATACAGCTTGCAATCTATAAAAAAACTTATAGTTTAGACTTTTGACGTTTAAATTAAGTAGTGATAAATTAGTTTTAACCAAAAAGCGCTTCATTGAGTAAGATAACGAATTCCGACGTTGGTAGGTGGGATAACGACCAATCTTTTTTTATTTTAATATTTAAAATTTATTTATCTTCGATGAATGTCATACTTTTATAAATTGGATAAACTTTGAACTAAGTGTATCTTTGAAATCCAGATTTTCGAGTCTTAAATTAATGCCAAGAAGAAAAATTCGAAGCTTAAATTTTAGCTATTTTAGCCCAACTTCTCCTACATGTGGTGTTGAATAAAAGCACCTTCTATTTCCACACATACAGTTCCAATTTTTTTTGTCTAATTCTAATGTCTCGTATTGCAGTAAAAAATACTATAGAATTGCATACAATGTTAATGTGTTTTTATATAATGTTGTAGTTAATATATTAAGTTCATTTTGGTCTTTTCGTCTCTTATCAACACCTCGCTGTCATCTTACTTATTGCGCAGGGTAAGGTGACGAAATACTGTTCCTTAATTTTTATTCAATGTATTTCATGATTCGGGATGAAAATACAACATTTGAATTATTATTATAATTTTTTTTATTTTGCGTTAAAGTTCAAAGAAGTGTCGGAAAAAAAATTGGTGTCTTTATTTAACCGATAAACCGAGGAGAAGAACCTAAGGTTTACGTTCACCATCCTACCGTATCTTTTCTTAAATCATGGTTAAATACTGATTAAAAAATAAAAAATAAATAAGAATCTCCAGCAATGAATATGTTTTATTTTTATATAGAAATCTTCTTTAGTACATTAGCAGAAAAATCTCACAACGTCTTTCTAAAAAAAGCTTTGCCGTTCCAAAAAATGAAAGTGGTTTAACTGAAGTTTTCCAACCGATAAAGACCATTACGGTTATCCTCATAAATGGAATTGGACATCTAGCTGTAAAAATCACATTTAACGCCATACCATTTATTTTTATGTTGAAAGCTAAGGTTATACAAAACAAAAATTATTATAAGAAAAAGACTTGAATAGTGTACTTGCAAAAGGTTGTGGATTTTTTTAGTAAATAAATCTCGGTGTTTGTTGGTTTTTGAAGAATTTATAAGATTAGGTAGTGACTTCTCACTTTGTTTTAAAAGAGATTTTTTGAACTTATGAAATCAGATATCTTTCTCGATAAATCTCTATACGGTTACACAATATTTGTATTTTGCTCGAAGCTATTTTGATTATACGACGTTTTCGGATTTGAGTACATTTTACTTAGTTTTGAAAATGTCGTTTTTAGATTGTACATATCTGCAAAAGGAAATAATTTTTAAGTAACGCATAAAATTAATATTTTAAATTAAAATGATAGAAATGCATCGACAATCTTTGATATTTTGTTTGTTTGTTTGTATACGTAAATTTGGAAGAAAGGGAACATTCTATTAATTTGAGCGAGATTTTCCATATAGAAAAGTCATTTATATCAGGAAGAAATAGATCGGAAGCAAAAATAGTTTGTATTAACAAGTATTGACAGTTGTATTAGTTTTCCAGTTTTTTAATCACAAATTCCATTTATTTTCAAACTACAATATCTATTACAATACTTGAAAATAGCAGGAAAAGTGAAAAGAAATAATAATAAAGAAGCATTTAAAAAGCAATTAGTCTAAAGTCTTCTTCGAATTATCAGAATTGAAGCAAAACATTATTGACCTTGAAAAATACAGATATTCTTAAAAAGTTTCTTTATATCGGTTGAATGATTTCCTCATTAAAAGTTTCATTTTGAAATCTTTTAAAGAGTATTACAGGACCCTTTTATAAGAGTAGAATCAATATTGGTTAATATTATTACAAAAAATTAGATTAATATTGTGTGTTGGATGGTGGTTAGGGGGCAAGCGAGCGGTGAGGTGCCAACGACCCATTGTAGGTTGGTCGGAATAATTATCCTAGACAAACTCTGCTTCGAATCCTGGCATTCTGCCAAGAAGAGGACTGCCACCGGAGATGACGTAAGTGTGGGTCGTCACCGCTCGGCTGATTACCGGAAACACCTGTCAATACGTCTCGTTTTTGTTCTGATGTGAGTGTGCGAGAAATAAAACTGAATTACGTTTGAAAGCTCAGCATCGTCTTTCGTCCTTCTTTAAAAAGTTAGCTACAAGTATCTTACTCCTGCATGTCCACTGAACATTGTGTTCAAGCTTTTAAACTCGATGATAATTGTTTTGTTAAAGCATTATTTTTATCGACTTAAGTTAGATTTTCTTAGAATATAATTGATAATACACTAAAATTGTTTGGTAAGCATTTGATTGTTTCTTTGGTTGATGTGATTTACTTCGAAATTCTCCCCCTATAATTCAAATATAGTTTAATCCAAATTGGCATAAATATTTATATTATATTAATCTTATTTTATTTGTGGATAGATAACTTCCAAAATTATTTAATTAAAAGGTTTATCATCAAATTATTCTGAATTAACGTTGCAGATGTACTTGGAAGACAATGTTTCTTTATTTTGAGTATTAGTATTGAATTTTAAATAAATTGCATTAAAGTCTAGATACTTATAGACACATCTAGACACTTATATATTAACAGATTTATACTATTAAAAATTGAAATAAAGAATATTTAATAATCTATGCTCAATTTCTTTTATGAAACATTAGTAGAATTGTAAGGGTGAAAAGTATAGAGGAGCTAGAGCTATAGTTTCTACATGACGTAAGTTTTTTATTTTGTTTTTGTTTAAAAAAGACTGTAAAATGAATTATCTTTTGTAACACAATCGTACTAAAACCTTATGTTTAAAAAAAAACTGAATTTGACAAAAGACCCGATTTTTTTGTTTGCAGTCATAAGTAAATTTAATTTCTTTACTTGAAACTGAAAATAAACAATACTATAATTTATTTAAAATTTCCAACACTACTTATATTAAAACTTGAATCTTCCTTAATTTAGCTATGTATTTATTTTGCAAATAACTGGCACTCGTTGAGGTACTGTCTAAGTCCCAGTATTTTGATAAGATATTCCAAAATCCATTTGTTTCACGTTTTCCAAACCCTTTTATCGCTTCAGAATTTGTATCTATCTAAATTACATATTTGGTATTTTAGTAACAAAAATATAATTGTTGTGTTACATAAACAGCCAAATAATCATAAATTAAATGGTAAATATTCTAAAATGTACTTTTACTGATTTATAAAAGTGTCATCGAGCATAAAAAGAAGGTAATGAAAGTAACTTGTACTTGCCTAGAAAAAGATTCCTCACTAGTTTATTAGTCAAGGAGTGTTGTAATGTCACAAATATCCCTCTAAACGATTTCTGAATTTGTTTTAATGATTGGAAAACCTCCTCCGGCCTATGGAACATATTTTAAAACTGGTCTTTTATGAAAAATAATCGTACTATTCGTGATAAAAAAGTATAATAAATACATTGAACTTATGTCTTTCTTAAAATAGATAAAAATCAAACTATATAAGTAAAATGAATCAAACTATATGAATAAAACTAATCAAACTATATGTAAGTAAAAGGAAAAAGAAAGCAGGAAAACTAGCTCTAATCTCCCGTATCCAATACTTATTTAAAATTTAAATTATCCATTCCTTTAAAATGCCCAAAATCTGATTCGACATAGCGCATGTACTAAACATTGGTAGTTTCATGTAAAATTATGTAGCCATTACATAAACCGGGTCGACAAACTTATTTTAAAGCATTAATATTTAATTCAATAAAATCCAATAAATTGAGCCTTTTATAATTATTAAAACATGAAGCAGGATGGAATTTTATTCTATAATATAATGTCATCTGCTACAAAAGTGCATTTTTGAAGATTTAAAATAAAATAAAATAACAAATTAAGCAATGCATGACTACTTTTTAAAGAAAGCAACAATTGAAGGTTCTGGTGGCAAAACTCATTTTCATTACTTAAGTCATTCTTCGGTGAATTTGAGTTTGGAAACTAGATTCTTCAATCAATAAATTCTTCTATTTTTTACTTTAATTATCTTTTCCAAAAATTAACTTAACTTTAATTAACTTTAACAAAAGTTAACCAACTTAAAATACGAAACCCCGATACAATGCAGCATGTAAAAAAACCAATTGAAATTCTTTTGACAGCTTAGTGTATCGAAAAAGACTGTGAAAGTATACCTTTATGTACTAATGAAAATATACATTTAAATATTTGCATATTACGGTATAAACATAAATTACTATTTAGTTAAAATTAAATTCACGTTACTGTGTAATGGACATCCTTTACCGTTCACTTGATAATCCATTCTTGTCATTTTACGGAAACTAAGTCTAGCGTCATCCATCGATTAATCATTAAAAATGACTTTTCGTAAGTTTTTGAGACTTGGTTTGAAATTTTTTTCGAATTTTTGGGAATGTTTTTATTTTTGAAATTTAAGATAACTTTTTAAGTAGAATATTTCAATGAATATTCAATGAGGAAGACCAGAAACTGTTATCTTATTAAAGTTAAAACACAGTTTATTTAGAATTTTATTTTCGTAATATATGCAAAAGGACAAGTGCTGTTTTCGGAAATGTATTGGTTTTGCCAAAAGTTTTTTTTCTTATGTTTCGAGTACGCTTTATATCTTCTTATTAATTACGTAGTTAAAAAATATTTTTGAATTAAAACAATAAGTTGTTAAGTATAATAAAAAAAATTAAAGACATTTTTTTGTATTTTTTGTTTAAAAAACTGACAATATTTCCTTAATTTTTGAATATTTAAAAAAAAGCGATATTTATTTGTTAGCACACGTATTGACTTGTGATAAAATACTTAGATTATACAAATCAATACACAAATCAATACTTAGATTATAGCATTGATTTGTGTATAGGTAAATTAAATTAGCTCATAAAATTATATTTAATATAAAATTTTAGGTTTTCTAAGAATACTAAATTTTAAAACGTCGTTATTTCTTTAAATATATATTAAACTTTAATATTTTATTTTAAATTTCTTACTTTAAAAATTCTTTTTATGCAGTTATTACTGAAATGTAGTAAATACAACCACAAATTATAAATGTCAACTTGTCGAGATTTCAGATCCCTCTCAGTGAAAACATGCTAAACAATCTGGCTTATTTGCTTGTACCATAACCAAACTAACGGTACATAAGCCTTTCTGTAGAAAAAACTAACCGGTATAATTTTTCAAGCGCCATACAAAACGAATTACAAACTTCAGTAAAAAATATTTTTAATACCAAAGATTAAACTTCTTACTTTATTTCCTATTCCTAAACTTGAGATCAATGTTTTCGTTGTGGAAATAAAAAAAATACAATATTTTAAATTATTTTTATACTGATGTCAAGATTGAAAACAGCAGTGAAGCCAATTTTCCCCTAACAGAAATTTTTAGCTTCCACACTACATTTATAACATAAAAAGTGGAAGGTATTATAATCGTTCAGTTCATCTGTCTGTCTGTCCGTCTGTCTGTCAACTACTTTCACAGAACGAACCGCAAGTCGCACAAACAAGTGGGCTACATCATTTTGAAGAAAAATATCAGGCTAGGTTACATCCTAAATTTCATTACAAAATTTAAATTAGAAGTATATTTAAAATTTAAATAACTAAAAATTTAATATACATTGAAATAACATGAAAATTCCATTTTCATTCAATATTTTCACTGTTGCCATTTCGTCAAACGTACGAGAAACTTTATTTAAAATAAAAAAAAATAAAACACTTAAAAAATATTTATTTATGTGATATGATTCAGTTTGGATTGTTGTTATATCACAATATAGTTCTTTTGATGGTTCATTATATATGTATGAAGAAAGATGCATAGCGAATTCTAACTTTGAATAAAAAATATGCAAATATGCAATAATGTTGTTATATCACAATATAGTTCTTTTGATGGTTCATTATATATGTATGAAGAAAGATGCATAGCGAATTCTAACTTTGAATAAAAAATATGCAAAAGTTCGCTTTTATATTTAAAGCATCAATTTTATTAACTATTTATTCTTCTCTTTTTCGAAAGAAAGTTAATGAACGTGGAAAATTGTGGCGACTAAAAGAAATTTATTAAAAAATATTGCATCATTATTATTCGAATTTCAAAGAAATTTAGCAAACGATAATGAGAAATTATTAAATTGGGAAAAAAGATTAATGAAAATAGTTTGGCGTTTAATAGTTTGAATTAGAAATAAATTATAAGCTGAAGGCCCTGTTTGGTGAATTTCTTTCTGAGGTGTATAAATAGTGCGTTTTTTTTGTTGAGCATAAATATTGTGTGGAAGCGGTTTAAGCGACAGATTCTGTAACAAACCTAATTGTTTAAATTAAATGTTTTGCGGGGAAATTTTTCCCCTGTCGCTCTCTCTCTACCAAACCAATAGTAATACACCATTATTTTAATTATAAACACACTGAATATCACTCCGGTAGTTTAACAGTAAAACTCGACACTACAAAATAATAAACTCACAATGTTCGAAATATTTACAGTCACGAATGCTCGTATTTCAATCCGAAAACCGTTTTTTGAGGAATATGATCAAGCGTGATCATAAAACTGTCAGGTTGAGATTTTACATCACGAAAATTTGCATTGTTTAGTTCCCAAAAGGAGCTATTAAACACTTAAAACGCTTGAAATATCTAGCTCATTCGGAATACGTAATGTCATATGCATTATATCTCAGTAGGCATTATATACTGATGTGTTATAATACAACCCCTGGCAAAAAGTATCCGATCACCGAAAGCAGTGCCTACGATACGTTCACATCAGTCGTCATTTTTTTACAATTTTAATATTTTTTCAAACCTTAGAGGGATTTTTTTGTGAAATATGACTAAATTTGTCAAGGAATATTTAATATAAACATAATATAAAATTATAGTTAACACTTTTCACGAGAAAATACATTGAATCGTGAAGGAAAAAAGTTTCCGATCATCCTTTTGAGGGGAAAAAATATTCGATCGCTAGCAAATGCAACGTATTTTAAGGGATATATGCAATTTTTTTGTCGGCGCGTGCGTACAAGATCTAAGTAAACAGTATAAAAGGTTGAATCGTTGTTTCACAGTTAAAACTAGTTTCGAATAAGCAGAAGTATGGATCGAAAGAAAGAATTGTCTTAAGAGCTAAAACTTTTAATTGTTAAACGCTTAAAAAGCGGAATATCTCAAAGAAAGGTTGCTCACATTTTTGCCTGTGCCCAAAGTACTGTTTGCGATTTTTGGAAAACATATCGCTTTACTAATGATGTCAAAAATCTTCCTCGAAGCGGTGGCCCACGTGCAACATCAAGTAGGTAAGACAAAAAAATCGGTTGATCTTGCCAAATCTATGAGAAGTTGTGCGTCGAAACAACTTAATACCGAGTGATAGAAATATCGGGTAAAGGTATGTGCACGTACAGTGCGAAACCGTTTAAACGCAAAAGGATTTCACTTCTGCAAAGCCAAAACGAAACCATATATGGCTAAAAACCATAACAAAAGTCGTCTACAATGGTGCAAGAAACATAAAAGCTGGTCTTCTGATGATTGTAAGAAGGTTATTTTTAGTTACGAATCTCGTATCTGCCTAGAAACTGGAGATGATGTTGGAATCTGTGTGGAGGAGAGCTGATGAAAGGTTCAAAAAAGATTGCCTCAAAACTAAAACTAAATATCAGCGTTCATTTTATGGTGTGGAGTTGTATGACTTCCGAAAGAGTCGGTAAAATGTGTATAGTGTTGCGAACAATTAATTCTGAACTGTATATTGACATTTTAGAACATTTTTTGATTCCTACCATCGAGGAAAGGTTTGACGACTCCTCCTATTTCATTTTTCAAGATGATAACGCATCATGTCATCGAAGTAAACTGGTCAAGAATTTCTTAAATCGAAATGGAAATTCTCCAATAAAGACTATTGATTGGTCTGCAAATAGTCCGCATCTCAATCTAATCGAAAATGTTTGGAATGTTTTGAAAAGAAACATTGATGAGAGAAGACCAACAAATATGGAAGAACTATGGCTAGCCATCAAGGAAAGCTGGGGTGAACTTCTATCAAATTTATGCCACGAGTTGGTCGCATCCATGCCTCGGCGCTTAAAAGCAGTAATCAAGGCAAAAGGAGGACCCACAAAATATTAAAGTGACTTGATCGAATACTTTTTTCCCCAAAAAGGGATGATCGGAAACTTTTTTCCTTTACGATTCAATGTATTTTCTCGTGAAAACTGTTAACTATAATGTTATTTTCTGTTTATATTTAATATTCTTAGACTAATTTAGTCATATTTCACAAAAAACCCTCAAAGGTTTGAAAAAAAAAAATTTTTTTTTAAAAATGACGGCTGATATGAACGTATCGTAGGCACTGCTTTCGGTGATCGGATACTTTTTGCCTGGGGTTGTAGAAGGCGTGCAAAACCTTGTATAGAAAAAAATGCCCAATAAACGACTCCAGCACTAGCGTTTTTTTATGTAACGTTTCATGTTCGTGATATGAAGAGGAATGAAAGCTTTTAAGGACAAATACATTTGTTGGGCATATGTAATATAAAATATGAATAGTGGAATATGAATTATTAACATACCGAAATGTATGTAATGAAGTGTAACTCTATATAAAGCTTTTGGGAAAATAGTTTAAGATTTTTTTTTAGTTTCAAATAACGTTTTATATGCTGTAGATTCTATATACTTTTTAAAAACACAAGAATGAACGATATTGAAACCATACATTACTGTTGAAGGCTGAAAGGTGAACGGTTGAATGGACACAAAAAGGTAAAAAAAGTATAAAATATATTTTTCTGATATCATAAATTTAAATCAAAAAGCATTTTAAAAAAAACGGCCAGGACGAAGTTGAAAAGAGAACGGACAGGATGACGAGCAAAAACATGAAAGTCAGACAACTAGACAAAAAAGTAAATATTCGTCTCTGCCACACATTTCAAATAAATATAGAATTGGATGGATAGAACGGAAAGGATATGGACAGATGGACAAACGGGAAAATAGACGGAAAACGTAGAAGCAGACGGACAAAAATTTCAAAAGATAAGTATCTCATTACATACATTTCGAACAAAAAGTATATTTTTTTATAATCGGAAAAGACGGAAGAACAGACGGAAATACCATTGCCAAAACCAACTTGTCAATAACCAATAAAAGAGATTGAATTAAAAAATATTTGATTTCAGTTATAGAATAACAAAAATATCAGTGAATAAGCTCCTCATTATCATTTTAATTGTTTATTATATCAGTGAGGCCCAGTGGCTTAGTGGTAGTTCTTTGCATTGCCACGCCACATGTACGGGATCGAATCCCGGATTGGGCGAGGTTGACCCATCCTTTCATCTCTTAAGTGGGTCGATAAAATGGGGACCAAGTATGCTTGGGAACTAAACACGGGGGGTGCCGTGTGAAGCTGACCACCTTACCGGGCCATATGACTAGAGCCCAGAGCCCTAGGTCACGTAAGCTGAAATGGGCGGCAGGCCTTCACAAACTTATGGGCTGTTGCGCCGAAGAGTTTAGTTTATTATATCAGTAGGATAGACATTTTCTAGGATAAGGAAACTAATGGTTGATAATCTTTGTAATTAAAAATTGGTGCCCTTTTTTTAAAAGAAATAAAATTCAAAGTTAAGAAGTTTACGTTTTAATGAAGGCTTTATATGTTTAATACTAATAGCTTTTAAAGAAGCTTTTATATATTTAATACTAATAGATTAAATTTTCTCGACAACTGATATCTGACCATATATTTAGTATAAAAATAGTTCAATATTGATTTTGAAAGTAAATAAAATATCCTTCCTAATGAAATGTTAATTTTTTTGAATTTTATATGTGATTAATTTTAAATCTGGTTAAATAATAATATACCTATAAATATGAATTTTATTTCACCAGTTTTCATATTTATAACACCTTTAAGACATTTGCACTGAACATTAAAAAAATTGTAATAAACACAAAAAAAATGAATTGTAGTGTTAAAAATAAGCCAAAGCTTTTCAAACCATTTTAAAAGAAATATCATTCCATTTACTTTTGCAAAAAGTCGTTCTAATAGTTCATGATTCCTTTGGTTTTGTAAATCTTTTTAAATATTTTTGTCAAAACAAATTTTTCTTAGAGAGTGTAACCGGTAATTATCGACTTCAAAATGGATCATTAGTTTTACGTCAAAATCTCGAATCAATTTTAAGGTGACAATGAAAATTTTCTGGCAATACTTTCAGCTCATGACGTACTGTAAGGAAACTGACGTATTGAGTCAATTATTGGAATAAACTGTCTTTTATAATTTCAATGTCAGTTGTAACTTCTGAAAGTCTTTGATATGTTTTGGAACTTGTTTGTTACTTGTTGTTTGGTAATGATAAAAAGAATTAACATTTGTTGCTTGTATCTTTGAATGTTGTTGACAGTATAGCGTTTGCGAGTTTTAACGATTTTTATTTCGTATAAAAATTTAATTTTAAAGGTATTCAAATTGAACTATTTTCTGAAAATTCAATATTAAAATATGAAAAAATGAAAATTGTAATATAAATTTAAATGATCAAAATTTGTGCTAATATATGTCTTTGAAATCCACATGACAACTTGAATTATACTCTTAACTTTATTCTTTAGGAAATAAATAAATAGCGTCAATACCCTTTCATAGATCTTTAATAATTGTTGTTAAAAATTAAATTACTGACCCATGAGGCATGTGGTTCCCATATTTGTTTATATAGCCTTTATGTCTTAGGCGTTATTGTTAGCAAATGTCCTTGCCGAGTGGCTAGTTCGGTGACAAACCTTCACTTAATTCCCAAGCAAGTTTGACACTCATTCATCGATCCCGGACGGATGAATGGCTCACTTGACCCACCCGACCCCAAAAGAAACCCGAATTGGAGGCATAACATTCATGCACTTTCACCACTACATACATCATCGCCGCCACACCCATAACTATAAAGATTGGTACATTATATTAAGAACATCACTTTATATATACGACGGCTGTTTTGTTTTCAACCTCCGATGGGCTGTAAAAAAAAGACGGGTCAATATACAAAAAAGATTTTATTACCAAAAGTAAGGTACAATACAGCTTATTGATCTACATAATCACCTTGAAGTTCAAGGCATTTGTCATATCTGAAAAGAAGCTTTGCAATACCCTCTTCATAAAATGTAGCCGCCAATGATTTGATGGGTGTTGTGACTGTTTCTTTGAGCTCCACGTCAATTTTGAAGCTCTATCCTCCAAGCCCCTATGCTAATCCATAATTCACTTATGGTGAACCTTGTCAACTCGCTCAAAAATCTCGTCTGTAGCGACAGACTTGCTTCCTTGTGGTCCCCTTCTTCAGTAACATTAGTTCGGCTCCCTATAAATTTTCAACGCCATTCACAAACAACGCCATCACTCCTAAAGGTGTCTCCATTCACTCGACTCATTCTTCGATGAATTTCTATTGCACTGTTCTCTTCTGCCTACGAGAAACGAATAAAATCCCTCAATTCTCAATTGGCGGCTACTTTTTATGAAGAGGGTATTTCAAAGCTTGTTCACAGATATGACAAATGCTTTAATCGCCAAGGTGTTGAGAGAAGAGATTTTCAATTTGTTGTTTTTAGGATCTACTTTTATAACCTGTTTTATTAGCTTTCCAAAAAAGCATTATTTTTGCTTCTACGACTTGTATTACCTAAGTTACAAGCTTTTGAAGTAAGGTCACTCGCCCAAAAGTGCAATTTTTACTTCAAAGTCGTTTCTTGAAAAATGAATATTTCCTAATTATCTGTTCACGATAACAGTTCTAGACCAAAATATTTTAGTAGAAACTGTCTAAAATTTTCTGTGATGATTTGATACATTAGTGTCTATGTTTTGAACTAAAAACTAAGGTCTATGTTAAGTATATTTTAAAATATGAGTGATTCTGTAAACATCTTCTCTATTTTACGGCGTCTTTTTCTTTAAAATATGGAATTATAGGGTTGTTTAGCTGTATCTCAGTGATCATTTGAGATACATAAACCTTGTAGATCAAAACACAGAAAAGTATCTTACGTTTATTTTCCTTGGAGGATTTTCTTAATATACATAAAAAAAAAATTCAAGAATTTTTACGCTGACATAAAAATAGCATGAAAATATTGAGAAATTTTACCTAAAAAGTCCCTGAATTTATTGAAAGAAACATCTAGCCCATAATTTTAGTATTTTTCTATGGAACTATTTTGAAGTCAAACTCCTACTAAAACAAAAAAATAACAACAGAATTAGTGACCTTTTTTTAAAAAAACCCTCAAACCAAGTCGGATAAGTTAATAAGCTGTATTGTACCTTACTTTCGGTAATAAAATCTTTTTTGTATATTTACCCGTCTTTCTTATACAGCCCATCGGAGGTTGAAAAACAAAGCAGCCCTCATATATTTTTTTTAATGTAATATGGTATATAATAATATCACAAAGTGCTTCTCAGTCAAGAAACTAAACAATACCACTTTGAAACTTTCTATGTTAATTGTATTTTTTATTTAAATTGTTTTACTGTTCAATCAATAACACGAGTATAATGACATATAATATAAACTTACCACTCACCAAGATTGAAAATCAATATTTGCCAGAAAACCATTAATCTGTCTAAACTAAATTGATATACACCCATTTTTTTTATATCAAACCCTTTTAAGTAGTGAAAAACAAAACATGGTATGTCTTCAAACTCTACGGTTAATATGTTGAAAATAGGGGGTTAAAGGAAAAAAATATTGTCCCCAATAAAAGTTATAGATCGAAGCCAGAATCTGCTGACTTTTTAGTTTTATGAATATTTTAAGCGGTGCATTATTTTATCGGTACTCTCATTCAACCATTGCCCCCCCCCCCCTTCTCCCAGCAAGAATTATTTTTATTAAATCTTTCCTTCGAACCATATTGCAGGAAAAATCTTTGCAATACATTGTCGGTATTCTACATTTAAAATTCTACTTAAAACGTACCATAGTTTTATTTTTAATCCATTAAAAACCCATGTGTGAATACCATTAATACACACACATTGGCAGCTCTTAAAATTCTGCATCGTGCTTTCAATAAAAAGTTTATCTCAAATTAAGCAGTACTTTATTTTGACAAATATAAAATGGCTCCCATGCCGAAAACTAATTTCCTCCACACACCTATTAATGGGAACATTTCGAAATACCTTCCCAAAGACCGAATCCACCTGGAACAGAATGTAGGAGTTGAAAGGGAATTCCGTCCGTACATAGAACGGTATGCGGCCAATAGATAATAGGAAAAAAATATGATGTAAAGTTCATTGAAATTCTTTAACTATTTATGGGTAAATGTGAAATGTATTTAAATATATATTAATACTCAAATTTCAAACGTTTGAGTTTTTTTTTACCATTAGGCCATGCTTTCATGAGATACACTTTTAACTAACTTTGGATTCTAAGAAAAAAACAATTATTCTCTCCACTTCAACACATACGTTAATGGCAGATATTTGGTTGTTAAAATGTGAAGTCTAACTGTTACAACGCTGTAGTGTAGAAATATTTCTAAAAAATGATATTTTCCCCAGCGTTAGACCCTTTGTCTTATTAGCCCTGCGACCCATTAGCCCCCACCCTCCCCTATGAAATACCCTTATCAGACCATTATTAATTACCCTGTCCCTATTGGCCGCCTGCCGTTCTATGCACGGACAGAATTCCCTTTGACTCCCACATTCTGTTCCAATTTTAGGTTCCGGTCTTTGAGAAGGTATTTCGAAATGTTCTCATTTATAGGTGAGTGGAGGAAATTAGTTTTCAACCTACATAGAATGTAAGGAGATAGCATATCGCAGAATGAGCCTACAAAAGGTGTGGCGGGGAAAATAAGATTTTTCAGTTTTTATTAAAATTGTCTGAAGTTTTGTTACCATCGAATTTCGTTGTTGAAAAAAACACGAATTCTTTCATTGTTGCCTAAGGATCACAGTTTCATTTTGAAACTGAAAACAAAGAAAGAGTTTTAAAAAACAACAGACTGGCACTGTTATATATTTAAATTGTTTCTTAACTGATACCGATTATATTCAATTAAAACTGCCATCCTACTATGTCGATCATAACGTTAAAATTCCACTATAAAAGAACAAATTCAATAGCTTTCTGTATCCTAGAATTTTACTAGGCCTTATGGAAAGTTTTTAAAACCATAAAAATAATTGTACTATTCCTCAGTACTTAGCCTAGTACTTACCTTAGTACTTAATTTATTCCTTAATTTATTCCTTATTACAACTTAGTAGTAAATACAATCACAAATTAAAAATTGTAACTTGTCGAGATTTCAGATCCTTCTCAGTGAAAACATGCTAAAAAATATGGCTTATTTGCTTGTACCATAACCAAATCAACGGTACTTAAGTCTTTCTGTAGAAAAAACTAATTGGTATAATTTTTCAAGCTCCATACAAAACGAATTACAAACTTCAGTAACAAATATTTTTAATACCAAAGATTAAACTTCTTATTTTATTTCCTATTCGTAAACTTGAGATCAATGTAATCGTTGGAAATTAAAAAAAATACAATATATTAATAAATTATTTTTATACTGATGTCAATATCGAAAACAGCAGTAAAGCCAGTTTTTCCCTAACAGAAATTTTTCGAACTAAATGTTTTGCGGGATCATTTTCCCCCTGTCGCTCTCTCAACCAAACGAATAGTAATTCGCCCTTAGTTTAATTATAGACACACTCAATAACACTTCGGTAGTTAAACAGTAAAACTCGACACTACAAAATCATAACTCACAATGTTCGAAATCTTTAAAGTCACGAATGCTCGTATTTCAATCCGAAAACTTAAATCCGTTTTTTGAGGAATATGATCAAGCGTGATCGTAAAACTCTCAGTTTGAGATTTTACATCACGAAAATTTGCATTATTTAGTTCCCAAAAGGAGCCATTAAACCTTTAAAACTTTGAAATATCTAGCCCATTCGGTATACCTAATGTCATGCATTATATCTCAGTAGGCATTAAATACTGATGTGTTATAATAGAGAGCGTGCAAAACCTTGTATAGAAAGAAATGTCCAAGACTGTAGCATTAGCGTTTTTTATGTTACGTTTAATGTTCGTGATATGAAAAAGAATGAAAGCTTTTAAGGGCAAATATATTTTTGGGGGTATATGTAATGGTAAATATGAATAGTGGAATATGAATTATTAACATACGGAAGTGTCTGTAATGAAGTGTAACTTTATTTAAAGCTTTTGGGTAAGGGTTTTTGTAAGGGTGAAAAGTATATAGGAGCTAGGGCTATAGTTTCCCCATGAAATAAGTTTTTTTTTATTTTGTCTTTGTGTAAAAAAGACTGTAAATTAATATCTTTTTACACAATCGTCTAAATCTTATATTTTTTTAGGTGAAAAGTTATAGACTAGGGCTATAGTAGGCTAGGCCATGAAATAAGTTTTTTATTTGTCTTGTGTAAAAAGACTGTAAAATTAATATCTTTTGTAACACAATCGTACTAAAATCTTATATTTTTTTTAAAAAACTGAATTTAACAAAAGACCTAAAATTGTTTTCGGTCATAACAAAATTTCATTTCATTACTTGAAACTGAAAATAAACAATACTATTACGTATTTAAAATTTCCGACACTACTTATGTTAAAATTTGTATCTTCCGTAATGTAGCTATGTATTTTTCAAATAACTGACACTCGTTTAGGTACTATCTAAGTTCCAGTATTTTGAGAAAGTATTCCAAAATCCATTTGAAGCACGTTTTCGCTTCGGAATTTGTATCTTTCTAAATTACATATTTGGTCTTTTAGTAACAAAGATATAATTGTTGTGTTACATTAACAGCCAAATAATCATAAATTAAAAGGTCAATATTCAAAAATATACTTTTACTGACTTATGAAATTGTCATCGAGTATAAAAAGAAGGCAATGAAAGTAAACTTTCACTGTCCTAGAGAAAGATTCCTCACTAGTTTATTAGTAAAGGAGTAATGTCACAAATATCACTCTAAACTATTTCTGAATTTGTTGTAGTAGATTGAAAAACTTTCCCCTGTATATGGGGCATATTTTCAAACTCAAATGATCTTTTTTTTTCAAAAAAAAAAAATCGTGTGCTATTCGTTCTAAAAAAGTATAATAAATACACGGAACGTATGTTTTTCTCAAAATAGATAAAAATCAAACTATACAAGTAATATGAAAAGAAAGCTAAATAAGTAATATGAAAAGAAAGCTAACTGACTTATGAAATTGTCATCGAGTATAAAAAGAAGGCAATGAAAGTAAACTTTCACTGTCCTAGAGAAAGATTCCTCACTAGTTTATTAGTAAAGGAGTAATGTCACAAATATCACTCTAAACTATTTCTGAATTTGTTGTAGTAGATTGAAAAACTTTCCCCTGTATATGGGGCATATTTTCAAACTCAAATGATCTTTTTTTTTCAAAAAAAAAATCGTGTGCTATTCGTTCTAAAAAAGTATAATAAATACACGGAACGTATGTTTTTCTCAAAATAGATAAAAATCAAACTATACAAGTAATATGAAAAGAAAGCTGAAAAACTAGCTCTGATCTCCCGTATCCATTTCTTATTCGAAATTTAAACTATCCATTACCATAAACTTCTCAAAATCTGATTCGACATATCGCAAGTACATAACACTGGTAGCTTCATGTAATATTATGTAGCCAAGCATGAACATTAAACGGGTCTACAAACTTATTTTATTGCATTAATATTTAATTCAATACAATCCAATAAACTGAGCCGTTTATAATTATTAAAACATGAAGCAGGACAGAATTTTATTCTATAATCTGGTGTCATCTACTACAAAAGTGCATTTTTGAAGATTCAGAATAAAATAACGTAACGAATTAAGCAATGCATGACTACTTTTTAAAGAAGGCAACAATTGAAGGGTCTAGTGGCAAAAGTAATTTTCATTACCTAAGTCATACTTCGTAGAATTTGAGTTTTGAAACTAGATCGTTCCATCAATAAATTCTTCTATTTTTACTTGAATTATCTTTTCCAAAAATTAAATCTACCGACTTAAAATACGAAACCCCGATACAATGCGGTATGTAATAAACCAATTGAAATTCTTTTGACAGCTTAGTGTATCGATAAAGACTGTGAAAGTATACCTTTATGTACTAATTGTCGCAATGTAGTAAAATGATGTATGGATAATAATCAAGTAATAGTTAGTACATTTGCGTTGTGTTATATAAAAATCATGATATTCAATAACTCGGTTTATAGCGACGTAAACCTTCCAGATTCTATAATTTTTTCCCCTAAAATATCTACAAATAGACTAAACATCAAATAAAAAAAAGGCTAATTTTGTAATTGTTAAGAAATACTTTACTGAAGTGAATAATCAAATTTCTGAGCATATTAAAAAAAAGACATAGCTGTATTTTGGGGAGAGCAATGGATAAATAAGGGAAAAAGAATTTTTAAACTAAGATACGCGGAATGACGCAATTAATAATAATGGAATCTTTCTCTAAATATCAAGTAACTATTTGAAAAATAACTCACAGATTTGTAGCACAGATCAGGGTCTTATTGGTTGGGATGAGACATCAAGGGCGCTGATACATCAGAGGCACATTGGAAGTCCCTCACAACAGGAAGGGGTCAGGCCGGTAGAAGAGCTTTGCAGGGGCCCACACATGAGGATAGGGGCGCAGACAGAGATCAGGACAGGGTCCGGGAGGTCTCCGAGATATCAAGGGGGTTGATGAGGCACTTAGGCATGAAGGGGCTCCGACATTAGGACAGGGTCCGGGAGGTCTCCGGGAATCAAGGGCATTGATGAGGCTGGGACATGTATGCGAGCGGTGAAGTTTACGCGCTCAATAGTGTTGAAGTCCAAAGGCAACCCAATTATTCTTGGTGTTTAGTGTTTCATGTTTTTTTAATGGAAAGATGTAAAGTCCAGTTGTGCTGTAGAATCTCCCTCCTCTAATTCCCATCGTGGGCGTGGACTTGTTGCTCAATTGGTTATCACATTGGGCGGCGTGTGTCATGGGGGTGTTTCCCACTCCTGTGATAGGTTCAAAGTTCTCTTTATGGATTTTTCCTTTCCAATCCCATCCTCGTGGGAATATGCCTCTTGCAGACTTTTTTCCAGGAAGGGCTGATGGGACAACCCGGTGTTCCGTCGCCAACAGAGCTCTCAAACTGTCCTCCTGTCCGAAATCTAATGAATTTATGGCTTTAGTGCCCCACTTATCTAACTACAAACCTGTCCAAAAGATTCCCAACGACGTGAGAAACTCTTGTGAAAAAAAAGAGCGTTGCATTGAAAAGAGCAATTAACGCATCACGACACTAATGAAAATATACATTTAAATGTTTGGATATTACGGTATAATTATAAATTACTATTTAGTTAAAATTAAATTCACGTTACTGTGTAATGACATCCTTAACACTTGATAATCCATTCTTGTCATTTTACGGAAACTAAGTCTAGCGGCATCTGTCGATTAATTATTAAAAATTACTTTTCAAAAGTTTTTGAGACTTGGCTTGGAGACTTTTTCGGAATGTTTTTATTTTTGAATTTTAAGATAACTTTATAAGTAAAATATTTCAATGAATATTCAATGAGCAAGACCAGAAACTGTTATCTTATTAAAGTTAAAACACAGTTTATTTAGAATTTAATTTCCGTAATATATGCGTCTGAAAACAATTACTAATGCTTTTTTGAAAAGTTATTAGTTTTGCCAAAAATACATTTTATTGATGTTTCGAGTTTATACTATCAGATTCCGTATATACGTTCGTTCTTATTTTCCAATACGGAACATTTGGCACCACTGATATTCTTTCAATCGCCATACAAAACGAATTATAAACTTCATTAACAAATATTTTACATACCAAAGTTTAAACTTCCATTTTTATTTCCTATCTCTCAACTTAAGATCAATGTTATTAATGCAACTAAAAATAACTACAATGATTATAAATTACTTTTATTCTGATTTCAAGCTTGAAAACACAAGTAAAGCCAATTTTCCCAAACGGAAATTTTTTGAACTAAACTTTTTTCGGATCATCTTGCCCCTGGCGTTCTTTATACCAAACGGTTAGAAATTCACCGCCAGTTTAATTATACAGACATAGTATATCACTCTATAAACAGTAAAACTCGAAATCATAAACTTACAATATGCGAAATCTTTAAGTCACGAACACTCGTATTTTATTCCGAAGACTTAAATCCGTTTTATGAGCAGTACAATCAAGCGTGATCGTAAAACTGTCAGGTTCGGACTTTACATCACAAAAATTTGCATTGTTTAGGTCTCAAAAGGAGTTATTAAACACTTGAAATATTTGGCGCATTTGGAATACGTAATGTCATGTATTATATATCAGTAGGTATTAAATGTTGATGTGTTATAATCGAGGGCGTTTCAAAAACCTGCATTAAAAGAAATGTCACAAATAAACGAATGAAACATTAATGGTTTTTTTTTGTAACGTTTAACGTTCGTGATATGAAAAAGATGAAAGCTTTTAAGGACAAATATATTATGTTTGGCATATGTAATGGGAAACATGAATAGTGGAATATGAATTATTAACACACGGAAGTGTCTGTAATGAAGTGTAACTTTATCTAAAGCTTTTGGGAAAAGTGCTTAAGATTTTTGTAGTTTAAGTAAAAAAAAATTCTTATTAACTTTTTTTTTAGTTTGAACTAATATTTTATAAGCTGTAGTTTCTATAAACTTTTTAAACCAAGAATGAACAACATTAAAAACATGCAATACTATAAGTGGTTGTTTTACATTTTAAATTATTTTAGATCATTTTCTCTGTGTCAGTAAAAATTCTTTCTGTGTCTGTCTTACTTGACGAAGCCTTATAATCGGCTCTTTGATCAAACACACAAGCTGGAATATATATGTAACTACCCCAACCCCTTATATCATTTCACTTCATAAAAACACCTTGAAAGAACTAAAGTGATCTACGTTTCTTTTACTTTAATACTAAAACATGTTATTATTGTATAAGAAGATATACGCGTAAAAGATAAGTTCTCCGATGTCTTCTTTTTTTTTTAAGAACGATTAATATCGGACGCTTTAAAATGAAGTTGGTTGAGGGGAAGAGGATAAAGATGGACGGATGTATAGACAGAAAGAATCATTAAAAGTATAAAATGCAGTTCTCTGATAATATAAGTTTTTTAAAAAATGCTTATTTTTAAATCTGGACAGTTAGAGCGATATTGAAAAGGTTAAAAACTTTTCTAAGGTCTAAACTTTTCTGAGACACTGTAACCAGTAATCATCAACTCTGAAATGGAACATTAGTTAGCCGTCAAAATCTCGAATCAATTTTAAAGTGACAATAATTTTTCTGACAACACTTAAAGCTCATGACGTAAAGTAAGGGAACTGACGTATTGTGTCAATTAATAGAATAAGGTGTCTGTTATAATTGCAGTTTCAGTTGTAACTTCTAAAAGACTTGGATATGTTTCGGAACTTTTGTAATGATAAAAAGAAGAAACATTTGTTGCTTATACCTTTGAGTATTTTTGACAAGTATAGAGGGTACGACATTTTAACGATTTTTATTTCGTATAAAAATGTATTTTTAATTGTATTCAAATAGAACTTTTACCTAAAAATTCAATATTAAAATATTAGAAAATATACCGTGATCAAAGTTTGTATTAATACTAATCTATGCTTTTGAAACCTTTATCACTTCTAAAATTAGAGTTTCAACTTCATTTTGTAAGACATTAGTAAATAGCATAGTATTTTTAATTATAGTACCATTTGGAAGGTTATCAATAATTACTGTCAAAAAATAAGTCTACTGGGCCATGAGGCTTGTAGTTCCCATCTTTGCTTCTATATCCTTTGTGCCTAAGGCGCTAATATTATCAATTGTCCTTGCCTAGTGGCTAGTTCGACGACGAACCTTCACTTAATTCCCAAGCAAGCTTGGTATTCCTTCATCGATCACGGAAGAAGGAAGGTCTGCGTGACCCCATGACCTACTCGACCCGAAAATGAACCAGGATCGGCATAAGATTCGGGCGCTTTGACCACTTTATACGTCATCGCAACCACATCCATAATTATATAGAAGGGGATATTATGTTATGAACATCACTTTATATTTAATGTAATATGGTCTACATAGAATATCAAATTGTACTTCTTAGTTAAGAAAATTAAATTATTACATTAAAACACAATTTGTTCAGTGTATTTTTAATTTATGTACAATTCAATCATATGCAAGGAGTATAATGTTATTTAATATAAGCTTACCACCGACCAATATTGAAAATCAATATTTACCAGGACACCCATTAATCTGTCCAAACCAAATTGATTATCCACCCATTTTTTGGTGATATCAAACCCTTTTAAGGAGTGAAAAACAAAACATGGTATATATCTTCATACTATACGGTTAATATGTCGAAAATAGGAGGTTAAAGGAAAAAAATATTGTCCCCAATAAAAGTTTTAGATCGAAGCCAGAATCTACTGACCTTTTAGTTTTATGTGTATTTTAAGCGATGCATTATTTTATCGGTACTGTCATTGAACCACTATAGCAATAATTATTTTTATATTTTCTTTGTAGGAAAAATACGTGCAATACATTGACAGATAAAGTATTCTACATTTATAATTCTACTTAAAACTTATAATTTTATTTTAACCCATTAAAGACCTATTTGTGAATGGCATTAACACAGACACACATTGACAGCTCTTAAAATTCTGCATCGTATTTTCAATAAAACTTTGTTTTTAAATTAAGCAAGTGCTTCATTTTGAAAAAATATGAATCCCAATATACGATTTAAAGTCCATTGAAATTCTTTGAATATTCACTGGTAAATGTAAACTGGTAAGTAAGTCACTAGTAAGTGTAAATATAAATTAATATGTAAACTTCAAGGTTTTAATTTTTTAAAAAAATTATTTTTTACATTATTCAAATCTGCCGTCATGAATTTTTTTGTTGTTGTTGTTTCTAATCTCCCGTTTGTCTGACGAAGTCAGACAATATCAGTGAATCCGTTGACAAGAATGAAGTCCAGTGGCTAGTCGGGACAGACGGGTGTTGGTTTGCCGGTCACAAGGAAGAGAAAGGGAGAGTCCTGTTTTTTTGGCTTTATACCAGTCGTGAGACGGGGGTATTAGCCAATTCTCTTTATTCTGAGCTACTTTCATTGAGTATAACTCCTGATATGTGAGTTCTTGGGTAGAAGGGACTGGGTGTTCTAGTCCCTCCCTAGCAAGAGTGTCGGCCACTTCGTTTCCGTGGATATCTACATGAGATGGGACCCATTGAAAGGGCACTTTGTGCTGCTATGATATGATCTTAATTTTTCTTAGGCGACAAAACCAGCCTATCTATCCTATGTGGGCCCAGTTTTTGAGATGTTGAATTGAACTGCGGCTGTCAGACAGTATCCATAAGTCACCATAGTTGATTTCATCAACTATATTTTCCAATCCTATGTCAATTGCTAATAATTCGCTTCGAAAAACAGAGCAGATATCTGGGTTACGTTGTTTAATAGAGAGTTTCTCTACTGGTGTTTCAATCTAAACTCCACTGCCTTCATCCATTTTGCTGCCATCGGTATAGATTTTGATGTCATTTGAAGGAATTTTGTTAATAATTTCCAATGCCAATTGTTTAAGAAATTCAGGACAACATTCATTCTTATTAAGTGTGGTGGGGAGGCTATCATTAAAATCAACATTGGAGAGTCCATCGTAAGTGTTCAAATTAGAATTAAGATAGTGAGGCTCTACATTATCTGCAATTAGCTGCAGTGATTTTACTTGACTGAAAGGACTGTTCTTTTTAAGTCTTTGATTACATGTCCAGTTATTTAGGAAAAAAGCCGTTTTATTTTCTTGGTTTATGCTGGAAAGTTTATTGAAATATTTGACTAAACCAGCCTGCCTTCTGATAGAAAGTGTTTGCAGGTCCGCTTTGAATTTTTTTAATATTTTTAAATGTTTTTTTTTTTTGTAAAATAGTGAAAACATTTTTTTAATAAACTTAAAATTAATCAGTTATTTTGGTAAAAAATATTTGTGTTAGACCTTTAACTGATTATAATAATATAGACTTTAAATAAGTTAAACAAATTAGTAATAATCCCTTACACACAAACTGTACAATCGAAATTCATTGCAGAATATTAAAAAATATCTCAACAAAATTCAGGAACATACCGGGAATAAATTTTCTAAATCTCCTCAGTCATAGAACCTTATTAAATACTCAGACCATTATTAATTACCCTTTCCCTATTGGCCGCATACCGTTCTATGTACGCACAGAATTCCCTTTGACTCCCGTATTCTGTTCCACGTTTAGGTTTCGGTCTTTGATAAAGAATTTCGAAATGTTTCCATTGATTGGTATTTGGAGGAAATTAGTTTTCAACATAGAGAGAAAGTAAGGGGATATCATAGCGCAGAATGAGCCAAAAATGGCATAGCAGGAAAAATACGATTTTTTATTTTTTTGGAAAATCGTCTGCAGTTTTGTTTCCATTGAATTTCGTCGCTGAAAGAAAAAAATTCTTAAATTTTAGCCTAAGGATCGCAGTTTCATTCTGAAACTGAAAACAAAGTAAGAGTTTTAACAAACAACACACTGACATAGTTATATTTTTTAATTGTTTCTTAACCGATACCGAATATATTTAATTAAAACTGCTAGCCTAATATGTCATTACGTTAAAACTTCATTATAAGATAACAAATTCTAAAGCTTTCTCTCTCTCTGTATTCAAGAACTGTCCTTTTTATTGACAAGGCCTTATATAAAGTTTTAAAAACCATATAAAAAATCACTTTATTATTTAAAAAGTAAACCTAACCTTGCTTCCGAGCACCCATTCAAATATCACTCAACTACTGTTATTTAATTTAACCCAATCTGTTCGCATCCGCAATTCATCTAGCCAATTGCTGAAAGCGACTAACTGACAAATTCAATATAGCCGCTAAATGACGAGCAATCTGAATTGCTTCAGGCTGTAAACTTCAAAGTGGGCAGTGCATTTACACCAAATTCACGTGTTAATGAAGGCATTCCCTCAAGGCATGTTACATCATTGGAGGTATTATTAACTTCGTAATGCTTTAACAATGGGTTTATGGAATAATACATTCAGTAACAGTGGTTTCAGATGACATGGTGGGGATGACGTGAAGTCTTACCTGAATAGCATATTATACAATAGCATGAATAGCATATCATACGTGTATGTAATTTTGTCGTAATCAAGTCAATATAGATATAAAGTATTAAGTTTTTAAAAAAAATATTAACGTAAGAAAAAAGGAACACAGATTGCTGTTTTCATGGTAAGATATTTCCAGTGATATGCATTTTATGAATGGAGTGTCAGGCAATTGATATAAAAATGTCATCGTTACAGGCTGATATGTAAAAGAAAAACATTCTATTTTTTAAAGAGTTCGTTAAAATGGAACTAACTTTTTTTTAGTTAAAAAAAATAAAATGTCAGTTCGAGGGTTGAAGAACTGGTAAAAATTAGATTTTAGCATTTCTTGGCTTCAATATCTCAATATAATTTCAACTTGTCTAAGGTTAGTTTGTTTTGGATTTGCTTAATTAACACCGTATTAGAGCTATAGCTATATATGGGTATAGCGAAGTGTCTCCTTATTTATGCAGAGGCCAAGTGACATAATCGACACCTTAGGTCTAAAATTGTGATTTCAAATGCTGTTTTAATTGATGTGAAACATAGAAGTAATAAATGAAAAAAAAACGTTAACTAATAAATTTGTACCTGTATGTTAAATCTGCTCTTGATAAAATCCCTTTGGTCGATGAAATTCATGTTGCTTTATGTACACATTGGAAAACGAAAAAAAGACACAGACTTCAAATTTGGTACACGAGTTTCCAGTACCTGTTGGACGTCATAGAAACTTTTCTAAATCGCGCATGCGCAAATAGTAGAATAGAAGTAATCTAGAACTGCCATAGAATTTTTGGGTGTTAATGTTATTGAAGTTACCTCATCGGTTACATAAATATCTTTAAAATATATTGATTTTTTTAGTGGTTATTGACATTTGTGTAGTATTACAACCCCTAGTTAAAATGTAACTAGTAGGTTTGTAACAGAATCTGTCACTCATCCCGCTTCCGCACAACATTTGTGTTCAACAGGAAAAAAGTCGCCAAATACAATATTAATTCTATTATAAACATTTACATGCTAAATTTGGCTAGTTTAATTTATTTTATTTCGAAAATTCAATAATTATTTCTTCAATAATTATTATCTTTTGCAAAAAATTAATTTATATTTCAAAGAATAAAAATATAATATTCCTATCTTTTAAATAGAACCAAAACATTTCATATCAACATACAAACACAGAATCTCTTAGTGAAATATATTTGACGTTATATAAAACTGATTGATTAAATAAATTTCTTTTAATTTATTATTTCAAAGAATTAAAGTTCCTCGAGTGGTTGTTGCAAATGGCAATGGTGATTTAATTCTAAGAAAAATGGCTTCTTATGCTTTTTTAAATGAGCTATAAATTTTGCAGTTTTTTAAATAATTAAAGTACTTCGAATTCGAATTTTTATCTGAGATTTTCAATGTCTTCTAATTTCGATGCGCTGAATTTATTGACGTATCACACTTGCCTGTAACATTTGTAGTTTGGGCTATGAAAGTGTGTGACGGACAGACAGACGGACGGACTGAACGATTATAATACCTTTCACTTTTTACGTTATAAACGTAGTGTGGAAGCTAATAATTGAAACACTTTTCATCTGTGTACAAAAAAAAGAATAGACAACATGATTTCTTTTAATCCCGGACATCAGCCTTTCCTCACTGGGTTTCAAATTCATAATTCATCTTGCAGGTGTCGGCTCGTCACTTAACTGTGGTTTTACATTACGACGCCCGTGACCAATAGCCCTCGTGTACCTCTTGTGCGACGATAACTCAAAACTAACCAAACCATAATTCACCTTGCATCCTTTTAGAATTTGAAAAATTCTATTTGCAATATCTACCATTTAGCATTCCTTGACAGTTGAGCTACGGCTGCTGGTGATTATTTCAGATCAGACTCCAGTTCCCAAGAAAAAGAAGTCAACAGCAGAATTGGTATTCTAGCGCGAGTATTATTCAGACTTTGAAATGAGTACCGTGGAATGCTTTTGAAAAGGGAAAAATACCCACCAGAAAATTTCACAAGGAATATTTTCGTGAAAATTTTTGTTTTTCAAATAGCGCGTGCTTTTTCTGAAGTAAATATATGGTAGACTGACGTAGGGTTTGCAGTAGGTTATATTTTAAATAATAAATTATTAGGTTGTCAAGGTAAACGGTTGAAATAAATAGTTTTAGTATTATATAAAGTGAAGGGAAATATTTGTGAATTGTATGGTAATTGTAATTTTTATAGCTAACGAATATATTTTAGTTGTAGATTTGATAATCATGTTCTTACATTAAATGCAAATTTGTATTCCATTTTTTCCTATTTTTAAAATTGTCTATTGTGTTTTTTTTGTTACAGTTTAAATTTTTAAGACATAAGAGTACCAAATACGTCTAATTTAACTTGAAGGTATTTGTAAATGTGAAATTTTTTCAAAGTAGCAAAATTTCACTTGAAGAATTTGGAAGAATGATTGTAGAAAAATGGATAGAAAATTGGATGTTTTCTATGATTGTAATTTTGAATTAAAAACTTTTTCTGATTTTTTGTTCATTTTATGTATAATTACCAAATATTTATTTAAGTGTTCAATTAATAACACGTCAACTAAACTTTTTTAATATTTTGTAAAACCATTCCATATGAAACGTTTATGAGAAGTTGTAATACATCGTATATTACACATTACATTATTACATCATTAAGCAACTATCAAATTAAATTACATCATATTCTCGAAACAAACTTAATGATATAGTGATACTTATTGTAAGTAAAAGCATTTTGTTTCAAAAATGTTTTTTTTTTAATTTTCCATCGACATATCATATTTCCATAACATTTTTTTTTAATGTGACTTGGTTAGTTTTTATATTTTCAGGCTAGTAATGTGCAATTAATATGTATGCCAAATAAAATACCACATTATTTTGTTCACATATTTATTCATAATAGTAAATTGTAATAACATTCATTAACTATGTACATATCAAATTAAATTGTATAGTCCTTGTAAATTATATTTACATACATTATGCATGAAATTAAAAAATCATTTGCTCTTTATTAGATAATAATTATAAAAAGTAACTGATGATTAATTTTGACTTATAGTATTTTTCAGGCTAGTAATGTGCAATTAATATGTATGCCAAATAAAATACCACATTATTTTGTTCACATATATTTATTCATAATAGTAAATTGTAATATAACATTCATTAACTATGTACATATTCAGAATTAAATTGTATAGTCCTTGTAAATTATATTTTACATACACATATGCATGAAAATTAAAAAAAAATCAATTGCTCTTTATTATGATAATAATTATCAAAAAAAATAACTGATGGATTAATTTTTGAGCTTATCAGTATATTTTCAGGCTAGTAATGTTCAAGTAATATGTATGCCAAATAAAATACCACATTATTTTGTTCACATATATTTATTCATAATAGTAAATTGTAATATAACATTCATTAACTATGTACATATTCAGAATTAAATTATATAGTCCTTGTAAATTATATTTTACATACATATATGCATGAAAATAAAAAAAAATCATTTGCTCTTTATTACGATAATAATTATTAAAAAAAGTAACTGATGGATTAATTTTTGAGCTTATCAGTATATTTTCAGGCTAGTAATGTTCAAGTATATGTATGCAAATAAATACACATTATTTTGTTCACATATATTTATTCATAATAGTAAATTGTAATATAACATTCATTAACTATGTACATATTCAGAATTAAATTGTATAGTCCTTGTAAATTATATTTTACATACATATATGCATGAAAATTATAAAAAAAAATTGCTCTTTATTACGATAATGATTATAAAAAAAAATAACTGATGGATTAAATTTTGAGCTTATCAGTATTAAAATCTTCAGTTCAACCTGTTCAATTGTAAATAATAAATTTACCAGAAACGTAATAAAAATGCAATAATCACTCTACTTTTCTCAAAATTTTCGTGTGCTTATGTAGATACAGATTCAAATAACTATTAAAATTCATCATTGGTAAATGTTTTTTTTATCAATAATGCACTTGAAATCTCAAGCCAAAAAAAATACACCCACCACATCCAATTAGTTACACTTGAGCTGAATTTACATATTCACTATGCGTTTCATTCTTCGACTTAAAAGTACTACGCATCACATAAGTACTCTTTGTACCTTTTTTGGCCTGTTCGTACCGAAGTGTACCGCAACAAGACCTACTCTTGATGATGGCCAAGAACCCCTTTCTGAACTTCTTATTACAGAAGACTTCTTATTTTCACATCCAATTAGTTACACTTGAGCTGAATTTACATATTCACTATGCGTTTCATTCTTCGACTTAAAAGTACTCCGCATCACATAAGTACTCTTTGTACCTTTTTTGGCCTGTTCGTACCGAAGTGTACCGCAACAAGACCTACTCTTGATGATGGCCAAGAACCCCTTTCTGAACTTCTTATTACAGAAGACTTCTTATTGTCACATCCAATTAGTTACACTTGAGCTGAATTTACATATTCACTATGCGTTTCATTCTTCGACTTAAAAGTACTCCGCATCACATAAGTACTCTTTGTACCTTTTTTGGCCTGTTCGTACCGAAGTGTACCGCAACAAGACCTACTCTTGATGATGGCCAAGAACTCCTTTCTGAACTTCTTATTACAGAAGACTTCTTATTGTCACATCCAATTAGTTACACTTGAGCTGAATTTACATATTCACTATGCGTTTCATTCTTCGACTTAAAAGTACTCCGCATCACATAAGTACTCTTTGTACCTTTTTTGGCCTGTTCGTACCGAAGTGTACCGCAACAAGACCTACTCTTGATGATGGCCAAGAACCCCTTTCTGAACTTCTTATTGCAGAAGGTGTAGAGAATTGGATTGGTGCTACTGTTGAGTGACCCTAGCCATTGTGCGATGGGGATCATGACAGCGAATATCTCTTCGGACCAGCTGTTTTCTTCGAGGGTTACACCTGATTTCACCATGGTGAATATGATGTAGAGGGGCAGCCATGATAGGGCGAAGGTGGCAACGACTATGACCATCATCTTTACTACCTGTAAGAAAAGATATATTTTATTATGCTCTTACAGAGAGAGGCTCGGAAAGTATTAATAAAGAAAAAAATTGTAAGAAATATATGGATGTTTCATCTTTATCAAATCTTTCGGGTGCACTTTTCCAGTTGCTAAAAATTTTAATTTTTTCAATTTGCAAGTAATTCAGTGAAAATAGAAACCTGAAATTTTATTTGCACCAATTTGCATAAATATTTGCAAAGTCATTCAAGTGATAGTTCATAGAAGTATTTTATTGTCAATGTTGCGCCCCTATAGAAGAATTGTAAAATTAGTCTGAAAATCCTTACAAAAGCCAAAACCTGTCTGTTTAGCATATCAATTTTCTATTTTTTTCTCTATGAAAATATGTACTTTCGGTGTTATATTTTAATGCAGTTGTATTATTTTTGTTTTATTTCATAGCTATATCCTCACAACTAATTAGCTTTAATTATTACGTTGAATAATATATGTAAATCCTTTTTAAAAAAATCACAGTTATATCTTCTATTTTCATTGATTTATTTGGTAGGGTAGTAAATACCATTAATCATTACGTAAATTGCTAATTTTTAAGTGCTTAAAACGGGTTTTGCGAATGCGTTTATTTCACAAGGTGGCCGCTTGTGTCTTGGCAAGATTTTTAAAATTCATAAATCCTATTTGGTGCCTTTTAATAATGTTTCTAAGCCACGAGTGCCAGTGATACCGTTTTACCTCATTGTACCGACAAGTTTGTCTGCAATATCAGAGGCTATTTCAGGAATTTAATATACTCCCGTTTTATGCGAAGTGCGCACTCTAACACTTAGCTAGGATTACTTGTATCGATTCGGAGCTTAGACACTTACTAAACGCTAAAAGCCAAATTTGGTTAAATTTTAGTTTAATATTTATAACTATTTCAGTTGTTATTAGCTTTTAAGTAATTTATTTAATACATTTTCAAACAATATTCATTTTATATTTTTGATGTAAAATAAGAAAAATATATTGATTTACTTTTTAATTTAAATAATTTTTTTAGTTTTCATTGATTGATTTGGTAAGATAATGATAAGCACATATAATAGTTTTAAGTCCTTTTTAAAAAAAAGAATGGCAGCTAACCATATTTTACTCTTCATCGATTTATTTGGTAGTATAATAACTGCTATTACATAGTAATTAACGTTTAGTTAAGTAATAAAAACATATATGAAGATAAGTCCACTCACTTTAATTTTTGACTTTTGTATAACGGCATCCGCATTGGTGCCTCTCGTCTCGCCAGGTATATTCCGCCGCCTCACTTTTATCCAAATCCCGACATAACATGCCGTGATGACAGACAGAGGCAGCACATAGCACAATCCCAGATTGGCCACGAAGAAGTACATCTTCTCTGAGCTCTGGTGTGGCCAACGCTCAACGCAGTAGAGTGCTTCGTCGGTTGGGTGTACCTGCACTAGTTCAAAGTACAGGCCCCATGGGATTGTGATGAACATTGAGAAGATCCAGATGATACCAATGATTTTTCGAGCTATGCTGGTAGTCATCTGGCATTTAAGGGGGAAGCAGATTGCTAGGAACCTGATTGGAATAAAAGCAATGGTTAATAGGCTGTTTAGAAGAACAATATAACTCAACTATAACTCTATTATACTTAATCTTACGAAAAAAGTTTCCATTGAAGTGTTAATTCGTATTGTTGAGAGGAATGGTCTGCCAAATTGAGCTTATTGCATTAGTTTTGAAATCGCAACATCTGCAAAAGTATTGATTTTTGCCAAGTCAGCATTTTTTCACCTGGTATGAGAATCGTCAGAACAGTAAAATAAAACAAATTTGAAGGGGAAATATTTAATGGTTATTTAATTATTATTAAGTTCTAATTACTCCAAAATATTGTGAAGAGACCGACACTGTTTTGAAGCTTTAACAATTAGTATTAAACACCCAGAAGCTATTTTCCTTTTAAATTGGCTTTATTTTGGTGTTATGACAATTCGCAAACTAGGCAAAAAAATCTTAGAAGGCTAAATCGATACTTTTTCCTGAGGTTGCTGTTTCAAATTTACTTTATTGGCTTTATTGGACTGATCAGCGTGGTGGCAAGAAGGAAAAGAGCAATAGTCTTGGAATAAACGAATATTCTTGGAAGCTTTTATTCATTTTCGACATACTTTAGAAACGACGAATATACAGACGAATAAAACAGTTAACAATTGAAGCGTGGCTTCTGACGAATCATAGAATGGGTTCAAACTTTTTTCGGCATTTCCGTCCATTGAAGATAAAGTTGAAAAATGAAATATTAAAAATATAATATCTAATGCGATTAAATATAAATAATAAATTACGTAAGATTATATGAGAGATTATTTTGAAATTCAGACAACGTGTGGTAATTGTATAGCATTGTTACGCATGAAAAATGAATACTGGACGACAAGTTTAAAAGCGTAAATAATATTTTTCTAGTCTGTAGAAAATTTAAAAGTTTCCGTTTTTGTGACCAATTTATCATCAAATGTAAAATAAAAGCATATTTGAAAAAAACTTATGAAAAGGAAAATAACAACATTCCCAAAACTGTTTTCAATAAATTGCTCTTACGCTTAAACTATGGGCCCAAACTTAAAGAGTATTAATTTCCCATAACATACAACGATATAGAAGCTAGGGGTGTGTAACACCAGACTACTTTTATGTACAGTAATTATGGCATTATACTTATGGCTATATATAGATAATAAAGATCTTTGATAATAAATTAAAAAATAAAAGCAAATTTTAAAAACAAAATGAATTCGTACAAAACGAAAATACTCTTCAAATTATCATAAATAAAAATAACACTGAAAACTGTTACAGTATTCATTTTTTGTAAGGTTTGCTATTAAATATAAGGATTACATATTCTTTTCACATAAAGCTATTTTAAATTCTAATTTGATTACTTCAAATGAATATTTTATGACCTTATTACCATTTCCACAAACATTTTATATATTTACCCCAAACTCCGAAAAACATACTGACGTACGTTCTACTTTTCCAGACAACAGGATTGGAAAAGATGTCAGAAATTCCGACTGGCATGCTCAAAATGTTTCAAATGACCTGGCCTCAAATACGATTTTCCTAGACATATAGTCATATCAACATCATAACCGAAAATGTAAAGAAAAAAATGGAAGAGTAGGGAAAATGGATATGTAAAAATGGTAAAATGGAAGAGCAGGGTTTTTATTATTCAAGGAAGTCTCTGAGAATCACCATTGTTTCTTTTATCCATTTTGCTTTTCAAAAAACAGTATTAACAATTTTTGTCAACACAAAACAATAGAAAAAGTTTTTGTTTAATGTAATCAAATATGCTTTTTTCTAAATATTTATCGTTTTTTTTTAAATTTTAAATGATAATTGCAGTAGCTCAGCCATGGGTTGGAGCTTGTCTCGTCCCTATGCCGGTCCCAAGCCTGGGTAAATGAGGAGGGTTGTGCGATGGGCTAAACACCCATCCACTTAAAACAAACCCAGTTTACAGAAACCGAAGATAATTGCACGGAAATTATATGTACTTCTTGAAACGTAAAATTTCATGATCTTTTTCTCAAAATAAGGTATTTTTTAGGTTTTGTTATTAACACGTTGACTCCCACACTACGAGATAACTCGTAGTGGTTCCGATTCACCGATAACAGAACATTCTGATAAAATTCATAGTACCAATTCGCCAACCGTTCGTATGAGTTCAAGTTCGTTTGAAAACTTGATATAAACAAGATGGTCTTAATTGGTTGGACAAACTTAACGATCTAGCTACCTTTTTGTATGATATTTACTTGATACATAGTAATCCCAGATGTGACTGATGAACTTCCATACATAGATTTTAAAGCTAATGCAGTTTTTGTGTTATTGTGAAGTGTATCTTTCGCCTATTGATGACAAATATAATCCAGTCATAATTAGGTAGGGATGTTAACACCTATATTTAATTTATGTTGACACCACAAGCAAATTTCAGAGGTTTTTTTTGGAAATCAATTTGAGGATATAGAACGTAGAAAATTAGATTTAACACTTTTGCTACTGATCCTGCTGTGATTGGAGTAATACTTAGCATGATTTGAAAGACTACATTCCATTTCAAATTGCGAGGTAACTAAATCTTTCGTCTCAAGTGTAGGGCGACCAAACGTACTGCATTTCGCATCAAATAATTATTTTCCTTGAATTATTCTTTCATAAATAATATGTTTCTGATTTGTTCTTTTCAAATTATTAAAACTTTAATTAACTGAAATTTGTGGGTTTTGTTAAAATGAGCCTGTAAAACTACACGCATATAACAATCTTACAAATATTACAAGTAAAAACGCGTATCATCAAAACTAACTAATTCACTACATTACATTTCATTTGAATTAAAAATAATCAAACGTCATGTATAAAATGTAATATATTTAAGAAAATAACTTAATTTGTATAATTATTTGATGTATCTCTATATTCAACCATTAGCCTTTATTTCACCTATGTTATAGATGATCTTTTATTTTAATTTGAAAAATATGTAAACAATCTTTGGAATTGGGCTTAATTGTAAACTTGTTTTCACAGCATAAGTTTTGAGTTTAAATTTTCGACTAACTAGTTGAAGAATCTTTTTTTTAAAGTTTTTATAACTTTATATGTAATATGTTTTAAGAAAATTTAATTTTTTTTAAAATTAAATGTTAGAATTAAAAAAAAATATGAGCGTTGCTTGAAAACCTTATAGTGGGTTGACGGGTTTATAAGTCTGTTTTGCACCAAGAAACTGTGTACAGATGCTGACGTATTTATGCATAGCATAGGTTAACTAAATAATTTTTTTGTCATTATTTTTGAATTATTTATTTAAAAAACTATTCATATTATTCAATATGTATCAGTTAAATGAATCGAATTATTAAAAGATTGGTAATTCGTTTCTAGGCAAGATATTAGAAATATTCTTGTATTAGGAAATCGTAACTTAACAAATACAGATGCGACACGTATTTTTTTTATTGTTAATATTAAAGATCTTTTTGATTCTTGGCCCAAAAGAAATGAAAAGCATTTCTTCTCCAACTTATTAATGATTTTTTTTCTTTTTTACTCTAAGTTCTTGGGTTTCTTTTTCTTTTTGTAACTGTAATGTCTTTTGTCACACCATTTATCAATTTCTTCCTTAGTTTACTTTTTCATTAGTTGGTTAGAAATATATATATTTTTTTGTCTAAATAGTCATTTCAAAGACAATGTCAAACACAAATGAAAAAATATAAAGTATACTATGACAGTGTATAATGGTATAGTAATTAAATAGTTTGTTCGACTTTTAATTGTTACGTTAAAATGTAATATCAAAGTTTAAGTACATATTCTAAATAATCAACCTTATTGCATTTCAGTACTCATCAAAATTTAGAAATTTACTTGTACATAATTTCTTAAGAAATATATAACTTTGTATGCAAGTTCTTTTATATTCATGTGATGGTGATTTGCAATGACAAACACATTTATGCGAGAATATTTTAATGATAATATATAAAATAAAAATTTTAAAAAATCCATTTATTTAACATTCACATTTTTTTAATCAATATACAATTCGATAATAAGATATATAGTATAGAATAGGATACAAGCTTTGAATATTTACCTGTCTATGGATATGGCCACCAATGTGTTAATTGAAGCGCTGACTGACACTCCTTGTAGATATGATACACTTTTGCACATGAACGAACCGAGAACCCAAGCTGAAAAAAAAATAAGATATAAGTAGGAAGCTCCAAAATTTGTTTAGCGTTACACTAAAAAATTATGCCCGTGCAGCCCAAAATGTCCGACGAATAATACCCCGTATAGAGGGAGTGCACGTTAAAATATCCTTCAAAGTCCTAACGCTGCGTACGATGTCGCCCTTAACGGTTGCGTTGGGTGCCTACTCAGGTGTCGGCTCGTCACTTGACTGTGGTTCTAAAATACGACGCCCGTCGCCAATTACCCTCGTGTAGCTCTAGTGCAACGATAATTCAAACTAAACTAAACTAACTAAAAAATTATTGTAACGTCGTTACACAGTTTTTGACAGTGAACGTATGAAAAGTTCGTGTAAGATTATCTACGAGTTGATCGAGAATATTTTTTGATGAGAATACGAATGATTTGTCACTTTGTTTGAGCTCATTAATGTGCGGGCATGAATATGAGCGATAAGAAATAAAGAGCTCTTGACCTTGTTCATAGCGAAATGCACATGATTCCCTTACCGAGAATACAGAAAGTTAATGAAAAATATTAACCAATTAACGAGGAATTTGTGGAATATCATTCACACGTTGAAACCTACACAACTTATCACACACACATAAAAACGTTGACTTCAGCTTTTTTTTAAATTTGTTTTACTTGTATTCAATGTTTCTTAAATAAATTGTTCAGGTTTAGTTTAGTTTGAATTATCGTCGCACTAGAGCTACACGAAGGCTATTGGCGACGGGCGTCGTGTTTTAGAGCCACAATCAAGTGACGAGCCGACACCTGAGTAGGCACCTAAGGCCGTGTTAAGGGCGACATCGTACGCAGCATTGGGACTTTGAAGGATATTTAACGTGCACTCCCTCTACACGGGGTATTATTCGTCGGACATTTTCTAAATTGATCAGGACTATGGCCTTATTGTGTCTTTTTTGTATTTTAATTCAAATCAATTAAATATATTTTACTTTTGCTTGATAAATTTTCTTTTCAATAGTGGTTAATGAGTTAATAAGAACTAACCCTGAGTGATTTTGTCATAATAAAATGGTTTTTTTTAAGGAGGAATTCGTGGCCTATTAAATAAAATACGTTGAGTTAAAAATATCAAGTTGCAGTTAAAGTATAATCCAAAGGCAGACATTTTACGACAAAAATATTCAAGAGCTGGTCGTATAATACGACAATTGTCTAGATATCGGTGGGATTATGTCACGAAATAGAGGAAAGTCTAAGCTTTGAATTGTATAAGAGCTTTTCAGAAAAGTAAGAAAGATTTGTTTTATTTCAAAACGGAACTTTATTTCAAAAATGTTAAAACCGAATTTATTGTTGTAATCAAATATTGAAAAGAAAAAAGCTATTTTATAGGAAGATGGTATTTTATTTTGTAATAAAAAAATAAATGTTAAATTAACCCTTTTAAAAACTGTGTTGTTTTATACAATGAGGAACGTAGACTATACTATCAACATAAATAACTAATATATATAGTACTGAAAAATACAAAGACATTAAATGACAAATATAACTTGTTAAAAATTGGTAATATATCAATGGTTTAGTAACCTTTTAGTAAATGTAAATGTTAATGAAAATTGTTATTGCTTTACCTCTCTGAAGGGTTTGATACAACAATTGTTATTTTAATTCAAGCAAAATCAAATATAAAAAATGACACCATTTTTTACAAAAAATTCATATTCTGCCGTTATCTGGTACTGAATCTATTATATACATATAAAGATTGAGAGAGCATTTTTAATTAAAATAAAAATAATTAATGTTATAAACAGACAAGAAAGTAGTAGAGTATTGAATCATTAAAAGTTTGAATATCTTCATATGTTTTTTATTGCCCTTAAGCACATTCCGATATTCAAAATAAACTTTTACTGTTTTCATATTTTGCTAAATATGAGATTTTTATTTCTTATACTTTTCTCTCATACTTTTTTTTATTGGCCATAATAATTCAATATCCCGTCAATAATATTTATGACTTTCCGTTCCGAAGTCGTAAAATATATTTCTGTATTACTTATCGAAGTAAAATTAAATTCATCGCAAACTTGAAGATAGAATAACTTCCGTTGCTATTCAGTAGTTACCTTTAAAATTATTTTTTTTGTGAAACTTTAAGCATATAGTAAAATCGTGCTGTGCACGGAAAAGTGTCTTATTGGAATAAAGAACAAGTAATAATGAAAATAATTTAATGAATTTTTTTATCCTGTTCGGAGGCTCTGGAAACCATCTGCCGTGAAATATCCACGGACACAACAAAAACAACAAATTTTTCCATAGCATTTAATTTTAGAAAAATAAAGGAACTGCCAACTGTATTCCAACTCTTATACGGATTAATTCAAGATTTGCTTCATTCGCTAGATCTTCAGGTTTCAAATATTAGAATTTTTATCTCAAGGGTCATATTTGACCCATACATGACTTTTTTGCGTGCAATGCGAATTAACATGTTTAAATAACTAATATTTTTACGTTTTTTTTATAAAGATGCATTATTATTTTTTTATGTATGAAAGATTCGAATAATAAAGACCAAATAAAACTAATTTTTATAGCACTCTGTTTAATATTGGCTAATTGACAATATTTTACTGACTGAAGACTATATCGTTAATTTATAAAAAAAAACCCGAACGAAACATTGTTACGAAAATGTTTAAATTACACGTTTTACGTAACCATAAGCTCATTTAATTATTGGAAGGAGCTTTTGTAAGTTGCATATATGTTGCTTAAAATATAGGAATATTTACTTCAAATTCAATGCTTCTACGGGAGGCTTATTTTCTACTTGAATATATATTCTTGTAAGAGCTGAAAACCACCTTATTTTATTAAAGTATCTTATGTTTAGAAGAGTCGAGAAAAGTTGATTTTGTGTCATTAAAATAAAGCTAACATCAAACGTATTTAAACATGTTAAGAGCACACTGATGACAAATGCTCAAAACAATGCATCTAATTTACGTTTTAAAATGCTTTTTAAGATTAAATAACTTTTTATATTTATAATTTGTAAGCAAATTTTGCATAAATAATCCATAAATGAAAATTAACAAATCTACAATTTTTGTCGTAAATGAAGATAAATTAGACTTAGTCAATCGTCAATGTTTACTAATTACTAAGTAGTATTTGTGATACAAAATTTAATTTGTTTTCAACTGGAATATTATAAGATTTTAATGACAAAACGATATCAAATTCCTAAAAATGGATATTTAACACACCAATTATTAAAAAAGAATGTCTTAAAAAATATAATATGGTGAAACGGTACTATACCTTAACTTCAAATTGTCTAAAACATTAAATACAAACGTCATATATGAAATCGTTGATATGATACTCACCAACACTTTTATTTCGATTATTTACTTTTAATATAATTTACTTTTTGCAGCAATACTTTTATTTATGCAAATATATCTAAAAACGTATTTCTTATCCGAAAGGATTTTTACCATATAGTTTTTAAGACCTTAAGCTGGCCTCGTTATATTCTCGCAATATTTTCGAAGATACCGAACACCTCATGAATAAGGCATCCATCTATAAAAATAGTTTCAAACACCGGGAACGTACTTCCATTTATTAATGCACCCTTTTCAAAGGGTGCTCTCTGGAAAATGCAGCGAAACGTACTTTTGCGCATAAAAGTGCATCATTATTTTGCACTTTTGGGGAGGACTTCTGCATAAAAAGTGGAAATATCCGTGTCGCCCTCTGTGCGATTACTCTTTTGACATTTCGAAGAAATATATGTGCACAAGGTCTTTAAAATATCATATAGAAAAGTAAAAAGTGTTTGACAGAGTTTTGCAATGATTTATTATAAAATGGGCTGAATTGAAAAACTAACCTACTACGTCAGTAAGATTTTAATGGAAAATTACTCCTTTACGAAAACAAACCAGTAGGTTTGTAACAGAATCTGTCAATTAACACTCTTCCAAATAACATTTGTGTTTAACTGGTGACAAACACAGCATTGATATTCTATATTAAACATTTACATGCTAAATTTGGCTAGTTTCATTTATTTTATTTCGAAAATTCAATAATTATTACTTATCGTTCGCAAAAATTAATTTATATTTCAAAGAATAAATATGTATTATGTCTCGCTTTTAAATATAATTGAAACTTTTCATATCAACGTACAAAGAATCTCGTAATGAAATATATTTGACGTCATTTTAAACTGATCGATGTCGCAAAAATAAATTTATTTTAATTTATTGTCTAAAAAAATTAAAGTTTCTCGAGCGATTGTTGCGATGGCAATGGTGATTTAATTCTAATAAAAATGGCTTCCTATGCTTTTTAAATGAGCATTAAATTTTGCAGTTTTTTTAAATAATTGAAGTACTTTGAATTCGAATTCTATTCTGAAATTTTCAATGTATTCTAATTTCGATGCGCTGAATTTTTTGACGTATCACACTTTTCCGTAGCATTTGTAGTTTGAGCTATGAAAGTGGGTGACGGACAGACAGACGGACTGAACTATTATAATACCTTCCACTTTTTATGTTATAAACGTAGTGTGAAAGCTAAAAGTTAATTTGTGTATTTAAGGGCTGTTGTACCTGATTTGACATAATACCCATGGATATAAGAATAAGGTGTTGTTTGGCACAAAAGAAATCGCCAAACTCATGTGATGAGCCCATAATCCCAAACTAATTACACTCTGGATACGATGTTAATCAAAACGCCACTTTACTATTGGCTTGTTTCATGAGACTTAGTTCCTTCCAGTTTTTATTCCTGCTTCGGTAGTCTTCTTTTATTCGGTGCTCCGATTGTTTTTCTGTTCCCACATGAAACTCATTCACCAATCGGGGCTAAATTTTTTTTCATTCACCAATTCTATTGCCACTCAAGACATGAAACATGAATTTAAAAATTAATTAAAAAAATTGTGCACAGTTAGATTGTAGTAAAAGGTCTGAATGGAGCATTCGAGCGAGGAGGGGCGGGACTTGTTTGTGGGAAAGGAGAAAATTCTTAACTTTGACGTCACTGTAGGCGTGACCGTTACAGTTATCCATTAATATAAAGATCTAGCACATTTCTATTAAGTCATTAGTGTCAATATTTTGTATCGAAATTTTTCTTGTCAGTGATTAGTGGTGTGTGCCAGCGTTATATCTAAGCTCCAGCTACTAAAATAATAAACTTTTTTTATAGTCTGAATAAGAAATAATCACTTGATTATATGCCCAGCGGGTACGAATCACCAAGAAAAACTTCTGGCGACGCGACGTCAGGCAAGAAGGCGTGCCGGAGCTTTGAGACGATTTATCTGCTCTTGCGTTTCCGTGTGAGACCTAATATTTGTTCACGTATCCTAATATTTGGAACATCGGATAAATCGTACAACATAATCATCCAAAACGTGTGATAAAGGCCAAATTGTGCTAGTTTATGAGTAGCACATATATTTTGAGTGGCACATTTTAACAATATTAAGTTAATTTTTTAAAACAACAACCACATTTGAGAATGCCTCACTAAAAATAAATCTGTATTGTTCTCTGTTTAAGTCTTAAGAAAATAACGTAAAGTATCTATATAGGTGTTTACGGTTTATACTCAAAACTCTTATCATTGGGGCCCGGATGGCCGAGTGGTTTGGACCATTAAGCTAGCAGTCTGCGCGCTGTAACGGGTGCGGGTTCGATTCCCGCCTTCGCCCTGGGTGTACTTCCTTTCTCTGTGACAGTAAAAATTATTTCTGTGTCTGTCTTACTTGACGAAGGCTTAAAGCGGATCTCTGATCACACAAGCCGGAATATATATGTGTACCGTCCCCTTACCCTCTTATAATTGCAACCGAGGTAATATCAAAGATGAAGAAATAGTGAAAGCAACGACAAAAAAAATCTGCATGTAAAAAATAACGAATTTATTCAAGAACTTTTAGGAACATAAAGAGTTATTATTAAGTTAACAGCTAAAAAGATTTAACTTAAAAAGTACGTTGCTAGTTAAGCAGTTGCTAGTTTGGAGACCCAGTGGCTTAGTCGTAGTGCTTCGCATTGCCATGTCACAGTTCCGGGGATCAAATCCCGGATTGGGCGAGGTTGACTCATCCTTTCATCCCTTAAGTGGGTCGATAAAATGAGGACCAAGCATGCTTGGGAATGGGAACTAAACACTGGGGGTTCCACGTGAGGATTTTTATCTGTTGTTAAAATCTTTATGATCAAATATCTATCAACATAAAAGATTTATTGCAAATGATTAGAATAAAATTGAGCATTTATTTAATAATAAAGTATATTTTAGCTCTTCACTTTTACTTCTGCAAGGAGCTGGGTAGATGTATTAAGAAAAAACTTTTAACTTACTTGAATAAAATTTTATTAAAGACTAAACTACAAAAAATATTTTCATTTCGATTTAAGGAGGGCTGGTACAGCTGGGGAAAAAAAAACGATCCACCCTTCATATTTCGGCTGCTATTGGTCAAGGAATTTTGTGCAAGGTGTCATTTTTCAGCAAATAGCGTAAGGAATTAAGAACTGGCAACCAAAATTGTATAAGGGGTCGTCTACATATTAAAATGAGTAGCAACTTTGAAAATTCCAATGGCAACACCCAATTTTTTTTACATAAAAATGTTCAGCAACTTCAAAATACCCCAGGTATAAAAATTATTCATTTTGCATTATTTGCTGAGATATTAAAGCATTAATTTTCAATTCGTTTGGGGGGAAATCTCCAAATTGATAAAGGTAATATTTAGGGTGTTTTTTCGAAACGACAACTAGCAAAAGGGTTACCATAATCTCGCCAAAAGATGCTAGAATTAAACCTTCTTCACTAATATTGTGATTTTTTTTTATGTTTTTACCTTTTTTTTAAATTTTGGATTTTAAAATTCAGAAATAAAATAAAGGGTAGACGAGAAAAAGTTTTAATTTTAAATTAAGTCACATATACGATTATTTATAACGAACATATTTTCAAATGCGATTAGTTACAATCAGATAGACAAACATAATTATTACAATTATGTTTTACATTTTATGCAAATTTTTGTTTCATTCATATTGCTACAAAAGGTTGGTTTAAAATTCGGCACACTGGGTCTGGGACATATCCCGACAGCCGAAATCCCGACAAACCAAAATTCCGACAAGCCGAAATCCCGAATGAGTCAAAATCCCGAATGGGTCTAAATCCCGAAAATAGATTTTTGTCCATTTCTCGATTTTTTTTAAATATTAGAGATTATTTATTTATTTAGTTATTTAGTCAGTTATTTAATCAGTTAGTTAGTCAGTTAGTTAGTTAGCCTGTCAGTTAGTTAGTCAGTCAGTAAGTTAGTCAGTCAGAAGTTAGTCAGTCTGTCAGTTAGTTAGTCAGTCAGTTAGTCAGTTAATCAGTCAGTTAGTTAATCAGTCAGTTAATTAGTCAGTTAGTTAGTTAGTCAGTCAGTCCGTTAGTTAGTCCGTTAGTCAGTCCGTTAGTTAGTAAGTCAGTCAGTCAATTAGTTAGTCAGTCAGTCAATTAATCACTCCGTTAGTTAGTCACTCCTTTAGTTAGTCCAGACTGACTAACTTAGTCTAACTGACTGTCAATTAGTTAGTCAGTGAACTGACTGACTCACTGACTAACTAGTTGACTGACTGGCTAACTAACGGACTAACTGACTGACTCACTGATTAACTAATTGACTGACTGGCTAACTAACGGAGTAACTGACTGACTAACTGACTGACTGACTGACTAACTGACTGACTAACTTACTGACTGACTAACTTACTGACTGACTAACTTACTGACTGACTAACTTACTGACTGACTAACTTGCTGACTTACCTACTTACGGACTGACTAATTAACTGACCGACTAACTAACCGACTGACTAACTAACTAACCGACTGACTGACTAACTGACTGACTAACTAACGGACTGACTAACTGACTAAATAACTGACTGACTAAATAACCAAATAAATAAGTAATCTCTAATAATTAAAAAAAATTGAGGAAATAACATATTATTGGAAATTTTATAATAAAATTATTATAAATAATATTGGAAATAACATACATTCAAAAACATAGTAATCGATATAATTTAATGTTAATTATACAAACAAAATACATTTTATGCACTTGAAACAAGAAAAGATTTTTAGACATTTGACAGACATCAATAATTAGAATAAACATTTACCAAAAACGCTTTTCAACCACCAAACGATAATGCAAATTAATGTCCAATTTGCTAAGTAATTTTTTACACGGTCCCTAAAATTCGTTTTTTCAGTATTTTTACAATAACTCGGCAAATAATTGTTGTTGAATTAAAAAATTCGGGATTTTGGTTCTACTTGATCTACTTTATCGATTTATGTAAAAAAAAATTTGGGTTGCTATTCATAATTTATTTTTTCTTATTTAAATTAAAATAAAAAAATAATAAAAATAAAAAATTGATGAAAAAACTTGTGTGATTTGCTTTTGGAAGATTAAGAAGTATATAATGAAAAAAAAATGTTGGTTTAATTCATTTTATTTGTGGAGGTATAAATAAAAGTTTGTGAAACTTTTTTAACATTATGGGCCTTCCACTTCGAATGCTTATATCTCAACAAATAATGCAAATTAATACATTTTTTTTTTGGATCTGGGGTATTTTGAAGATGATAAACATTTTTATATAAAAAAATTGGGTGTTGCCATTGGAATTTTAATATGTAGACGACCCCTTATACAATTTTGGTTGCCAGTTCTGAATTCCTTACGCTATTTCCTGAAAAATGACACCTTTCACAAAATTCCCTGATCAATAGCAGCCGAAAAACGAAGGGTGGATCGTTTTTTTTCCCCCAGCTGTACATGTAGCCCCCTGAATGTTCCCCATGTTTCAGAGGCTTATTTAAAAAGGAAGGAATAAATGAATCGTTGTGAAATTCATTATGTTTATTCGTTGTATATTAAAATACAAGAATCAGATGTTTTTGTTTTGATTATTCAAAATGGCCGCCGTAGTAACTAATCTCCTGAGACCCTCGCGGCAAAAGGCATCAATCGGCGGCATTTCTAGCTTCTCCTAAAGTGATCGGAAATCAAAAACTTTGGTTTAAACGTGTTTATAAAACTTATAATCTTCTAGTTAAACCAATAAAAAAGTCGTAAATTGGCAAACCTCAGAATCAAAGTTCAATTTTTACCGTTTTTATCAATGGTTTTTGGGTAAAAAACAGTAATTTTAATTTTCATTTTTGAAAATCATTTTTTTTTTCATTTTTGAGGTTCAACTAGAAACTAACACCATATAGAAGACGTGTACCAAACTTCATACGAATCCGTTGAGAACTTTTTGAGTTATTTTGCACGCCAATTTAAAAAAAAAAAAGTAGTTTTGAGATAAACGTGCTTAAGGGTCTTGTATGGTTACAGATCTCTATACAATTATAATGGAAAAACTTTGGGCCCTGTTTTAAAATAAAGTATACGACATGTATGATGTCTTTGATGATGAACGACATGATGCTGACATGACATGATGATGACAAGACATAACATGATTATGTCTTTCTGATGTCATTGCAGGATCAAGGCTAATTTCCCTTTCGACTTGAAAAAATATTTCTTAATAATCTTTAATAATAATGAGCAAATAAACATTACTATAACGAAAAACAATAATTAATTGTATAAATATGACAACTTACATGCTTCAATGATTTTTCTATAACATTATCATGCCAAAAATTATGTAAAGTTGATTTTATTTTTCCCTTACAGTAATCATTAACCCAACGGTCATCATTCCTCGGAAACGAAAAAGATCAAAGACTACTGCCTGAGATAATTGATAACGCAGTCCTCGTTAAATTCGCTTCAGTAAGTTTAATGGTTATTGCAGTTGGTTGTGTTAAATAGATTAAGGAGAATCTTATATTATGTCAAGTGCAACTGGTGTAACACAATGTTTTGTATCATCAAAATAGGGGCCCGGATGGCTGAGTGGTTTGGACCATTACGCTAGCAGTCTACGCGCTGTAAAGGGTGCGGGTTCGATTCCCGCCTTGGCCCTGGTTGTACTTTCCTTTCTCTGTGACAGTAAAAAAATTTCGGTGTCTTTCTTACTTGACGAAGGCTTATAAGCGGGTCTCTGATCAAGCACACAAGCCGGAATATATATGTGCCTACCCTACCCCCTATCATCAAAATAAAGAATTTCCTGATAAAGGTACAAAAATTGTCTACTTTGATTAATATTTGTTTAAGATAAATGTTTACATACGACCTATCTAAATAAAATTTCTTGATTAAGTAATTAATTTGATGATTTAGTTTACATAACGATAAAATATTTTATCTATTTTGGATAAATCTATTGCTATTTCTATATTATATATTGAACCATATGCTTTATGAATAAAAAAGTTTCGATTATTTATTGAAATTGTAAACGATAGATAGGTATTCTCAATGATATATGCATTATTATAGTAAATAAGTTGAATTCATAAACTAAAGCGACATAAATATGATTTTTAATCCTACTTTTTTTTTGTTCTGATATTTCGAGATTCACAATGATATTGCTTTATTTCTTACTAGCAAACTTATACCCGTTCTTCGCACGGAATAAAAAAAATATCAAATAGATTCCAAATATGTGTACCATGTACCCTGTTATAGGATCATAAACTTATTATTGCGCTCGTTATAAATTATAAATCCCGTTTCATTGCCTTAAAATTCCAAAATGAAAAATACGCTATAAAATGCACTCATAAATGTCATCACAATTCCTCATAAATACATAAAACCTTTTAGCTCATTTGGCGCGTTTTGGAAAATAATTTGGCGAGAAAATAGATATAGCTACCCACACCCATTATACAGCTCTAACACAATGACCTTCGAACAACCGACCAGCTTATAAATTATTTATAAAAGAAATCGCCTATTTGGCGAATTTTAGTTAATAATTTGGCGAGTTTGGCAACGTCTTTGGCGAAAAAATAAAGACATAAAACATTAATAGCTCTAGTGCGATGGCCTTTATTAACCATCGTAGTTCAGTAATAGCTTAACTATACATTTATTGCTTAAATATGCCTACATGCAGTCAACAGAAAAATCAATGAAAAAATCATCAAATAAACCCACAATAAAATCCAGGAATGAAGACTGGCGAAATTACGTCACTTGAAACATGTCAATTATTTTTCAAATAATGAATTTAGTTTCTGAAAGTAATTACAAAAGAATAAAAAATAAACATTTTGAATTTTAAATGTTTTCGTTAAAAGTTTTATTTAATTTTTTCAGCCGATGGCATCAGGAAAGAGAAAAAATTATCGGATTTGAGCGAAAGTGGTGTATTTTTTTCAGAAAATTCGAATTTTCTCTAAAAATGGAACAAATATGAAAAAACTAAGCCTCAGGTGCACACGTTAGTATTAAGGGAATCTATCTTTAAAATTTCGAATTCCTGTGGGCAGTATAAGTAGGTCTTTTACGATCCGATAACAGACACACACACACACAGACAGACAGACTCTTTCTTTTATTATTATAGATACGGACTCATATATTTTGAACCATATGCTTTATGAATAAAAAAAGTTTCGATTATTTATTGAAATTGTAAACAATAGATAGGTATTCTCAATGATATATGCATTATTATAGTAAATAAGTTGAATTCATAAACTAAAGCGACATAAATATGATTTTTAATCCTACTTTTTTTTGTTCTGATATTTCGAAATTCACAATGATATTGCTTTATTTCTTATACGGACTCTTATATATTTTGAACCATATGCTTTATGAATAAAAAAAGTTTCGATTATTTATTGAAATTGTAAACGATAGATAGGTATTCTCAATGATATATGCATTATTATAGTAAATAAGTTGAATTCATAAACTAAAGCGACATAAATATGATTTTTAATCCTACTTTTTTTTTGTTCTGATATTTCGAAATTCACAATGATATTGCTTTATTTCTGAAACTTGTATTAGTTAGCTGAATGAAGGAAATCTTTATTCTTTATTCCATTTTTTAAAAAAATATTAAAAGCATGAATAATATAAATTACGTATCCAACCGTTTGATTACAAGGATTACATTTAGTACCTTTCTGTAAAATTACCAAATTTTTATTCATTACTGTCCTGTCGCTATGTTTGTGATACGTGTTGGGTGGTCCCTTGGCGTAGGTGAAACGAGGTTTTTACTAGGGGGGCAATTGTGTAACAATGCCATAGTCTACGTGTGACCTTAGATGACACTTTCTCAGGCTGTAAATTCTCAATCAATGACAACAGCCGCTTCAATGATATTTGGAGGCTCAAGAACAAATGGAATTCTAAATGTACTCTAAACGGTCAGCTTTTAAAGGGGCTATCTTGGAGTGTAGTGACTAAGTACTGATACACGTCGTCATCTCAAACCGATAAACACCATCCACCATCGCTACATACATGTAGATATTATTACGGTATTTTTATTTTTAATTACCTAACATGAAATACAAGGTAATGAACGTATTGCCATTTTGTCGGAAATCCCAAATGGAGATTTTGTATTTTCTACACGTTTTTTTTTTTTTTTTTTTGGGGGGGGGGGGGGGTATAAAAAGTATGCTACTGTTAAATTAAAACGGGCATTTTAAAAAGTGAATTATTCATAATGAAAATAAATATTAACACTGAATTAAATTATTCTTAGTGAATTAATGCACTTTCAATTAAGTAAATTAGTCTGAATTATATTTTTCTTAATACATTTAATTATTCACAACTAAAGTGCTCCAGGGATACTTAAACAAAAGTCTTGCTGTGTGTCTTGTCAAAGTTAATATTGACTACAAATGTGTCGCAAAGAATTACACGAACAATACTTTAACCAATAAATAAACGAAGTAATCTTTGTAACTCCTCATATATAAATGATCCTTAAAATAGACATATCCAATATGAAGCTGTAAGTATTGTATAGAAAAAAATAATAGAATAGGTATGAGGATAATAAAAGAAGAAGGTGAACTGGAATTATTACTATCCAATCAAAATTGTATATAGTTACACTGTTAAGAGCTATTTTCTGATTTTTAGGCAATTTTATTAATAACATGATTTAAAAGTACCATATGATCTAAAATTTAAAATAAAGGATTTGAGATGGATTTTTTAAAAAAAATAAATTATAATATTTAAAAAAAATGTAAAAACTCTTCTACCTTACTGCTATATGAACTGAGGCTACATAGTTTATGAGTGTATTTGTTACAAAAAATATTTTAGTTCTATGCACAATTAAAAGATTAAATTTCAAAACGAAGAATTTTTTAACACAACATATTATGATTATCTAGGTTTAATTAACTTTTCCATGTATCCTACTATCAGGAGAATAACAAAAAGGTACAGATTAGCGCAAAAAACCAAAGCGATTATAATTTTCAATGCAGAAAACAGTATTAAGAAATTAAAAATTTAGCTTAATTTAGCAAATTATTGGCGATAAAACTAGAAGGTTTAAATTAAACAAGCCGGTTGACAGATTAATTAACAATGAAAACAATTTAAACTGTCTTTAGGGACACTTAACTCCGTAACATAATTACAGAAAAATTACCTTAATTAACTAAAAAGGATAACATTTATTTTCTTATTTATAGGTAAGCAATGAAAAGATTTTTTTTAGTTTGACGTTTAACAGTTCTCTTTAATTAGGTTATTTTAAGAACAATCTAGAAAAAAGTTCCAAAATGCATCCAAATGATGATTTGATTACTAAAATTTGGACGCAACATATAAACGATAAATAATATTAAGTTAACCTGCGAAAGAATTCCCATTGAATAAGCATTGTAATTCAATTTTGAGTCGTTTAAATCACTGTTACCAAATCAACAATGGCATGAGAAACTTTATTTATTTAAAAATATTGCAGCAAATATTTTTTCATGAATCAGTTTGCAATGACGTCATAAAATGTAGCACAATGTGATTCTTTGATTGTTCATTAATTGTTTACCAAGAAAGCGGCAAGGCATATTTTTTGCATACAATTATGCTTAGTTTTAATTTACGTTTCGTATTTTTAATGCAGTTTGGAGTAGTTTCATTACTTTTGTTATTAATAAATATTTAATTATTTTTCGAACTACAAATAAATCGATCAGACGATAAATAATATTAAGTTAATTTGCGAAAGAATGTTAAGGAAAATAGTTGATTTTGGCTTTTAGAAGTTTATGTTATAGCTGGATGCTGTGTTTAGCGATTTTTTTCTAGTGTGTATAAATCTAGTGTAGAAACGGTTGTTGATGATATTTACTGTTAAGAACCTAGTTGTTTCCCGATTAGAATTTCAGTAAGTATTTAAGTAAAAGGAAAGTAGGCTATTTTAGTTCTTTAAGAACTTCTTGTTAATTGTTAACATCACTATTCCTACAAATTAACAAGATTCTTTTTGTATTTTTTATGTTTATCACTAAATTTAGATACGAAAAAAATTGGATTTGGACTGAGAACGATTTGAACGCAACATAAAAACTTTAGTTAAATATCGTTATTCCAATTTGTGTTTATGTGAAACTAAAAAAAAATAGAATACAGAAATTATTTAATGTTTAGGCTTTTGATTCTGAAGTAATATTCAGGTTAGTAATTAACTTGAAATAAAATATTTCTTTAGTTTTTAAATTGTAGGTCAAACAAGAGACAAACGATGCACTTTTGTGCAATTATATTTGGTATGAAGATATAAAGAATTAAATCATGATAAAGTTTGTTTAAAAATAACTTGTAGTACTTTATAGCTAAATAAAGCATATTTCAACCATAGACAGATATCTTGATATTTTTAGCAAATAACTGGAAACGGCATAAGTTAGTTTATAAAATTTCTTATGCATTTATCAGATTTAGTGCCGCCCCCCCCAGACAAAATTAATCAATATTCTTTTTAATTAAGCATATTGAAATCGAACGTTTTTAGCTCGTTAACCTTCATGCCTTTTCAAATAAAGATAACATTGTCAATTATTACTATCTACCCCACAGTCAATTACTGCTATCTACCACTGTCAATTATTACTACGTACCACTTTCAATTAAGACTATGCTTCTACTACTAAATCATTCAGCATCGCATAATAACAGGCACAAAATATTATAAATCAGTAACAAAGGCACATCCTTTATTAGCCTTTAGCTGTTCTCATTGCTAAAAATAGAACGCCCTAAATAAAATAGAGCTCCCTAGTGCTTAATTCACTAACCCGAAGAAATCCCTAGTCTTAGTACGGGTGGGATTACATCTAACGTTTAATGTGATATGTGCAATGCATGGATAATCAGATTCTAGGGAGATTTCTGACAGGGATTATGCATTTGCGATTTCAGGAAAAAACTTTTCAGTCAAAGGATAGTGGTTAAATACACTGTCTTACTTAACGTTTAAACTAGAAACTGACAAATTTATCATACATTAAAATATTATTTTGAACTGCAAATTAATATGTTTTAAGCCTTTTTACTGATTTATCAATTGATTGTTGATGTGTTATAAGTAACAATACTAATGGTAGCAGTATAAATAGCATACCCAATTTCGATTCTATTCTCCAATGGTTTTGCTTTCTTTCACTAAGTAAATAAGGAAATTAAAAACGTATTAATAACAGAAGTCAGTGGCATTAACGTTTTGCTCACATCGAAAGAAAATATTGTTATTGTTATTATTATTGCTATTAGTGCTATTATTATTGTTATTATTATTATGATGATGGTCATTATCATTATTATTATTATGATATTGGTCATTATCATTATTATTATTATGATGATGGTCATTATCATTATTATTATTATTACTATTAGCATTATTATTATTACTACTATTACTATTTTTATTATTATCATTGTCATTATGATTATTATTGTCATCATCCTTATTATTATATAAAACTGTATATTGAATACTAAAATCATCTTTACATTGAAACATTTTTTTTTTAACCTGGTCGATATTGTGCAACTGTCTTTTCCCAAATCCAAAGAAAGGAGAGAGAGAAAAAAGTTTCTTCTCTGTACGTAATTCTTCGGAAACTTCCAATTAGATAATACGGCTTCCTTTTTGCCACAAGCTACAGGTACAAAGGTCATATCGTTACCAACCTTTCATCTCTTTGTGGAGGTATATTTAATTGGTCAGTCCGATGAAAATGCCATGGAATACAGGGTCACCTGTAGTTTTGCTTATAGGAGGACGACACCAGAAGTCAGCTCTCCAATTGAATTGTTAACTTTTTGTTAATACAAGAAAAGTATAGATTTTAAAGTTTAATTCTCCAGCTGAATTGAATATTGTTACATAGTTTTTTTCATATGATAAATGAAGCTGGTTTAAATATGTATAGGGTCAAGTGGGGTAAGTGTGATAGGGTTTCTGCATTTTTCCTTTAAAAAATTAGTTCTCTGCTTCAAGTAAATTCCAAATCCTAAAATTGGTAGTGAATTATTATAAGAAACATATCTATGTAGGAAAAAATTTATATGTTTGAATTCCAAATTTAAGTGAATAAAATTTGCATTTCAAAATCCATTGCTGTTTTATCACACTTAGCCCACATAGGGGTAAGTGTGATTTTGATGTAGTAAGTGTGATTTCAGTTGCAATAAGTGTTTTCAAGCCATATAAAATACGTAGCATACATTTTTCTTAACAATTTAATATAAACATAAATTTATTAGCATTTTACATCTTATTAGAAATATACGGATAAGAAAAATCAAAAATATTGAGATTTTTCGTTTTTGGTTCATGTTGTGATATAATAAACTTAAGTCAGGATGTAAAAGAAACAAACAATTTTAAAGTCAAAATACCTATGGTGCTATTCAAATTTATTATTAGTTAGACTGCAGATTGTAAATTTAAAAATCTTGCGAAAAATACAGACGTTCTCTTCGGTCCAAATTTGGACATGGGAGGTTCAAAACAATATCGTCCTCATCAATTATACACACGTCATCTATATTTGGCCATGAAAATGTCTTTGTTATGCTACCATATTTAACAAATTTTACAGTAATCCCTTCTCGATTCACCTCATTTTCAGACTGAACTTGTCCCAAAAAGTGTTTTTTGCGTTTTTTTTAAAGTCAACAAGAATGTAGCATCCAGCAGAAAGGTCAGTTTTTGGAATTTCTAATTCAAATCCTCTGACATATCATCAAATGAAATTCCATTTCCTTTTATTCATTTTTTTAATAATAATTTATAATTTAATAATAATATAATATTTTTTTTATATTTATGTATGTTTTGCACAAGGTAAATGGGGTGTTTTGGATTATCACACTTACCCCATGTCACTTATCACAGTTACCCACAACTGATATTTTGAGGGGGTAACTGTGATTGTACTTCCATACTGCACAACATGTGAAATAATAAACCAAAACAGTTTTATATATTTACCTTTATTCTTTTTACTAACAGAGAACGAAAAAACTACAGGATTTTTATAAAAATAAGATACTTATGGAATTTGGAAGAAAACCTTTCAAATTTGAAAAAAACCCCAGATAATTGCACTTAAATTCAAAAGCTCAAAATTATCTTTAAACTATTATTTAAAGTCAATATTTCTTTTTAGTTTAAGTATAAGTGGTCTAATGTTATATATTGCAAACTTTCAGATTTTTAGAATGATTCCCAAAGTTACAAGAGCTGTTTATCACACTTACCCCCGATCACACTTACCCCACTTGACTCTAATAGTTACTTTAAAAAAAAATTGGTATAAATATATTTTTTATTTTCCATACATAATTTTACTAGAAAATATTTAAAATAAAAATAGAATTATAGCGACATTTAAACCAGCCACATCTATCACATAAAAGCACAGTGTTTTTGTTTCATCAGAGATACCCTAAAAATATAAAGAATGAAGGGGCTAAACCTAGAGTGGCTCGACACAAGAAATTTTGAAAAATAAATTTGAAGAAAAGTTTAATGGATGGGTTTTCATGTTATACAGTTGCCAAACCGTTTGTTCTACCTTGAAATTAATTTATATCAATGTATTTTATAAAATTCCAAGGGAGCCACAAAAAGCATTTTGTTCCCTAAAATAAAGCAAAAGAAGTTTTTAATGAAAAGAAAAGCCACTGTACACCTAATAAGAATATATGGCTCTCTTTAATCATGGTTTGACACTAAGTTAACTACACTTCTCACAACAATTAGGGGAGCGCCTGGTTGAAACTGTTTCATCCCCAATGATTCCATTTGGAATTATCAGCTTACATTTTTTGTTCTGACTAAGTTAAGCTCGCACTTACGTATCGTTAGATGGAAGAATAATCTATTTTGAAGAATTAAATAATGTTTGTTGTAACTAATTGAAAATCTGAAAAACATGGTGAAATAAAATTCGCTCTGAAACAATTTTAGCAAATAAATGGACCCTAAATTTTTCATAATAGCATTTTTCGATGTTTAAAAATTAATTTAAACCATTTTTAACAAATAAAGTTTTCAAAAAAGTATTGTTATAATTTTTTCAGAAGTTACGATTCGAATTTTTCCCCCTTAAATTTTAGTTAAAAAATTAAGATTTCCCCCGCCTGTTTTTTACCATTTCATACTGATTGCATAATGAATCTATTTTACAAATTTTAGATTTTTAGAATGAAAAATAAAAAGTTGAGACTGAAAGGTAACAAAAATACGCAATGTGCTCCCCTAATTATTTTGAGCAGTGTACTATGCTTGTTTATGACTCAACTGTTAAAAATAAAAACACAAATATATTTAGAAAATTGGGACAAAGAAAAATCAGCTGGCAATTTTTGGTTGCGACGCTCCATGAGTACATTCTTAAAACAAAAGAGTGAAATCCACTCCTATAGGAGAAGTGCATTTTCGGCACCGGAAAAGAGTGGAAATTAACTCAGAATGAGTTAAAACCGCTCGTTTTAAGAGTGTAGGACGTATATTGTTTTCTTTTATTTCTTTTACCCACTCCGCAAAAAGAGTGAAATCAACTCCTATAGGGGAAGTGCATTTTCGGCAAGGAAAGGAATGGAAATTAACTCAGACTGAGTTAAAACCGCTCGTTTGTTTTAAGAGTGTAGACATTCTGAATTTGTTTTTAAGAAAATTAGAAGCTACCTATAAATCTTAACATCACCACTTCTTTCTCATGTTAAAGTATGAACGTTTTTTTTATATTATTTCATTATAATGGGTGGATCAAGTATCCCTATATACAAAAGGATACATTACTCAAATATTAAGTTTTGAATCGATTACTCTTTTCAACTTTATAGTTAATACTTTTGAATAATACTAAATATAAATAAAATTGATATAAAGTTCTGCACAAGCGCAAGAATGTCCTAATTAACGATGTGTACATACAATTTTGAACGCAATGATCATTACTAGTAGTTCATAAAATGTTTATTTGCAATTTTATTTGGAAGGGATGGATAAAATAAACGTTGTGGGTAGTCAAAACGGCACGTTTATTTATGTGAATAACTTATTACACATAAAATGTCTACTTTTCCTATGCATGTCTACTACAGATACAAAATTTTGCTTACATATATGTGTTAAGGCTGTTACTAGAAAGTAACTTTGCATTTGCTGACACGTGGTGAATACTTTCTACTCGACGTAATTTTTAAAAAAAAATATTTTTCCTGATCTAAAAATTGTATATGTTTATTGATGAGAATTACCGAGTATGGGAATCTTTCGGAAACTGCTGAAACGAACAGGAAATTGAATACTTAAAATGAAAAAGATTTCGTGGCCTTTCATTTACGTTTGAGTAGTTCGTTGAAATATAAATCCAAGATTTTAGATTAGAAATAAAACGTTCTACATTCAGTTTTTCAGTTGGATAAATAATAAAAGTGCTGCGTTTTATGTTAAAGTTATTTTAGGAAAATCTAAAAATATCTACTACTTTTACATTACAGTTTAAATTCGAAAATGTTATGATTAATATATTGGGATAATGACCTGCTATTGAAGATTACCTTACCGTTTGAAATATAATACAATTATTCTGACTGTGTTTTAATGCTGTAGACACTACTATTACTACTATTTATTGCAAAATACTCCAGACAATAGTTAGCAAAATTTTTTTCCCTGAAACAATATTCAATAAAATAACAACAATAGAGAGAAAAATCTCAATAAAACACATTACCGCTTGAAACTTCTATTATGTCTATATTGTAGCTTATTGGACCATTACCTCGTGCCAAATTCCTTATCTTTGATTTATATGAATAATTTTCTGTTTGAGTAACATTATTGACCGTAGGTGTGAAAGTAAATGGGAATTATTTCTTGACTTTGCAGCGAAAGAGTGGTACAAATCTGTCTATATAACTAACAAGAGAGTGTTTAAATTGTAGATAATATCAAAGCTTTTCCCATGCAGTTCTAATACTTTACTGAAAATTCATATAGTTTATTTTTAAGTTTTACATTTTTATCATTTAGGCAGGCTGATAAGAAAGGTAATTTTACATTCATAATTATAAATTAATAAAAATCGTTACTTTTGGGGCCGCTGAGGGGCTATTTGGTATGCTTGAAATCAAACCGGAATCAAACTTCCAAAAGAGAAATAATTGATATACAATTTATCTTGATTAGGTTTATAATTAAATTTAAATTGTTTTGTTTTTTTACATCAGTGTACTTTGATTGTATTCAAAAATCTATTTCTGTACAAGTTGATGGCTCAAAAAAAGGTACAATTTCAAAGAAAACTAGAATAATGGGAGAAACATGTAATGATATATCAATTAAAAAACCTTTAAAGAATATTTTTAGGTGTAATTGAAACAAAATACAAACGTGTTACAGAAAAGAAGCAGAAAGAAAAGAAGCCTGAAAGGGATGCTCGTACTTGATAACATCTTCCATCGATATTCACCCCCATAAATTAAAAAATATTTAGTTCTAAGCGTTGTTACTTACAAGAGTAAAGCTAACTCCCCCATTGGATGGAATTCAAACTACTTTCAAACCTTGGATGAGAAGCCTGTGGCAAGTTACGTGCGAAAAAAGATTTTCGTGGACAAAATCAAAAATGTTCATTCTTATTTTTTCGTTTAAAAAGGTAACTTTATCCTTTATTGAACTACTAATAACATAGCCTGTAAACTCATGTATTAAATCACGTACAAAATTAAACTCATTCCCATGTAAGTTTTTGAACAAAAGATATCTTGCATAAAAATATGCTGTTTGTTGTACCTAGGGGCAACGGCTCTGACGTCTAACAAAGATTATTGCATTTGTAATATATAGCCTGTCAAAACATATTTACTAGTAAAATTATGGAAGAATAAATTCTCTTCTAATATTTTTTAAAATACTTAAGATTACAATAACCAGCAAGGAAAATATAAAAAAATCTATGAAATTAAAGCCTTCATTTTTAAATTATAAAACAAAATCAATTTTTTCAACTCTACGGATGATATACAGATATTTTAGTGTATGATACTATCAAAGTGCAAAGTTTATATTTTCAAATAAAAATAATTATTAAAATGTATTTTGATGCCGGATTAATATTATATGTAAAAGAAGTTCTTAGAAGAAAAGTAGTAAGTAATAATGTTTACTCCAAAACAAATATCTCTAAAAATGTTGGTTATTTAAGTAAATACTAAATAAAAATTTATTTTAACTATCAATACTAATATTTTTTAGTGATTTGAAATGTTATTTTGAAATTTTTTTTAACAAAATCCTTTTAATTCGTCAATATTCCGTTGTTCATGAGTTATAAGATAGTACTAATTAATGAAAAACTTATTTTTCTGCTTGATTTTTAGTCATTGCAGATGTTATTTAAAAAAAAAAATAGTGCCCCCCCCCCCCCTTCCTACTTACAAAAGCTATCGGGTCTGGATACAATGTCAGCATTGTATAATATCACTTTCAATATTTTCCCACATATAATTTTAACTGTATAGAATAGTTTCAATAAAAAGTTAGTGGTCCAGTGATACCTTCGTAAAATTTACAATCCAGTCGTAGAGGCTTATGGGTATTCGAATACATCTGACCGTTGAGGAATGTAAGAACACACACTTTTGAAACGTGTTGTCTTGTTTAATAATTGAGTAAGCTGGACAAAAACTTATATATTGTCAGTACTACAGATTCTTCAATTCAATACAGAATTACAGAGCTTAAAACTATTTTGAATATGCTCAAGTGTTATGGGTTCCTGATTTTAAGTTTAAAGAAAGGTAAAGAGAAAGAAAGAAGTAAACTGCAAAAACAATCAAGAATTTTTGTGTAAATTTCGGACAGCTAAAGTTCCCAATTTTTATTTCTGAAGTGTTTCTAGAATAATTTAGAAGCACTTCCACATATGGCCTGAAATTTTTCTGGAAATGTCAAAAATGTGTGGATACCAAATTTTGTCACGTGATTGCCTTATATTGAATTGTTCAAAATAAAGTTTTTTAAATGATTTTAAATATGTTTTGGGGGGAAAACGAGAAAACTCTCCTGGATGCGATGAAAACTTGAAAAGGCCAAGAAAGTATGTGGTTCATAGATAAATTTTACTATAATTTTATATGTTACCATAATACTTTTTAATAGTATAGTCTTACATTTTTAAGCCTTTTTTTAAACTATAGTGAAGAATCTTAATCACAATCTTATCTTTCCCATCTTTCTTTTAAGATTCTAAAAATGTTAAAATCACTTTCATTATCATCATTAAGAGTACTGCCGTATTTTTAAAGAACTTTTAATGATTAAAAATTATTGGTTTCCGATGTTTTGAATGAAGTCCGTGACTTTTTCTATTCGTGGATTTTTGGCTAAATCATTATTTTTACGAATACTTAAATGATACTCTGACAAATAACTTCTGATTGTAGTTTACATAGTTTATGAGCAATTAAGGTACAATTTCCAATAATGTGTGGCATTTAGTTGTTTTCTGTATCTAGTTGTTCATAACTAAGAAATTATTTCTTGCAAAAGTTTGAAAGAGTTAAGATAAAAGATTTTTTTAAATATCAATATCCAATTAAAAATCTCCTTTAAGGTGGCTAGAAATAGACAGCGTTCAAAGCAAATCAAGTTAAACTTATTTAAAATTTGGATAAAATATAAGAACTTATAATTTTAAAGAATTTTCATCATTATCAAGAAGAACCCACTCAAGTAACTTTCTTATTAGTAAAAAAATAACTCTAAACTTAAGTCTATTAAAAACGATAGCAAACAAAATTTAATTGTTTTTGTAAGTTTTTATCAAATATTATTTTTGTAATGTTAAGGTTACAGTTTCTCGTAACATATTCTTTTGTTAAGAAGAAAAAAATGGCAAAATAAGCTAAATTGCATGGACTTTATTAGTGAATATATATTTTAAGCTTTTATACTTTATTTAACATACACTGCCATACAAATAAAATCCAATTACATGACAGGAAAAACAACATATTTATAAAACTATATTTAGTTAATGACTGAAAATAGACTAAAAAATGTCCAGTTAAATTTTAAAAAATCGAAATTAAGTAAAATAATAATTTCTAGAATAAAAAAAGCTCGTTTATTCACTTAAAAAAGTTCCATTAAATATCACAATAATTGAGGCTTAGTTCAAAAATAGATATATTCTCCAGAGTATTAAAATTTTCTAGATAAAAAGCTTTTCACTTAAAAATTCCTAAATATCAAAATTGAGTTAGTCAAAAGATCATTCTCCAGAGTATTAAAAATATTCTAATAAAAAAAGCTCGTTTATCACTTTAAAAATTCCATTAAATATCAAAATAATTGAGGCTTAGTTCAAAAATAGATACATTCTCCAGAGTATTAAAAAATTATTTCTAGAATAAAAAGAGCTCGTTTATTCACTTAAAAAAATTCCATTAAATATCAAAATAATTGAGGCTTAGTTCAAAAATAGATACATTCTCCAGAGTATTAAAAATTATTTCTAGAATAAAAAGCTCGTTATTCACTTAAAAAATTCATTAAATATCAAAATTTGAGCTTAGTTCAAAATAGATAATTCCCGAGTATTAAAATTATTTTTTTGACATATATGAGTTGCACAAACACTTATATACTTAAAATTTACTTATACTTAAAAAAAACGATTATTTTTCCATTTTAATAACGTCTTTGTTTAACAATTATTTTAATTAGAAATGAAAATAATGAGAACAATAAAAATAATGAGAGATAATTAAATTCATATTAATCTTTAAAATTAATTAAAAAAAGTTTATATTTTCCAACTTTTCAAATAACTTAAAATATGCTTCAATTGTAAAAATTAACTGTTAAAATATGCTAGCTCTTGTTGTTTGCCAATGAACGGACCAGACTGTGTGTCTTTGTAATACTTGGAAGAATGCAATACTGTTTCAACTAGACTTTTCATTTAAAAGAATAAATTTGTCAAACCTTAGTAAATATTTTTTCTCAATGGAACACAGAGTCGTTTTTAAGTGACAAAGTTGACATCTTAGCTGGAATCTAACAAAATTTTGATCAGCATTGCTTATAACACAGTCTTCTCTACAAGAGGTGAGAGCTTTATCGAATCGGGCACTGACTCTTTGCATACATAAAACAAATAATAATACTTGCATAAACTACAATTACCAAATATGTTTACGACTACTACAAGCTTATTCCGTCACTCTGAGAATTGAATTGTATTTTTTTTTATATAAAATGAATTTATAAAAAAAAGGAAAACCCTTTTTGTATTTTCCAATAACGTATATTTACATAAACTAATAATTTTCCTGAACAAAGCACATTCTAAGTAAAATCAATTTTCACTGAAAAACATCTGAATATCAACTAAAATCACCCCCAATAGCAACAATATCTACCACTTGTAGTAATACCTAAACTAAATATTTCAAATTGGCTTCCAATAATATGCATTTTCAATAACAAACAATTTTATGAACAAATCTTCTTGTACCCTATAATAATGTGTATTTCCATAAACAAATAATTTTTCAAAACTAAACACATTCCAAATAACAATAGGCAATAAGTTCCTATAAAAAAATTTAAACTATCTCAAATACATTTATTCAAAGCCAGCAACCATTTCTACCACTCTTAGTAACTCCCTACCCCTTCCCCTAAACTTCTTACGCCCGTATTCACCGCTTTTTTCAACTCTGAGTTATCTCGCGAAAACCGGTTCTAACACCTCGTTTGGGGAAAACCGTATTCACCGCTCAAATTACCTCCCGATTTATCTCAACCATAGGTTCAAAAGGTAACTCGCGGAATTGGGAGCGTTAACGTGGAACTTTCCGAGTTACGCATGCGCACAATCGAATTTCTGTGTGTTGTGATTATCGTCATTCCTTTTTTGCATTCGTTTTCCTGATTTGTTTATTTTCTGAATACACTTTGCAAGCCGCACATTTATAATTTTCTTGGTATTTTTGTATATCGTCGTTAAATGGAACCAGCAATCTCTTGCCACGCTTCTAATTTTTTTTTTACATTACTTGCTTTGTTCGTTTCTTTGCATTCAATTATTTTAATTTGTGGTTTGATTAAATTAAGAATAAGTTTTTTCTCGTAGTTTGTGTAAAAAACACGTTTTTTTACGTTTTCTGGTTACATCTCAGTAATTAGAAATAAATACTTTAAAAATGCAATAACAACAAAAACGAATGTAAAATAAAGATTATAAATAATAAATAAAAATTGTAAATAATAACGAATAAATACTAATATTAAATAATTAACACAGAAATTACCACGAGTTTGCACGGAGAGAAAAATCAAAACAGAAAAGCGAAGGACTGTGGGTAAAGAAAGAGTGAGTTATTTTCAACCAATCATATGCCGCCCTGAACAAGTAACGTTCGCTAACTCCGAATCCATATACTCGGTGTTCAAAATACGCGGTGAATAGCGATTTCGTTAACGAGGGTGAACGCGGTAATGCGCGGGTATATCAACTCATGAGTTAACGCCAATCACTCGCGTTGCGGTGAATACGGGCGTTAATGGTTCGGGTTCGTTTCGAATAATGTGTATTTACAATATCAACCACTTTTTCTGAAAAATTCTTCTTGTAACACCCAATAATGTACATTTTCATAAACAAATACTTTTCAGAACTAAACACATTAAAAAAAATAATTAACAATAAGTTCCTCTAAAAAAATTAATTCTATCTCAACTACATTTATTCGAAGCGAGCAATGATTTCGACCACTCTAAGTAACCCCTACTCCCTTTAATGTTTAAAATTGGCTTCCAATACCGTGCATTTACAATAATAAACACTTTTTTTGGAACAAACCTTCTTGTATCATCCAATAATATGTATTTAATAAACAAATACTTTTTCAGAACAAAACACATTCCAAATAATAACACGTTATTCTATAATGTTGAATCGATCTCAACTTTACTTATTCGAAGCCAGCAACGATTTCGAACACTCTAAGTAACCCCTAAACGCTTTAATGTTTCAAATTAACTTCCAATATTGCGTATTTACAATTACAAACACTTTTTTTGAACAAATCTTTGTATCATCCAATAATTTATAAATAAAAACTTTCACAACTAAACACATTCCAAATAGCAATGAGCAATAAGTTCCTCTAAAAAAACGGATCTAACTCAACTACATTTATTCGAAGCCAGTACTGATTTCGACCAATCTAAGTGCCCCCCTAAACTTGTTAAATTTCGAGATTGCTTCTAATAATGTGTCTTTACCATATCAACCACTTTTTCTGAAAAAAAAAATTGTATCATCCGATAATGTATATTTCCATAAACAGATACTTTTCAAAAACTATACACAATCCAAATAACAATTAATGCAATCATAAGAAAATGGATCTTATCTCAACTACATTTATTCGAATCAGCAACGATTTCGGCTACTCTGAGTAACCCCTAAACCCCCTAAGGTTCGAATTAGGAATCTGCAGAGCTACAAAATCTGCGATTGCTTACAACTCCCAAAGTGATAAACAAGCTGAGTGTGGAGGACGAAGTTGAAAAGGCAGAAAAATTGACCGATGAACACTTTGAAACTTCTAAGCCCACGGGTGTCGTGAGTAACTACGCGAAAGTAGTTTGCAAAGTTTGTAACGGTCATTTAGAGATAATTTGAGTTCTGTATTTGTCAAAGTTGGTTTCATTTCTCTCTATCGGAGTATTTCCCATACACTCTTTCCTTTCAACACTTTGTTGAAAAAGTAGCGTATACATATATTTTTCTGCAGACACCTATTTTACTGATTTACCGCTGAAATGTCGAGCTTATGATTTAGATGCTATTCTCGGTGGTTGCAAGTTGATAATTGAGTTATTAAGAATTTTCTGACTATTTTTCTATATTTAGATTTATATTTCAATAGAAATATTGCAAATGAAAAGAGTGAGATAGCTTTGTATAAAATAGAATGTCACAAGACTCAGAGTTACTCTTGTGAATCTCTTAGCAAATTATAGATCTCTCACTTTTCACCCCAAAACAATGGTCAAGTGACTTCTCACTGAAGCAATGGAAACCCTGCACTAGTAGGTCACTTCAAATTTTGCTTCTAGTGCACCCTACTTCGGGAGGCAGTGGTGACCGATTGGGCCGTGACAAGGCCTATTGTTGTAATACTACAATAGATCGCGACCTGGTTCGACAAAAAACAATACATTGCGTTGTGCATTTCATTTAAAGCGAACTAAACTCCAAAGGAAAAATTGAATGCAAACAAAGTAGGAGGAACAAAAATTAGAAATTTTATTAGTAATATAAAGGATAGACATGGCAGACATGAATTAAGATAGAACTACATTTGATTACTATTTACCTAAAATTGAAAAATTTAGATGCCTTTACATCATGAGAAGCCGCAAGACCCCAAATTCCAGTACAAGATTTGAAAGGACTTACTTGTGCAGGGTTCTCATTTGAAAAAGTCGCTTGACCAGTGTGTTGATGGAAAGTTGAAAGGTTATGTGATTTGCTAATACAGTCTTAGAGGTAGCTTTGAGCCTTGTGACGTAGAATAACATTTTCTCTTTCTTAACCTCTTCTTTACAATTCTCATTTTTAAACCATTCTTCATCAAAATCCATATAAGGTAGGGGTAGGTACATATATATTCTGGCTTGTGTACTTCATCAGAGACCCGCTTATAAAGCCTTCATCAAAAAAGACGGACACAGAAAGAATTTTTTACTGTCACAGAGAAAGGAATATACACCCACGGCGAAGGCGGGAATCGAACCCGCACCCGTTACAGCGCGCAGACTGCTAGAGTAATGGTCCAAACCACTCGGCCATCCAGCCCCCAAAATCCATATTGCATAAGTGACAACTTTGGCAAATCAACGGTCTAACCAATTCTTCATTCTCCCCGTCTTTCGATCAAGTTGGGTTTAGGAGCGTGTGATGATCCGAAGTTATCACATAACAGTTGCCGCTCCAGAAGACTAATTTATTGATGCTCACAGGCAAAGGGTACTCGATCATCTATTCTTTGTTACTTACAATTTGTTTCCTACTTAAGTATGAGTACGAGTTGGACAGTATTTATTACAGAATGTGTTTGTCATAATTTTTAATAGTTTTATTGACTAAAAATTACTTAACGTATTGCCCTCAACTATGTTGTTTTCGATAATATAATTCCAATATAAGATAAATGAAATTATCGAATGTTTTGTAAAAGTAAAAGATTCAGCTGATTTATCTTTGAGTATGTTTTTTTCTTTTCAATTAGTTATGTACCACTTTATTCAATTCATTTACTCAGTACATTACGTTTTATTAATGCAAGATTTATTAATCGAAAACCTTGAAATAACTCTTAAAATTATAACAATACTATAATTCTAAAAGTTTAAGTGATTGGACATGCATGTAAAAAGATATTTTACTAAAATAAACGAAAAAGTAATATTTTTAATTGAATCATTTTTCTGTGCACTTCTATATAAAATGCTTGTAAAATATTTTTCCAGAAGATATAAATAATTTTCAACATAAAGCAATAAATTTTAATAAAAGTCGAACCATATTAAAACAAACGTTCAAATCATACAATACATTTAAAATCATTGCGAGAAAATATAAGATTTTGTTCCAAAAGTTTATGGCAACCCACTGGGATATGCAATTTATGTACCATTATTTTAATGATCTAGCTGGATGTAGGCTTAATGACAGTTGTTTACCAAACTACGAAAACAGAATTAATGACCGTTAACAAATTTGTTTTGTACGAATCTCAATTGTTCTCAGAAAGGAATTTGTTTTAAAAACTAAAAATACTTCAATGTTAAATATAATTTTGATTTTAGACTCTTGTAAGATAGGCGTTTACCTTTAATGTGTTTTCGATATTTGTAGTTTACTAGTAATCTTTGACTATAAAAAAATATTGATTCTTGATTTATTTCTATGAATAATTGTTTTTTGGGGAAATAAATGGTTTTTGGAGTTTAAGAGCAATCCCATTACGATTGATTCATCTTTCATAATTATAAAACCTATAAAAGATATTACCACTAAAATACATTCATTTTCCTAACATTTTAAAATTTATAAGTTTAAAAATTAAAAATGCTCAATATTGAGTTTTAAATTACAATATAAGTAGTTTAAAGTTAAATCCGTGTTGTTGAAAACAGGAAAATTGTAATTAATAATTTTGTTAATGACTTAGTTTGTAGTTTTCCCGCTATATATTTCATTAGTTACTACGAAACTTTAGCAAATAACAAAGATAACAATATTTTAATAAATATTCACTAAATTAGTGTTACATATGTATGGCAAAATATTATTGCTCCGAAATAACCATATCAATAAACTTTTAACGTGAAGGCTATCTTCTGATAAACAAACATTTATTTTAGCTCTAAGATCGTTACACTACCTAATAATATATTTAGATAAGCCCTAGGCAAATATTGCCTTTCTGCTTAAAGCAGTACAGAAATTAAACAAATCCTTCAATTGTACTTACTTATATTAAAGATATTTAGACTTCGGAATGTAAGGAGTTACAATAAATTTTAGTTTAAACATTTAGTAACATAAAATGTTTAGTTTTATTATAATTAATTCACATTATCATATGAATTTTAAACATTGATGATAATTCATGTATAGATAATTTATACTTAAGAACTACATGACACTCAATGTGAATAACATTACTGCATAAGCTCATAAAAATTAATTCTCTTATAAAAAATTAAGTTATTAATGAATACATTTTAAGTATATATTACACGCACTACAGTAAGTATTACACGCAATACAGTATATATTTTAGAAAATTTGAAAGAAAATTAATTTGAATAAATAGCTCAATATCACGTTTTCCGAATATATGGCTAAGTACTCGAATATATGGGTCGTTCTTTTATGTACTCGCCTTTTTAATATAATTTTTTTTTTAATTTCAATTACCTAATATGAAATGTAAGGTAATGAAAGTATTGTGATGGGGTTGAAAATCCGAAAAAGAGATTTTTTGTTTTCTACAAGTTTTGAAGGGTGCTGATTCTGAAAAAGTTGTTTTAGAACATCGGTCAGTCTGTCTGTCTGAAACCACTCTAACGCTTGAACTGAAGAAGCTAAGGGCTTCAAATAGGGAAAATTGCACATGCGCAAGGAGTAGCGGCAATATATTTTTTGGGGGTTTTAAAGGTATTGCTAAAAATCAAAACTAGCTACAATTTCAAAACTTCAAATTTGATTCACATTTTCTCAGTACCTGTTAGACCTCATAATACAGTTTTAGAGAAAATCTTGCAATCGCAAAGGTAGCTGCCATGGAATCTTTTAGGCTTTTAAAATTATTTGAAATCCCTTATTAGGCTTATAATTATCTTTAAATTTATTGATTTTTTGAATAGTAATTGAAAGTAGTGTAGTGTTTCACACTTCTATTTTTTTAACGCAAAGGTAATAGGCGGAAAAGAGTTTTATGTATGACACCTAATTTTCTCTATCAATAACTTCATAGGCCGTGTTTTGCCAAAAACTGTAAGTATTACAGATGATCAGTTCGGCATTAAATGATATCTGCATTAATCAGAACCGCGACTCAAATTTAAACAACGTGTAGTTCTGCATTAAAAACGAAAAAAAAAAATGCGCTTTCAATTTATCGGATTGCAATTAAATAAAATTCAAAATATTATGACTAAATTGCAATGCAGAACCTTGTGTAACGTTACTCCATCTTCATAGTAAAGTTACACTAAATTTTCGGAATAACGTTGCACAAATAAGTTTACTCCATAAATGTTTTACGTAGCATATGTAACAAATTGTTATATTGGAATTCCATCCATAATACAGAGATCTTATCAGTGGTAAGTATGAACAAAAACGAAAAAATGCAACAAATAACAAAATAGAAGAAATTGAAGAGACATACGTACAAATATAAGAACGCAGGAAACAGCTGTATGAGAAAGTCTAAGGAAGCGAAACGTTAGAAAAGGGGTTGTCCATTAGCATTCTTGCGTCCCGAAACACTGTAAAAAAGTCTATGGTTTTTACAGAAAAACTGTAAGCAGTTGTGGCAGAAAAATGCCGTTAAATTTACAGAAATAATCTATTCATCTTGTAAGATCAATTTATAATTTTAACACTAAAGCTGTTTTTAGCAGACAAATTGAAAAGAAAACGAAATTTGATCTCCCCCGGTTATATTAACTACAGTACTGCCGAGGATTATTGTATAATAATAAAATGAAGTTTTGTTTGTTTGTGTGTGTGTTTGTTCTTTATAGATAGATTGATAGAACTTTCAGAGCTCAAAATTTTCTTTTTTTAGAGAAAATGGGAATTTTCTGAAAAAACTACACCACTTTCGCTTAATTCCGATCATTTATTAACTTTCCTGTTGCCATCGGTTAAACAAATTAAATTAATTTTGTACGAAAATAATTGAAAATAAAAATGTTTATTTTATTATGTTGTCATTACATGTAGAAATTAAATTCATTCATTTAAAAATAATTGACGTGTTTCAAGTGACGTAATTCGTTCAGTCTCCATTCCAGGATTTATTGTTTGTTTAAATGATGATTTCTTCGTTGATGGTTCTGTTGATCGCTTATATGCATATTTAAGCTATTTCTTTGAAGTATAACTGTGATGGTTATTCAAGCCATCGCACTAGAGCTGCATATTATGTTGGTTGGTACATGTATTTCCGGCTTGTGGGCTTGATAAGAAACCCGCTTATAAACCTTCGTCAAATAAGACAGACACAGACAGAATTTTTACTGACACCAGAGAGAGAGTGAAATTACACCTGGGGTGAAGGCGGGAATCGAGCCCGCACCCGGTACAGTGCACAGACTGTTCTGCATATTAGAGTTTTTGGTTTTCAATTTTTCGCCAAATATGTTGCCGCCAAATTCTTACCTAAACGCCTCAAATGACAAAAAGGTTTTTTTTAAATAATTTTTAAGCTAGTTGGTTGTTTGAGGGTCATCGTATAGAGCTGTATAATAAGTAGGTTTGTAACTATATTTCTTTTCTAGCCAAATTCTTACCAAAACGTGCCAAATGAGTTAAAAGGTTTTATGTACAAAGATAAATTACGATGACATTTTTATCTGCATTTTATAGCATGTTTTTCATTTTGGAATTTTAAGGTAATAAAATCGGATGTTATACTTTATAACAAGAGGGAACAATAACATAACCTTATTATCCTATAACGGAAAAGGTGTACGTATACACTTTAACTTTTTTTTCAAATATTTCACTTAAAAATCCAATTTTTTATATTTGATATAATTTATAAGTGTATGAGGGTACGTGTAAAAATATTTTTGAAACCTTAAATGTTAATGAATTAATTAGCATGCGTTTTAAACACTCATAACTCAAGAACTAATTAACTTAGACCTATAAAATTGCCATGCAAATTAATTACCAATTCAGTCTGAAGGGCGTGAACCTCAAACCAAGTTAGTCTGTGGCTCGTTTAGTTTTTTTATTTATAATTTTTTATAATAAGCAACATTAATAAAATCCATTTTTTTAGAAAAAAAAATTACTTTGACATGCAATATAAAATTAATTTAAAAACCAAATCTTCTTTTTTGTGGTTTGCGCCCACGCCCAACTTATTCCACAAATAAATAAAAATTCGTTTGACAAAATGTTAATTCTAACTTTAGTTATCATTGTTTAAGCAAAGTAACACATGAGAAAAATGAAGTTTTGTGAAAATTGAGTTTAAAGGATATAAAAGCTAACTAACTTTCATGATTTCGAAGATTATAAAAACCTCTGTAACTTTTTATTAGAGTGGAGTATCAGTACAAATTTTACATCATTTTAAAGAGGAAGAATTGGAAATTCTAATGAACTTAAAAATGCCTAATTTGATTATTTTTGGCCTTTTCTAGTGTGTATGTATACCTTAATTGGTACATTCACTTGGATCGATTTGAAATTATCTTTTGTTCGTGCGAAAAACGGGTATTTATTTGCTAGTAATGAATAATTTTCATATAGATACCACATCACATCCCTTCATACAAGTACAAATTCCTGTCATCAAATAAGAAATAAATGCCATACATTTAGGCATTAATTATTAGGATAATTTAATATAGCAGAATACTTTCACTTGATTTAAATATAACAGTTAATATTGTTAGTAACACAGGATCATGAATTATCCAACACTTTGGATATCGCCAATTCTTTTGGATGCCCAGAACAGATGGCGACAACAGTGAATTATTGCCACTTAACCTTACGTATATGAGCTAATAGAATCATTTCTTAATGTCTACATTTTGTCCATCATAATTTATCCTGATGTGTTGCACTTTCGGTATACTGAATATGGTGTCAAGTAAAAAAGTTAATAGAAATCTTATTGTATTATTCACCACTCCAATTAAAGTGGACAATTTTAATTATAGTTTCCACAATAATTAAATATTGCAGAATACTTTCACTTGATTTAAATATAACAGTTAATATTGTTAGTAACACAGGATCATGAATTATCCAACACTTTGGATATCGCCAATTCTTTTGGATGCCCAGAACAGATGACGACAACAGTGAATTATTGCCACTTAACCTTACGTATATGAGCTAATAGAATCATTTCTTAATGTCTACATTTTGTCCATCATAATTTATCCTGATGTGTTGCACTTTCGGTATACTGAATATGGTGTCAAGTAAAAAGTTAATAGAAATCTTATTGTATTATTCACCACTCCAATTAAAGTGGACAATTTTAATTATAGTTTCCACAATAATTAAATATAGCAGAATACTTTCACTTGATTTAAATATAACAGTTAATATTGTTAGTAACACAGGATCATGAATTATCCAACACTTTGGATATCACTTATTCTTTTGGATGCCCAGAACAGATGGCAACAACAGTGCATTATTGCCACTTAACCTTACGTATATGAGGTAATAGAATCATTTCTTAATGTCTACATTTGTCCATTAATGTCTACATTAATGTCTACATTTGTCCCACAAAATGTACATGTGGACATTTTGTCCATCATAATTTATCCTGATGTGTTGCACTTTCGGTATATTGAATATGGTGTCAAGTAAAAAGTTAATAGAAATCTTATTGTATTATTCACCACTCCAATTAAAGAAAAAAAAGTTACCTTCACGGACAAATTCTGTATACTTCACATTTTAAATCCGTTTGTAAATAATATTTAATTTTATTTAAAAACCACAATAAGCAAATGAATGAAAAGAGTTAAGTATGGAAGTGTGAAACACGAGTGTCTCTTCTATTAACATGATCATTGAACATGATCTAAAAATTATATGTGCCGTAGTTTTTCAATTTATTCATAAAATGTAATCTTTTTTTATATTGTTTAATCAATAATCTACATTATTAAATACTTTCAGCTGATTAAAAAATTTAATTTTTCACAGGTTCTTATGTTAATTTGATAAACACTTTGATTTGAACATTCATTTTGGAGTTTTATGAAGGAATGCAATTGGAGTTTTCACAATAAAAGTATTTGTAGAGTAATTATTTCTTCTAGCGAATACAATATAATTGCCATTATTGAAATAAACCAGTAAAAATAATCATAGGTAAATGCATATATAAAAATATACGACTTTGACACATACGCATAATAATTTACCAACCAAGGTGATGAAAACGAAGTGCTCAAGTGAACGAACAAAAATAAGGTATTTCAAGGAAATCGCTTTTTTTGGTTTTAAGTAATGCTTATAAAAATTACATAATAAAAAAAAATAATCTATAGTTATTTTGACATGTAAAACTAAATTTTCCGCATTCCATTTTAAGAAAGCATTAAAACTATTTTCAATATTCATAAAATGTAATCTTATATATTGTTTTATCAAAACAAATTATTCAAATATTTAGCTCAAATATTTCCTTCGATAATTATGAATAATTTTTGATTGGTAACATTCACTATAGTTAGAGGAAAATTATTGGAAGATTTTCACAATAATAGGTTGTAGATTAATATTTCTTAGCGAATGCAATAGTCGTGACATATAAAAATAATACCAGTAAAATAGATCATAGGTAACTGCATTAAAAAATAATTAAGACAGTAAGCTGACGCATAATTTTACAACCAGTAGAACGAAGTTCAAATGACGAAAAAAATATGATTTCAGGAATCGCTTTTGTTAAGTAGCTTTAAATTACATAAAAAAAGATCTAGTATTTGACAGTAACTAAATTTCGCATTCCAATATCTTAAAAGCATAAAGATGTCTCATAACAAAATTACCGAAAAATTGATTACCATTGAAACAAGGATGACCAATTAAAAGTCATCAAACTTAGGGCCAATTTGCATGAAACATTCAAGTAGGATTCATCGTCAATCATGTTCAATGGTGTTACTACTGCCGATCTGAAACTTGATTCTACAACCGCTAATCTTTTGAACAGCCGAGTCTGTTATCGAAGGGAAAATGCATGATTTAGGATGTATTATTATAATGCTTCAATTACAGAGGATAAAATAAGGTTGGACCAAAGTAGCTACAGTAATGCGCCCCAAATGTACATGAAGACTTTGTTTTTAGAACGGTTTGACGTGTCGTGTTCAGTTTTTTTGGTTGGCTAAAATTAAGCCGTACTACAGCGTATTGTATCTAAAGAGTAGCGATTTGTGGACATCGTTTGGTGTAGTTTCGAGCTAGCTTCAGTTTATTTATTTGATACTCGATAAATAGGCAAATAATGTCTCCAGAGTACGTAAATTTGAATCCCGCCATCTGCCAGTTATCCTATAAAAGAATTTATATTGGTAGAAAATTTGTTCGAGGCGACAGGCGTCACGGGAACTGATTATCCCCAGGGCATCATTACAACGCCTGATGCAACAGCTGAACCCTTTTACTTCTAAAACAGTCCAGATCGTACATCTAAGGATTCGATAATGATATTCCTATCACATATTACGAGGAAACAAAAATCCCGCGTAGCGAAAGTGTTAAACCGTACTGCCCAAGACCATGTAACAGCATGGCCTTCTTGAGGACGATCCTAACCGCAGATTACAGTTATGCGAGATTAAGAGCAACAACTGACTGAACAACCAGACATGCTTTCAAAAAATAACTGTTGCTGTATGAATAACTGTATACATAACTAACTGTAATCCTACTTTTGGGCCACCCTGTATAGTGTATTTACTAGGTACAGCTGAGGGAAAAAAAACGATCCACCCTTCGTTTTTCGGCTGCTATTGGTCAAGGAATTTTGTGAAAGGTGTCATTTTTCAGGAAATAGGGTAAGAAATTGAGAACTGGCAACCAAAATTGTATAAGGGGTCGTCTACATATTAAAATGAGTACCAACTTTGAAAATTCCAATGGCAACACCTAATTATTTTTATATAAAAATGTTTATCATCTTCAAAATACCCCAGGTCCAAAAGAAAATTTATTTATTTGCAATATTTGTTGAGATATAAGCATTCAAAGTTGAACGCCCATAATGTTAAAAGAGTTCCACAAACTTTTATTCATACCTCCACAAATAAAATGAATTAAACCAACATTTTTTTTTCATTATATACTTATTAATCTTCCAAAAACAAATCACACAAGTTTTTTCATCAATTTTTAATTATTATTATTTTTTTATTTAAATTTAAATAAGAAAAAATAAAACATGAATAGCAACCCCAAATTTTTGTTACATAAATCGATAAAGTAGATAAAGTAAAACGAAAATCCCGAATTTTTTAATTCAACAACAATTATTTGCCGAGTTATTGTAAAAATACTGAAAAAAACGAATTTTAGGGACCGTGTAAAAAATTACTTAGCAAATTGGATCCTAATTTACATTATCGTTTGGTGGTTGAAAAGCGTTTTTGGTAAATGTTTATTCAAATTATTGATGTCTGTCAAATGTCTAAAAATCTTTTCATGTTTCAAGTGCATACAATGTATTTTGTTTGTATAATTAACATTAAATTATATCGATTACTATGTTTTTGAATGTATGTTATTTCCAATATTATTTATAATTATTTTATTATCAAATTTCCAATAATATGTTATTTCCTCGATTTTTTTTAATTTTTTAGAGATTACTTATTTATTTATTAGTTATTTAGTCAGTTAGTTATTTAGTCAGTTAGTCAGTCCGTTAGTTAGTCAGTCAGTCGGTTAGTTAGTCGGTAAGTTAGTCGTTAGTTAGTCGGTCCGTTAAATTAGTCAGTCCGTAGTTAGTCAGTCAGTAAGTTAGTCAGTCAGTAAGTTAGTCAGTCAGTACAGTAGTTAGTCAGTCAGTCAGTCAGTAGTTAGTCAGTTAGTCAGTCAGTCAGTTAGTTAGTCAGTCAGTCATTTAGTCAGTCAGTTAGTCAGTCAGTCCGTTAGTTAGCCAGTCAGTCAATTAGTTAGTCAGTGAGTCAGTCAGTTAGTCCATTATTTAGTCCGTTAGTTAGCCAGTCAGTCAATTAGTTAGTCAGTGTCAGTGAGATAACTAATGAGTCAGTTTACTGACTAACTAATTGACAGTCAGTTAGACTAAGTTAGTCAGTCTGGACTAACTAACGGAGTGATTAATTGACTGACTAACTGACTGAACTACTAATAACTGACTGACTAACTGACTGATTAACTGACTGACTACTGACTAACTAACTGACTGATAATGACTGATTAACTGACTGACTGAACTGACTAACATAAACTGAATACTAAAAATTGAAATAACTGATAATAACTAAATAAATAATCTCTAATATTTAAAAAAAATCGAGAAATGGACAAATCTATTTCGGGTTTAGACCTTCGGATTTCGGCTTGTCGGAATTTTGGCTTGTCGGGTTTTCGGCTGTCGGAGTATGTCCCAGACCCAGTGTGCCGAATTTTAACCAACCTTTTGTAGCAATATGAATGAAACAAAAATTTGCATAAAATGTAAAACATAAATGTAATAATCATGTTTGTCTATCTGATTGTAACTAATCGCATTTGAAAATCTGTTCGTTATAAATAATCGTATACGAGACTTAATTTAAAATTAAAACTTTTTCTCGTCTACCCTTTATTTTTTTCTGAATTTTAAAATCCAAAATTTAAAAAAAAGGTAAAAACAAAAAAATCACAATATTAGTGAAGAAGGTTTAATTCTAGCATCCTTTGGCGAGATTATGGTAACCCTTTTGCTAGCTTGTCGTTTCGAGAAAACACCCTAAATATTACCTTTATCAATTTGGAGATTTCCCCCCAAACGAATTGAAAATTAATGCTTTAATATCTCAGCAAATAATGCAAAATGAATAATTCTTTTTTATACCTGGGGTATTTTGAAGTTGCTGAACATTTTTATGTAAAAAAAATTGGGTGTTGCTATTGGAATTTTCAAAGTTGGTACTCATTTTAATATGTAGACGACCCCTTATACAATTTTGGTTGCCAGTTCTTAATTCCTTACTCTATTTCCTGAAAAATGACACCTTGCACAAAATTCCTTGACCAATATCAGCCGAAATATGAAGGGTGGAACCTTTTTTTTTCCCCCCAGCTGTACTTAGGAATTGTTTTAGAAAAAAGTTTTGAAGATGAAGCTTCGAATACTTAAAAGTATTGTTCATTATTATAAATCAAAATAAAAATGTTTATAAAAAGTTTTTTACTTGTGTTCAACGAACTAAATTTTTCAATGTACAATACAAGGTATTTAGAATCTAAATTGGGTTTTAAAGCTTTTAAGATTGAATGCATCGTAAGCTGTGTGAAATTTGATGGAGACACTTAACAGAAATGAAGAAATGCCCTGAGTACCAACTGTCTTGTTTTTATGTCATTTTATTATTATTATTTTCTGAGTTGATTCTTTTTTCTCCAGAATTAACTATAAATACTGAATAAATATTGCATTAAACTAAAACACTAATTACAATAAACTGATAAAAATAAAATGTAAATAAAACATACGTGTACAATCTTACATTATATTTATCCTACCAGGTAAATAGCCATCTTTTGTTACGTTTAATGAAATAAGTTTTTATATACACTTTGAACAAAATAATAAATATCCTTAAATATGTATTTTTTTATATTTTCATTTCATCACACATTTAAATACTTTTTCAAAAGCAAACCCAGAAATTTTGAAACTTTTGATTTGCCACAAAAAACATATGTCCACACTTGGCTTTAGAAAATGAAATACTAGAACAAATAACACTCATATTTCAAGGTGAATTACGTATTGGCTTATTTTTTATGGGAAAGATTTTCCTTCAAGTTTTCGTGATTTATAGCCATGGTCGTGGATTTATTCCGTATAGATTTCCGAATGCTTTTGTATTAATCTTGTGTAATATGACGCAGGACTTTCACAAGTAGTTTAATTTTTGAAAAAATATTATTTTATGAATGTGAAAAAATATCTTATACTTAATCCATCACTTCATTTTATCCTATCGTTTTAAAACATGTCGATCATTATTTTGATTGTTTCTAATAGCTTTTAATAGAAACTCGATATTTGCATGAAAACCTGTTCCACAAAGTTTTAATACTTACATTTGTAATACTAACTGAACACAGGTTATTTATAGACCTTTAATAAAAAAAATTGTTTTGAATGAATACAATATTTGGCAAGTACTATTTTTAAACAAATAAAATATTTGCCGGAAGTTTGAAAAGTATTCGTTCACAGTTTAACACAGAAATTTTTATAATCATTTAAAATATACTTTTATTAAACATTTTTTACCTCGTTAAAGTATTAAGCATTAAAACATGTAAAACAAAATACTTTAAGTTGGCTTAAAAGTATTTTTACATGTGTTCTCTTAAAGCTAGACAAAATTATAAATAAATCCTCAGTTTAAAAAGGAAAAATTATCTCGACCTTCAACTTATTTTTTGTGTGTCTAAATGTGGAAATAACAAATCCATAATTCAGGTAGAGCTATTGAAATGTTTATGTAATAAAAATACTTTTTGAAAATATTATGAAATAATAACCAAGGTAGTATATTCTTTCTTGTCCATATACAAATATAGCACAAGGAAGTAAAAGTTTCAAAAAACTCATATTCTAGGACTTTAATTCTGAAGAATTATTTATGTTAAGGGAAAAAGGCCAATGTCTAGTTTTTAAAAGTAACACATAAAGCATTTTTCTATTCAGATCCAGAATTGCCTTTCTTTGTTTACATGAAAAACTAGTCTTTCAGAAAGCAAATTGCCTGTCTATTTCACTGAGCAAATACGCATAGCTTTGATGATTTCCTTGTTTTACAGGAACAAAAGTTCTTTTGACTGTGTTAATTAGGATAGAAGATAATTATTGTCAGAGCGATGGTAGAAACCTTGACATATAAGTTCATGTGTTGTTTAAAATAAAAATAAAATAACGGAAACATTCATAGATTGTACAACGCAGCGACTAGTAATATAAAACATGTTCGTTCACTAGTTATACTAAACATTTTATAATAAAATACCCACGGAGAGCTATATAAGTATATTTGATAATTATTAGGAATTATTTTGATCTGAAATCTTACTAATAGTTGAAAGAAATATACGGATCAGTAGAGTGCAAAAAAAAAATCCACATGGAGGTAAACATCTCAGACATTTTACATAAAACTGTAAAGATTAACTTTAAAATAAAAAAAATAATGGGTAAGAGAAAAAAGTTAATAAATGGATGGAAATTAATCAAATGGAAAGGGAATTAATCAAAGCATGTTTACACGCTGTGTAAATCTGCCCCAAACATGACACTTTAAACTTTCCTCGTTGTTCCATTAAAAAGCGTGTTAGAATTACTGAGCAAATAAATGTATAAATGTTTCAAAATATTCTCAAAATGCAATCTATTAAAAAAAAATTCAAAAATTATGCAGCTTTAACAGTAAGAAACAACGATATAGAACAGCTCAAATTTAACTCAGTAGAACAAAAAAAAATCGATGTAATATCTGGAAACATTCGTTTTGAAACTCCTATGGTTTGATAAAAAAAAAGATAAAAAATCCGCTCATTATTGCATGTGTCTTGATGGGAAATGCTCGTGTTACTCTAGTGCGTCTTTAATTCAAACCAACCAAACCTCAGTTAAGGTGGTTGCACACGTTGAAAAAGGCATTTTTGAAAAAATTGATTATATTTTTTTACTGTTGTTATTAATTATTACCCAGATTTTTTGTTGTTTCTGAAAACTGTCATCATTTTATTGTTGCCGCAATTAGAACTGAAACGTAGTAAGTATAATTTAGTAACGGTCAGTAGCACTAGAATCAACCAGATGTTGAAACTTTAAATGCGTTTTTCTCGCATTTCAGTTTTTCATTAAATAGCTTCAGTTGGAAAAAGATAACTCAAAAAGCTATTGAGTAATTTAAAAAAATCTTTTTTCTACTAATTTAAGAAATTGTTGTCTGGGGAATATACCTAAAAACCGTGGAAGAAATATGTTTTTTTATTTTTTTTATTTTTGTTTGGCCTATTAATCATTTTGACACACCGTAAAAAAATGTGGAATATCAGACTCTTTACGACTACTAATAATATTTTTATTATTTTTAAATAAAATCTTTTAGTTTTAGGTATATTCCTTAGATATAAGTTTACAGTTTAACTTGGGGTTTTTATTTTCTTAGTAGGTCGAACAGTTTTTTTTCTAGCCTAATTGAAGTTTTTGACAAAAAAAACTGCAAAAACATGCATAAAATAACCATATTTTTAAAAATTTGGTATATATGCCAAATTTTACTTGCTATACGTATATATAGTTATTTCTTTCAGATACACACAAAAATACTACCAAAGTTGTTTTCTAGTTCATACTTTTAAAAAAGTGGTCCGAACGTGTACAGATACCTTAAAAGGATATTGTGTTGATGCATGTACCTCATAGTCAAGTGGCAAGCCGACGCTTGTGAAGGCACTGGGTGACATCGTACGCAACTTCGGGTATTTGGAGCATATTTAACGTGCAATCCCCTTACATGGGTAGGCAATTTTTCAAGGGGATTTTCAAGGACTTTTTCAAGGGGATTTGTGGACTTCTGGGCTGCACAGACCTTATAAGATCAGCAGTTATTTTGGCAATGTCCCAATGTGGACAAGCATATTTTTCGGGAAGACGGGGCTCTTTGATTTTCGGGGCTGATTCAGGGTAATAAGGTAACAATAGTACAGGGTGTCCGTAAAAGAATGTCCGAGTTTCAAATTGTGACCTGACATCACGCCTTGTGATTTCTTCCTTTGGGGCTTCGTAAAAGATCGGGTCTACGTTCCACCTCTAACAAACGATTTACCAACCTTGAAAGGTAGAATTGCACAGGCTGTTGCTTCCATTACTACGGACTTGCTGGAGACAGTATGGGAAGAATTGCATTTTCGTTTGGATGTGTGCCGTATCACTGAAGGCGCACACGTTGAGCACTTATAGGAAAAACTAGGTTAGTTTTCCTTCAATGTCATGCATGATTTGTTATATTTAGTATAAAATAAACTCCTGTAATATACCATTAAAACTCGGACATTCTTTTACGGGAAAATAAGATTAAAAACAACAATAACGAAAATTGTAAAAATAGATACTGATATAATCAATAATACCAGACACATAAAACTAATAAAATTATCTATATATAGTTATTGAATTTTCATTCCCAAAAATGGCGTCTATTTTGTCCAAAGCATAAAAAAGGAAGCATTGACCATTTTGACCTATATATTTTACGAAGATGGATGAGAAACGGGTTGTTAATCTCACACTAAGAAAAATATATGGCGTAAAAAGAGTTGCCAGTTCTTTGTAAAACTTAACTTTGGAAATTTAAGAACGAAGAGAGAAACTTAAACAAGAAAGAATGGAATGAAATGTCATCGGCGTCATATTCTTTAGCAAAGTTTGAATGGACATTTTTTTTTAATGTAATGTACGGATTTCTGTTATAGAACTTGATATCTAAAAGATGAAAAATAAAATTGTTTCAATCAAAGAGGTAAATAGACATGTTATAACTTCAAATAAAAAGAAAAATTATTTTGCAATTCTTTTAACTTTAACTATTTTCAACGCGTTTTTTTAAATTTAATTGCTAAAAAGTTAAAAGTATTCCATAATATATATTTTTTAATTTATCTGTCTTCATAATTCCAATACTTCCTTTTTCATTTTTTTAAAATTATTTAGAATAAAAATAAAAATAGAACCTCCTATACCTCTTTTTGAACAAATAATGGGAACCATCAAAGAGTATCATCGTGCCATACATTACGACGTCATTCCAGAATTTTTTTTTAATAATTGAAGTACTTCGAATTCAATTTTTTACTGAAATATTGAATGACTTCTATTTTCGATGAACTGTATTTTTGACAAATCACACTTGTCTGTATCAATTGTTGTTTGGGCTGTGAAAGTAGGTGACGGATACGTGGACGAACATAGCTTTTATAAAGGGTTCCACTGTTTTCGTTATTAACCTGGTTTGAAACCTAAAATAAAGTTCGTACGGTAAAAGCTACAAAAAACCTCTAAAGCAAAATTTGCCAATATTTTTTTTATAATTATGTTTCTGCAACAATTTTTTTAAATAAAAAATTCCTTAATATACTGTTACTTTGACCTCATCATCACATATTTTCTAAATCTACGCAACAAAACTGCTTAGAAAAATAAAAATAGAAGATTGCTCTTGGCATAAATAGAAAATGTTTCAACTTACTGAACCCATGACAAATAATTTAATAGTCTTTTTTAAAAAAAATCAAAATACGTGGAAATTTAATACATATACTACAAATAACAAGTAATTAGTTCCTAGAAAAATTAAAATCAGGTAAAATCTTAAAAAATATTTATTATCCTTGCTGTTTTACCATTCAATTCTCAAAAATTGAAAACTATTGTTCTTTGTCACATACCCTGTTACTATAAAATAAAAGGAAAAAAACAATTTTGACGTACTTTCTACTTCTATAAAATTTATACTAGCAAAAACATTTTTAATTACTGACAATTAAAGAAACGTCACATGAAATTAGAGTTTCAATAAGCTTGTCCAATAGAGATACGTTTTATTAGATTACTTTCATTCATATTTAATTGTTGAGCTAAAATTGAAACCCGTTATTGATTTTCAATCACTTTCTGCAAGTCTTTAATTTGGGACACTAAATTGTGTCGGAAATTGCGTGCTTAAATCAGCCCTTAGACCTATGGAATTGAAGTTTTCCTGATACACGAAAAAGTTTAGACACTCTTTGGATAGAAACACAAAAAATAGCGGTGTGAAACGCCACACGACTTTCTATTAACACTCAGTAACATAATTTTATACGGAAATAGTTGCAGTTTGTAGACTCGGCATTTATAGCGTGTACCTTTAACTGGTGGCCGATCACCTTTGACAGCAAGTTTTTGAAAAATCTATTTCAACCATGACACCATGACAATGAGCGATTTTATTATTACTTATGAATATAAAAATAGTTTTAAGAAAGTAAATAAAAAAAATATATATTTTTATTCATAATTTGTGGAAAATTATAGTAAAATATGTTTCAAAAATCACGTTTACGCAAAACGTGATATCTATACAAACTTTTAAATTTTTACATCGTTTAAATTTTAATATGCTTAACAAACATTAATTTAGGTCATGAACTAAAATCATTAAGATATTAGTGCCTAAAATGTATTTATAGGCAAAAGTTTGTAGTATTATATCGAAAACACATCGAAACAAGATAGTAACAAGCATATAAATAGTTTTAAAATATCCAATTCTTAATAGTTTTACACGATTCTGGTTCAAAACCTTCTTCATACTGTTTTAAAACAACTGTAAAAATTTGGAAGCAATTGATAATAAAGAACTTCAGTTTTTATGTTTTGCGTAAACTCAAAATCTCAGAAATTCTATTGAAAGAATATGACTTCCGGTTTCGCAATTTCTTGGGAGAGCTCGCTTTGAAGTTCGGTTCTATTAAACGGTAACTTCGGTTCTATTAAAGCTAGAAACTAAAATGAAACAGATTTAGATAGCTAAACGTTCATTTTATATTAAAAAGCAAAAAACAAAATTTTGATATTTAAGTCGATTTTTGCTGAAAAAAGGTGATCGGATACCTTAAGCTCTCATGTTAACAAGAAAGACTACATCCCAGAACACCTTAGACAATTGGCCTTGGAAAACCTATGTCACATTCCAAACAATGCCATTAAAATATTTACTGATGGTAGTAAAATTGACAACCTAGCAGGTAGTAGCATTTATATCGAAACTCCTCATATCAATATGACCCTTTCTCGTCGTAATCCTAATTACTGCTCAGTCTTCAGAAGTGAATTGATTGCAATAGACCTGGGTCTAGAAGCTATTCTCTCTGAAGAGGATTATGGTGACCTATTGATCTTGTCTGGTATCCGTAGTTCTCTTCATCATCTTAGTAACTGGCTACTTGTAGGCGACAAGATCAGTATCTCTATTCTGACTAAACTAAAGCTCATTTCACTCAATCATGACGTTAATTTGCAATGGATACCTTCACATGTGAATATCCACGGGAATGAAATGGCTGATAATCTTGCTAAGGAGGGATTCTCCCTTTTCCGCACTTACTTTTCTGGAGCTATACTCGCGAGAAAAATCAAAAATTTCGACGGAGTGGAAAACACCCCTCCACCCATAATTGGTACACTCTTAAGACAAACGAGCGATTTTAACTCAGTCTGAGTTAATTTCAACTCCTTTCCGTGCCGAAAATGCACTTCCCCTATAGGAGTGGATTTCACTATTTTTGCGGAGTGGGTAAAAGAAATAAAAGAAAACAATCTACTTCCTACACTCTTAAAACGAGCGGTTTTAACTCAGTCTGAGTTAATTTCCACTCCTTTCCGGTTCCGAAAATGCCCTTCACCTATAGGAGTGGATTTCACTCTTTTGTTTTAAGAGTGTACATGGTCTCAAAACCGGGTTTGTCCTTTGACTTCAAGTGCGACAGACGTACCCGGACCGCACTCTCAAGACTCGTCAGCGGTCACATCAAGTGCCTCACATTCAACAAGGGCAGGAAGACCTTCGCCACCTGCACCACATGCCAAAGTCATCAGGCATCTCCTGAATACCTTTTGGATTGCATGGGTCTCTGATTTTTATTGCAAACCTCTTCTAGTCTTCGACTATCTTACAGTCAACGAACTTGTGGATCTTGTCTGACTCCGTCAGACAAGGAGGATAAGAAACAGCAACACTACAGAAATTCGGTTAAATGTTGTTGTTTTTTTAGAAATACTTTTAAATCTACACTGCTCAAAAGAATTAGGGGAGTGCATGGTTTAAACCATTTCACCCCCAATGATTCCATTTGGAATCATCAGCTTGCGATTTTTTTTCTCACTAAGTTGAGCTCGCACTTATTTATCGTTAGATTGAAGAATCATTTTTTTTGAAGAATTAAATAATGTTTGTTTTAATTAAATGAAAATATAAAAAACATGATAAAATAAAATTTACTCCCAAAAAATTTTATGAAATAAATTGACCCAAAATTCTTCACGATTGTATTCTTAGATGTTTAAAAATTGATTTTAACTTTTTTTAGCAAATAAAATTTTGAAAAATTATTGTTATATTTTATTCAAAATTTAGGATAACATTTTCCCCCCTTAAATATTAGTTTAAAATTAAGATTCCCCCCCCCCCCTGTTTTTTACCATTTCATTCTGGATGCATAATGAATCTATTTAACAAATTTTAGATATTTAGAATAAAAAATAAAACGTTGGAACTGAAAGGTTTAACAAAAATACCAAAAATGCTCCCCTAATTGTTTTGAGCAGTGTATAAGCTTCTATCGCAGCTACCCTTTAAAGAATGCGCCATTTTCTCGAAAGCATCATTATAACTTGTGACAGGTTCTACTAACTTGTGTAACGAATTTGACGTCCGTAGCTTCTTTAGTTCGAGATGCAGAGTGGTTCTCGGCAGACAGAATGACAGAAAATAATCTGAAAGATGAACCAATGTTTCCAAACTACTTTTTTATAAACCGCACCCCCCAAAACGTGTAAAGACAATATCTATTCGGATCTGAATATTTATTTCGGATTTCCGACCCCATCTTTTATTACCTTATATTTCATATTTGGTATTTGAAAGCAATAAGGCTTTTGTATTTCTCTCACATTTATTCTTATGTTGTTCCAAATGAGATCCAGACAGGAAAAAAATATTTGTGATTTCAGTTTCATTAAGGTTAAAAATTATCTTTAAATATATAATGTAGAAATGTAGAAATAATCAATAAATATATATAATATAGGTGGTTATTTACCATTTGATATATATAACAATGATAACTAATAGAAGCATTTTTTCCTCTGGTTAGAATTTATATATTTGAAACTGAATCCGTCAGTTTCTTTTTGTTATTAAAAAACAAGCATTCTTTGATAAAATTTAAACTGGTGAGCTGTTTCCGTCAGTCAACCTCTTTATTCTAAAGAATTAAAATACATGACATTCTTCTTTGCTCAATTTTAAGGACAACCAAACCAAAACTCATGTACAAAAACACGAAAACAATAATGTTAAAAAAAAGACTGATGTCCAACTACAGTAGAACTACTGTTCTTTAAAAGAACATGGGTCATGTTTCTACTCAGCTAAATAAATTTCCAAGAAAGTTTTCCAAGCAAATGTCACTCAACAAAACTAAACACAAGTGTAAAAAAGAACAAAGAACGAGGAAGAAAACGGTGACATTCCTCTGTCTTGTTAAAGCTTTTTTTTTAAAGTTTTTTTTTTACCTTTAGTGATATAATATTAAATTTATTCTGGGTCTATTGCTGTTCTTTTGACAAAAAGTGCAAAATCAGCTGTCAGATTAGTTTGTGCTTGAGTACCCAATTGTTCAAGATGTCGTTTAAATATTTGACTGTTTTATTTCTAATTAAATGTTGGGGGTTTGCTTTATCACTCTAGTGATTGAATGGATACTTCCATCTTTATGATTTCAAAGTTTCCATCGTAATTTTTCACTTCATTAGAGTTAAATAGCCAGCACTCGTTATTGTTTTAGCGTCTGCAATTAATTTATGTCAGGGTTTTGGATGTCTAGCTTTTACGTTTTTCAGTTTTTCTATTTGACAAAATTGTTTTATATTTATATTTTTCATTTTTATAGTCACCTTGCATCCTTTTTTGGTTTTCATTTATTGGTTTTTATTCACTGAGGACGGAACTTAGTGTAAATCCCGAAGCTGTTGTATGTTGCTTTTTTTTAAACTCTTATTAATAATGCACAATTTTTGTAACTTTTTATTCGTCGGAGAGATTATCTTTCCCATAGACATTGCCTAATTTAGTAATTACTATCAAAGCATTTAGTTTAAAACAAATTTTTCAGGGGAAATATTATTAGGTTGTTTAATTATTATTATTAATAATACATAGTTTATCAACGGTTGTCCACAATAGTCAAATAATTATAAAAAAAAGGCCAAATAACAACATATTATTTTCCATGGAACTTTTTCGATCAGATGTAAATAATTAGATTGCTGATTTAACTTATTTCAAAATAAAGTAATTTAAATAGCTTTATCTTTAAATTGAATGCACAAAAAATGTAAGAAAATACGTTTATAAATTCAATACAAAGAGCTGTACCTAAAGCAACATTTTTTCTTGCTCTACAAATTAGGCTTTTCTTACACCTGAAAGTTCCAAGGGCCCCTCTGATGGACTATTGTTGTTAACTTCGTAAGTGAAATACCAGAATTCATTGAAATGAAGCGTGTCTTCAAAATGCACTTTCTTTCTTGAATTTCATGGTTAGATCTGACAAAACTGTAAATAATATTTTTATCGTTGGCTTGTTTCAGGTGATGTATCTTTCCAATTTTCATTCCTGTCTTCATTAAATAAGTGATCCAATTGGTGCTATGTTCCCCCGAGACATTGAGTCACCAATCGAGGCTAGGTAAAAAATATATTTTCATTTTCAGCATCTGTGTTGCCACTCAAGACCTGCAACATACCCATAAAAGGGTCCCAAGTTCCTTAAACTGTAGCTAAATTCAAATTTATTATTCGTTCAAAATTATTTTGAAAATATAGAAATAAAAAGTTTTTATTTTATTTTAAAATTATACTTTGCAAAGTTTAATTTTGTTTTACATTGCCATCAAGTTTTATTGTTCTGTAAGCAAATAAATTACATTAGCTGAAAATTCTATAAATAATAATTTGATTTCTTTTTTGAAAATGTGTTTTCTGATATTTAATTTATGTCATTTTTTGTAATAAACATATAAGATTTTATTTTGCAAAAATATTTTTTTTCTATCACGAGGAAATAACATAATATACTCATCTTTTTACAGACAATAATTATTATAATTACAGTGAGTACTAAATTTGAAAGTTTATATAGTGTTTTTTTTTTCGTTTAATAACAATTTGAATGACAACTGTCAAATTGAATTTTGTTAAATGATATTTTTCTATATTGTAATATATCATTAAACAAATATAAAAATAATATTGTATTCACAGCAAGAGTTAAAATTACAAAATATTATGTTAAGCATGTTTACTCAAAATCAGCTGAATATCAGTTAAATTTTTGTCAAGTTAGAGCAAAAGAAAAGAGTTTTGTATAAAATTCTTTCGGCTTCAATTACAACAGACAAAGTACTTCGTTTCATTTAGTTTCTGAAGATTGCAAATAAAATTCACTTATCTGAGTTAACTTACTTTAAACGACTTTATGATAAGAAATTATCTATTTTACTTGACAAAAAATTATTTAAATTAATTTTTTAATTCTAAAATCGAGAATATCTTTTTGAAAATATACTTGTGGAATATTTCCAACGCCAGGCATATTTCTTAAGTTCTACTAAACTACAAATTTTATAGAAAGTTCGTCTCGTTATAGATCCAAATCTTCTTCAAAACATAAAGTTTTAATAATGCCTCCCAAGAATGCATTTATATGTTCGAAATATTCAGGTCGAGGAATTTTAGATCAAAAACTTTCTTGATTGGAAGACAGAATTTTGAGCTCATATGTTCTTTAACGTATCAGTGAATAGTGAGAATAAGCTTTACATATCTTAAGAAGTATAAAGTATTATATTTTGTAATGAGATAATCTATAATACAGTTAGGCTATTAAAGGAAATACCGCATTTACTTTTTGTTTAAATTAAGGAGATGGAAAAAAAAACTTTTATGTTTTATAACTTTTATGTAGTATATTTTATAAAATACTATTTTCAATTTAATGTCATAATATAATGAAAGTAAAATATTGTTATATTTCAAAAAGACTATTTAGGTTAATCTTTGAGAGATTTAGGATAATCTTTGAGAGATTAGTTTAATCTTTGAGAGATTTTGCAATAAAAGTATTGTTATTTTCAATAATAGTAAAATAGAATTATGTTTTAAAAATAATTTTACAACGACTATTTTATTGATGATGATTTAATACACTATTTTAATCATGTTCTGAAACTAATTATCTAATTAGAAGTTACAAATTTTTAGAGACTAAAACACGTATATACAGAAGTTTAGCTTAAATTCATACTGTACATATCTTTTAATATTTTAAACTAAACTAAAAAAAAAAACTAAACTCCTCGGTGCAACAGCCCATTAGTGGGCCAAGGTCTGCCGTGCCCATTTCAGCTTTCGTAACCTAGGGCTCTGAGGTGCTAGGCATATGTCCCGGTAAGGTGGTAAACCTCACGCGGAACCCCCGTTGTTTAGTTCCCAAGCATGATTGGTACCCATTTTATCGACCCACTTAAGGGCTGAAAGGATGGGTCAACCTTGCCCAATCCGGGATTCAATCCCCGGACCTGTGGCATGGCAATGCGAAGCACTACCACTAAGCCACACACTGGGCCTCCTCTTTTGATATTACACATATAATATTTCACGTTATACAAATTCTATTTCCACTATATTCTTTTATTTTATTAATGTAAGCTTTTAAAGCCACACAGTTTGTTATTTTAAACAAATACACTTCACGTAATCTGTAAGAATTTGTATAAAAATAATTCTGATTAAGAAGCAGTGATAATAATTTTGTATTCAGTTTCCCTTGATAAGGTGTAATATTTAACGGTCTTCGAAGATGAAATGGAATTTTAAATTTAGCTACTTCGAAAGCAGAAAAGCAAATACTTTTCAACAAACAAAAGTAATTGTATCAGGAAAATAAGATGTGAAAAATAAAAGTTTAACATTGATAGTCTTACTTTTGCATTTGAGAAAAGCAGATAACGACAATCTTTAAAAGGAAAATCAAAAGTTATATCACATTTGTACAAAATTTCATTTACTTTTATTACTTTGAATCATAGGCTTTGTTTTGAACTGAAGCTTATGTAAAAACTATCTTCTGTGTTTCAACGCTTCAAAGCTCTTGAGTGCTATCATTTTGTATTGTTGGAATTTGGTGTTATCTTTAATGTATTTCGATTATCTTACAAAAGGAAACGGGTCGGAAATAGAAAATGAGATTTTGTCAGAGAATATTATCTTTTGAAGGTATAAAAGTCGCTTTGCTTAATGCGTTACATTTTCAGTTACATTTCGTTAATGTTAATAATGGAAGATTCTTCCACGTTTCAGCGCAATATATGAAAGGACACTAAAATGAACATTTATTTAAAGCTTCTTTCGCATTGAAAAAAGTTTTTAAAAAATTTGAAAACTATTTTTAGAAACGTATTGGAGGACTTTAAAAAACTATTTTAAAACAGAAAATCTGATTCAAATGTGATATTTTTTTGCAAGAGGCATTTTCAATTCATTCTCATTTTACGTAACAATGAGTAAAGTTTAATGTCATGAAGTTCAATAACATTTTAAAAAAATTAGAAACTGTGTTAGTCGAAACTAAACCACTTGTTTTCACAGAAGAATTTTTTAAAACTATTTTTTTAAAATATTCAATAACATATTGAAATGAATGTCAATTCCGTTGTTTAAGTTGTTGAAAACTGAACAGATCACGACATTGATTTGGCTGTACGCATAAAATACATATTCCTAGAATTTCGGGATAAAAGCACTTGTATAAAGTTTCCTGGTCTTTGCAGGAAAAATCTAAAACTGAATATGCAGTTTGCAGTTTCCTCTACGAGATTAAGAACCCCAGAAAAAAAACCCTATTCAATAGTTTCAACTCGTAGCCAGAGAGAATATACTTACAAAAATAATGGTTTTTATAGAAGGTTTTTCAATTGTGAATGAAGAATATGAAATTGCATTTGTCAGCAGTATTTTTTAAATTAAAAAAATATTATAGACACGCTGTAGTAGTAATGTTTAAAGTATATTTGTCGCTTGAGTGAGTTGATCTGCTTGCTCCCTATGATCCCGAAATTTAAACAATATTTTTGAAAAGTTTTAAATGTATTTAAAAAAGTACAGATATCTTTTGCTTTTCTAAAAGTTGAGGATATGATGAACTCTCTGTATCAGAGAAAAATATAAGTTTATCACTCCAAGAACAACACTTTACTTTTGAAATACTTCGTAAATACGACCGACCAGCAGAGCACACTCATCCATGGGTTTTTTGCTAACAAACCTTTTAATTCTTACTTTCACTTCCCCAACTATTGTACAGCAGTTAAAATGTAGCCGAAGGGTACTATTTAACGATAGTTATTTTTGTGCAAAAATAAGCTTTGATTTTTATTTCTTCTGGGACATTTGGTGTGCGGTTTTCGAAAATGCGATGAATTTTGGGTTGCCTGATTTTAATGTAGCATACATAATGCGAAATTATAATATGTTTGGCTAATGCGAAATTATGATATGTCTATAAGATCGACTTTAAAGGAATCAGAACTTTCTTACGAAAGAAGCATAAATTTTTAAAGTAGCGAAATAACTTTCTCGTTACATTATACTTAGTTGGACAACTTTCTCATATCTCTACGTTTTGTGGTTCCGACGTAGATATATTTCGGATAAACAGACAGACTCACAGTTATACAGTATTAGTATAGCTAAAAAAATTTAATTCCTAGAGTTTGAATTTAATGAAAAGTAACACAAACGTTAAACGTAGAAGTATATTAAATATTTTAAACCAAATTTATCAAACTAAAAGTTCAATAAGGTTAATATGTTTACGTCATTTTTTTATTTGCAGCTGTAATCACGTTTCACTTCATTAAAAATCATTTAAGTCTTCATTTTTTTTTAGTTCGAAGTTATAGGATGAGAAAAAAAAGGTAACGTTTAATTAATGTTGATGTAATCTATAATAATAAAAGAAAGAGTCTGTCTGTATGTCTGTGGATCTAAAAAGACCTACTTATACTGCCAGAAATTCGAAATTTTTTAGATAGATTCCCTTTATAAAATGAACAAAAAAATTATTAAAATTGAAATTGCTTTTATTTTCTTGCCTTCAGAAACTAAATTAATGATTTGAAAAATAATTGAACGTGCCAATGAGCTAAATGTTTTTTTTTTAAAAAAAACCAGAATGGAGGTTTTGACGTGAAATAACATTGTTATAGAATTATGGTTAATTTTGAACTTATCAGGAAAATTGCGATGGCAGTAAGTTCATATTGAAGATTTTTGTGATATGAGGATGTGCATTTTATAGTGATGTATTTTTATTTTGGAATTTTAAAGCAATATAAGTAACGAGGTTTTATTCTTTATAATGAACGGGAACAAAGGCAAAGCTTATTATCCTATGGCAAATTAAATGACACATATACTTCGATCGGTTTGATATTCTTTTAGTCCGTGCGAAGAATGGGTATTTATTTGCTAGTTAACAAATATATACTTAATTTGGCTAATTTAATTAAATTTTCAGGAATTACACAAGCACCGACTATTGAATGAAGTCTAATTTGGAATGTAAGATATTCCATTTATTTTAATGACTACCTATTTAAAACACAAAAACATTAAATAACTTATTAAGTCCTCTCTATTTTAGCAGCCCTCTTATTTCAAAATAGAACTCAGCTCATTTACATAAGCTAAAGCGAACTTGTAAAGGGTCGACCAACATTGAAATAAGAAGGAAAGTAATGAATGCATAGTGAAACTCTTTCATTTAATGAACTTTATGTTTAATTTCCCAGCAAACTAAATGAAGGTTTAATTGAAGGTTTACTGGGAGATGACAACAAAGTAGCTTTCTTAATGTGAAATCACGTTTTAGAGTGTCTTTAAATGGGGGTTCTGAATACAAGTGAACCAAGTCCATAAAAATCTTTGTGCTAAAGAGGTTTAAGGTTAAGGCTTTACAACAAAATAATCTCTTGAAATTTTACTATTTTTGAATGAATCTTCATATAGTTACTGCATGTAATAGTGCTGCTAACTCGGAAATGACACAAAGTGGACTTGGTTCACTTGCATTATGAATCCTCCAAATGTGCGTTAGTAATTTAGCGTTTGCTTAAAATTGAACATTGGAATTTGGCCCTCATAAAATTGTTTATAATTATTGTAATACTCATACTTAGTTCTTTATATTAAGAGGGACTGTCAGTTCCATAGAATTAATGCATTACTTTTGAAATCACAACTTTTGCAAAAGAATTGCTTTTCCATGTTATCCCATTTTCACCAGGTACGGGAATCATCATAACATCAATTTAATACAAAATTGAAAAGAAAATAACATCCGGTTATTTAATTATTAATTAATAAAGTCTTAAAATAGTGTCGCCATCTGCTGTATATTTTTGGCATTTTAAAACTTCAAAAATATATTATTAAATAACTAGATAACATTTTTGTTTCAAATTTGTTTCATTTCGATGTTATTTTGATTCCCATACCTAGGGAAAAAGGGTTAACATGACAAAGCAATACTTTTGCGGAAGTTGCGATTCTAAAACTAATGTATTAGCTCTATGGGACTGACAATCACTCTTAAGGGTATAATGTAAGAGATGCTGATACGTAAAATTATCGCTGTTGAGGTTTACTAATTTTCCGCTATAGTGTTTAAACCTAACTATATTTAAAAAGTATTACTAATCAAACTTACTTTAATATATTATTTAATGGGTAACACTAAATTAGGAAACACATATTATTTTAGATTACATTTTTTAATGATTTTATTTTTATGGATTTTATATATTCTTTTACACTAGATGAGTAAATATACAGTATAAAATACCATCTATATATCGGAATTTTATACTCTGTTAGGAACGGAAAATGTTAGTATACAGATATTCTAGAAGAATAAAAGTCGTTCAAAGCATTTCGAAGTGATCTCAAAGTTACCAAACGTCTAACCTAATACTCATTTTATTTTTCTGCTGATAAGGTGTAATATTTAACGGTCTTCGAAGATGAAATGGAATTTTAAATTTAACTACTTTCAAAGCAGAAAAGCAAATACTTTTCAACAAACAAAAGTAATTGTATCAGGAAAAAAAGATGAAAAATAAAAGTTTAACATTGAAAGTCATACTTTTGCATTTGAGAAAAGCAGATAACGACAATCTTTAAAAGGAAAATCAAAAGTTATATCACATTTGTACAAAATTTCATTTACTTTTATTACTTTGAATGATAGGCGTTGTTTTGAACTGAAGCTTATGTAAAAACTATCTTCTGTGTTTCAACGCTTCAAAGCCTCTTGAGAGCTATCATTTTGTATTGGAAGGAATTTGGTGTTATCTTTAATGTATTTCGATTATCTTACGAAAGGAAACGGGTCGGAAATATAAAATGAGACTTTGTCAGAGAATATTATCTTTTGAAGGTATAAAAGTCGCTTTGCTTAATGCGTTACTTTTTCAGTTACATATCGTTAATGTTAATAATGGAAGATTCTTCCACGTTTCAGCGCAATATATGAAAGGACACTAAAATGAACATTTATTTAAAGCTTCTTTCGCATTGAAAAAAGTTTTTAAAAAAATTGAAAACTATTTTTAGAAACGTATTGGTTTAATTGGAGGACTTTAAAAAAAACTATTTTAAAACGTAAATTCTGATTTAAATGTGATATTTTTTTGCAAGAGGCATTTTCAATTCATTCTCATTTTACGTAACAATGAGTAAAGTTTAATGTCATGAAGTTCAATAACATTTTAAAAAAATTAGAAACTGTGTTAGTCGAAACTAAACCACTTGTTTTCACAGAAGAATTTTTAAAAACTATTTTTTTTAAATATTCAATAACATATTGAAATGAATGTCAATTCCGTTGTTTAAGTTGTTGAAAACTGAACAATTCACGACATTGATTTGGCTTTACGCATAAAATACATATTCCTAGAATTTCGGGATAAAAGCACTTGTATAAAGTTTCCTGGTCTTTGCAGGAAAAATCTAAAACTGAATATGCAGTTTGCAGTTTCCTCTACGAGATTAAGAACCCCAGAAACAAAAAAAACCCTATTCAATAGTTTGAACTCGTAGCCAGAGAGAATATACTTACAAAAATAATGGTTTTTATAGAAGGTTTTTCAAGTCTGAGTTAATTTCTACTCTTTTCCGGTGCCGAAAATGCACTTCCAATATAGGAGTGGATTTCACTATTTTGTTTCAAGAGTGCATTTTAGGCCATTTATACAAATTGGATGCTCTCGAACTACAGATCAATACGAGTTGCATTATATTTGAATTTTAATGGGTGAGTTTACTTGAAACCAGTTAGTGAAACGAAATCGACAGTGCATTTTTAAAATAGTATTTACAGTTTATTTACGCACAGTGTGATGGTAAAAGAACTGCCCCTGTGCTTTTTGATGTGATGTAAAATTTATTATGTCGTTCACCGCCGAAAACGTTTGCTTCACTGGCAGTGGTTGGATGCACCCATCTTCTCTGATAAAACGGTATTGTAGTAAGTGGTTCATGCGACCTTATTTGTCGTACAAACATCAATTTAAAATCTAAAACACTTCAACACTGTGCTATAAAAATTTAACCACAAAATGTGTTGTAATTTTACATATTTTTTTTACAGTGTCAAAACAAATATATGCATGAATACTGCCACTGCTAGAAGAGAGACTGTATCTGAAATTTTGGCGTTTTTGAGTAATTAGCTTTCATACACATAAAAATAGGTAATCTGTCTGATTTTGAAAGTCAGTAAGCGTAACTATATCAACTTGTTATTTTACTTTAGCTTTTAATAAAACGATTTTTTTTCCATTTTCTCAAAACTAAGTTTTTGCAAATACTGTCTTTCTTCTTACAGTGACAGAATAGTAAGAAATAACGCTTAATGTATAAGAAAAAAAAATACTCACGGTATATAATATTTCCCAGCAGAGTCGCCGGCAGACAGAATATCAAGACCAGGATATCAGCAACCGCCAGGTTCACAATGAAAAAGTTCGTAACAGTCCTCATCCTTGGTGAACGCAATACCACAGAAACGACGAAGCTGTTGCCAAATATGCCCAGTGCGAAGACCACGAAATACGCAACGCATAGCAGGACAGTCACGGAAAAAGAATGCCTGTACCACTCGCTGTCTGTCTGGTAGTCATAGTCACTCCCTTCCGAATAGTTGAATGTTGGAGACGTGTTCAGGCCTGACTCGTTCATGAAATCTTGGAATATGTTTTCGAATTTGTTTGATGCTCTGTCGTTGATGGGTTGAACGGTTGGTACATGGGTCGCAATGAGTTCGTCTGGTGAGAGTTCGAACATAGTGGATGAGTTGTGGTGGTTGTTTGTTGAGTTGATTGGTTCAATAAGCAGTAGTTGAGTGATTTGCTAATTAAATTTAATTCTTGTTCAAATAGTTTGTGAGTGCATCAAGTTTTTTTTTGCGGTGATATTAAAGTGGTGAATGATCTGTAGCAGTTTTTTATTTAGTAAATTTTGTTTCCTCTACATCTATACACCACTTGCTGTAAAAGAACATAGTAGTCTCTTTGTTGTAGTTACATAAGTGCGGGTACATAAGTGGCAAAGAGTTCTTCAGTTGCGAGCTTAAACACGGAGAAGGAATTTTTGGTAGTTTTTATTTCAATATTTGATTATATTTAGACTGTTCCTTCACAATTCAATAAGAAACTTATTTAATATGTTTGTCCTCTTATCTATTGAGCAAATAATGTTCTCCAACTAACACTGTCAGTATCTCGTGAAAATCCGAATTCTTCAGTGTCAGCTTTATTATTATTTTACAATAAATCACTATTATATGTACCCAAAGCCAAATAAACACAAAAGTCCATCATGTTTTTATTTATTTTACTTAAACTTACATATCATTAGATACGCAAGTAAACAAATGCTTAAAGCAACACATTTTGTACTGCCAATAAATCGATTCATGGATCCAAAAGGTTATCATTTTGTGTTTTAAATAATTGATAGGTTGTAAAGTGTTCTAGATAGCTTCGCCTGACTGATGAGATGACTTAGGCCTATAAAGGATTGATCTTCTCATTTCCTTAGTGTTAGTTGACATAATGATGTACTATGGTCATTTGGTTAATGTAAGCCATCTATACATCAAGTTAATGTCTGATAACAATCGAAGTTTCGTTATCGCTTTTTATGCTATAATAACACATCTAAATTTTGATTACAGCTCATATCTTCTTGTCCAGATAATTTAATTTTGTTATCTACATTAACAAAGGGTAAACCTTTACTTTTGAAGGATACTGTAAACTTTTTGTTTATTTAAAGTTTAGTACTTATGAAAGCACTGTAGGTTTATTAAGCGTAATTGTTTGTTTTAAACTTTTTACTATACACACTGCAATTAAACAATTTCGGTATATGAAATACATTAAAAAGATTCACAACCAGCGAAAACGATTTTCCTCCAATTCTCCATTTTCACCAACAAAAAAATAGAAAACACTCATCGTTTTATATTTACTTCACAAAGCTTCACTTCAAATTTACTTTCACAAAAATCTGCCAACTTTCCTATCTCAAACACTGGATAGCGTTGGATATTTGGAAAAATAAAGTCTTGGAAATGTCTTGGGATCGAGTTTAGAGTTAGTGAGGCACTCGAGTAACTAACAGGACAGCACTAAAGTAAGTGCTACTAATTACCTGATGGCTAATTTCGGGTTCAGCTTAATTGAAGGGAAACGCTACTTCTGCAGGTAAGCTGACGCCCACCAAAATTTAAAAACTGATTGCCTTGATAATCTTCTAAAGGATTTTTGATGATTTTCTTATTTTTGAAGTTGGTAATGGCTTCTTTGAGGAGAGGGAAAGAGATGATAATTTCATGATGTAATGTTATCCTATAAATATTTAAAAGAATTTGTTAATTGGCACTTCAATAAAAGAGAAAAAGAGAAAAGGATCGCATTTGGTTTATTTATCAGGATTCAATTTTTAATTTGCTAATTATTTCTATTTTTATTATAATGCACCTATTTACAAATTTATATAATGTCTTACATTTACTTAAATACAAATCTTATATTACAAATCTGACTTATATTACAAATTTATATAATGTCTTATTCATTTACTTTAAATATAAATTAGAAAATTAAAATGATATAAATGGTAACATAATCAATAAATTTAATCTCAGTAATGCACAATTCAAAGCGGTAAACTGATCACAAAGTTTGCTTCTTTTGATAAATTTTAAACCTGATTCCATCATAAAAAAAAGTATACATTAGACTTTAATCATCCCAATGTCTTTAGAAAAGCATTTTCCTAAATTATATAGTTAAGCTGTTAACTAAGGCTTTATTACATTTAAAGCAAGCCCCCCCCCCCCCCCCCCATTTACAGATTTTCTGTTCCAGAAAATAGAATAGACTTAAGAATTTCCTTATATATTTCTCCACGTTAGGCAGAATAAATGAAGGAAGCAGAAACACATTAAATAAGTCAAAATCAAATGACGTCATTCTTGTCGAAATGAGAAAAGTTTTGTGTACTTTTATGAACTCTGATTTGATTGCGTTCTATGTGCTTGTGTGAAACGCTAATATTGGATGTTCAATAATACGCCTCTAGTCATCTGTCTTTACAAGTTACTCTAATTTATAAGGTTTTCTGACAAGTTTTCAATTCATTCAGAACTCATAGAAAATGACACCAAGATTGTCTATTAATATAAATAATTTCACTTGAAGTTATTTCTCTTCTCTATCAATGGAGAAAAATCGCATTACATTTCGTATTAGGGTGAGTAGAATGGATAGACAAAATCTTTTTTAAAAAATGAAAACTGCTTGAGTGGAAAAGTTGCCTCTTAGTGTCATAAACACATGCTATTTTTTCTAACACCATGTCTTGAACTTTCGCTCAGGTCCTAAAGTTTTGATATTTTGATATAGCACTTGTACCCATTATGGACAGTGCTCTCAATATGGACACCCCTAATACCTATAAAAGTTAAATTTTTAATCAATAAATAGTGCTTCATGTCTGTGAAGAAAAGTAGTTAAAAATCTATTTTAGCTTAGAAAGTGCAAAAGAGCGCCTTATTCGCCTTTTCTAAGGTAATTTGTATTTTCGTTGTGTGCTGATTTTAATTACAGAAAAGTTTATATTCTTATGAAAGATTTAATAATTACTTTAAATATTGAAAAGTGGGGTGTTTTAGAAAGCTTATAAAAATATTTTGGATTGATATTGCATGTATTGCTAAATAATGTTTTATTTGTATATTTATTATAATATTTAGTAAAACTAAGCCTGATTACCAATATGGATATTATGTCCAAATTGGAAGTACATCAAATGAATCTTCAGATTCAAATATTTGCAACATATCTGTTTAATGGGATATTTTTAGCTATTAATAATAAATTAATGTTCATATTAGTTACATTCCTGCACAAAGAAGGTCTTTGAAAAGTAACTACCGAAATATATTTTAACGACTTGATAGCTATTGTCTCTTGAACAAAACAGTTAAAGAAAAAATTTAGTAGAGGCTTTTCTTTTCAATATATTTTTAAGTATTTTTAGAGTGATAGAATTTAGAATATGAAAAATATTAAAATACGAAAACTTTAGTGCCAGAACTGTAACCTCAAGATATAAGGATAAAAAGAATATTTTACTTCTGTCTTTATGACACAAAAATGCAAATTTTTCGCACAGCAGTTTTCTTTTCTTTTTTTGTTAAAAAAGTGTTTTAACCCACCTTATTTCGTATATTTAATAAAAAAAACTTATTAATATAAATGAGAAATCAGTTAAGTATAAATTGATAATTTTCTAAAACATACATGTAAATACTTGTTTTGCAACAAGTTAAGAAATATTTAAATAAATGGTGCGATTTTTTTTAATCACCCAATAATTAGTCTTGATTTGAAAACGAATCATTTCAAATATTTTTCAGAGATATCTTAACTGATTGAAAATTCAAAATGACACCTGTGCCAAAACTGGCGAAGAAATTCTTACTACGTGCCTCCAGTTTAGAATTGATAAAAAAATCCCCCATAGCAGTTGATCTGAAGCTTTCAATAGTATGACATACATGCCATAAATAAAAAAAACGAATATGCCTCTATAAATTTATTGCTTTCTTTTCAACTATTAAGAAAGGCATGCTTTAACAAGACTGTAACAAAATGGTTTACACTAAATCTGTACGCATCGAAAGACTTATATTTTAAACTCGTATAAAAATAAATTACTTTATGTTACAGATAGTTTAAGTTGTGTTTTAAAAAAAATACGCATTCTATTAAGGAGTTTGGTTTTCTGTTATCAGGACTTTACGATAAATTACATTTATAATTTTAAAGATGACCAAGAAAAAATTGAATATGAATTAAAATTAAACGACCCCAAACGAACTCAAAATATCACTATTTTAAAATAAATTCTGTTAACGATGATTTGTAGGAGATATTTTTTTATATATAATCCCGCCATTACTCCCCCACTCGCTTTTTCGCGGCCACTCATTACCATTCTGCCATGTTTTCATTCCTGCTATACCGGAGGTGGAGGTAGCTACGCTACCATGTACTTCTAAATTGTCAAACGTCGTCGTCGTTTTATATATAATTCTAAGAAATGTTAACTGTAAAAATTCAATAGTTATTCACAAAACGATTATATCCTATTTAGAACAATGGTAATTCATAACTAAATTAAATAAAGTGGTATGCTTTAAAAACTTTTTTATGTTTTATTGATTATACATAATTTTATTAAAAAAATATAATAACTTTTCAGTTTCAATTTCTTTATTCGATTCAAAACCACAATTGCATTTTCACATGCATAATCTCAAATCTTAGAAAAATAGGCAGTGTTTTCTGGTAACTTTGATCAAAAACTGTCACTAAAACAAATGTCACATTTGATTAATATTGAATTATTTTAATATTATAACTTCTTTAGTTTAATTCTATGCTTGGATAAATATTCTCAACATAATGCCTTACAATATGTATTTAACCATTTTCCAGATATTTGTACAGTAAGTTTTATTAAAATTCTAATATTTATGAGAAAAAAATAAAAAACACGATGGATTTTTTAAAAAAAAAATTTAGTTAAACTGTAATTTAAATAATATGCATAATAAATAGAAAAAAAAAAGTTTAAATTTAGAAAAATATTTACTAATGTTTAAAATTTAATGAATTAATTTTTTTAAACATTTTATCAAGATGTTGTCTGAATTCGCTTTTAAAATTTTATCTTGATATAAACCTAATTTGTAAAATTTTTACATAGCGTACATGAAAATTATATCATTAAAATTTAATAAAATCAATAGTTTTTACATTTTCCTCTTTTTATTTCATTTATACTGTTCGGCCTATATGATGATTTTATTGTTTTCGTGTTCATGAATAATTTTGCCAATATTCAAACATCGTTTAGAATTTAGATGATTATAAAGTAAAATAAGAGAATAAATACTTTCTTTGAATACACACTCTTAGTAATTGTATACATTATGTACAAATGATTATTTTCTGAATGAACTTTCAAAACTAGTTATTTAAATTTTCGTTGTGTATTTAGATAGCAAAGGTATCTATTATTATAACTATTAACTAATATATATTTTCCTTTATTTTAACTGGGGGTGGGAAATACATTTCGATTGCATGAGGTTTTGATTTCACTCATACTATTTACGTTTGTATTGATCCTAAATACAACGAAATCTAGAACATGTAGATGCTTTAGAGTATTCATATGCAAATTTTAAACGCAAGTTTTGTTTGTATTTTAAATTTGCATATGCATACTTTTGATTTACAAACAAGTTTTTTGTTTTTGATGACATTCAAATGAAAATCATTTTTGAATTTATAGTCTATACGATTTTCCAAGGAATTGTACAGTAGGGTTTGACTGTAAAATACTACAATTGGAATGATAAAGGTTATAAGCGTAAAAAAGTAAAGAACGATGGATTTCTTTTAAAATAAGAAAATTTAGTTAAACTGTAATTGTAATCATAATATTGTCATCAATAAATAGAAAAACTTATAATAAGTTTTATTAATTTAGAAAATATATTTTATGGAATGTTTTAAAATTAAATAAGTAATTTAATTGTGTGTTTTAATTCACCTTTGTCATTTAAGATGTTGCAAATTGCTTTTAAGACTTGTATGGTTCTAAAATATGTAATAATAATTATAGCGTAAAAAAAAGTACATAAAATGTATTTTTGTTCATAAAAAACCTATGTAATAATTTCCAATTACATAGCGTACATAAAAAACTTATATAAATTAATTAGTATCATTATTTTATAAATGTAATAAAATTAAATAAGTATTGTAATTGTATGTTCTAAACCTTAATATTTCCTTAATAGCGTCATAAATTACTTTTAGAAAGTCATCATTGTATTTGGTTCATAAAAACCTATGTAATAATTTCCAATTACATAGCGTACATAAAAAATTAGATCATTAAAATTAATAAAATCAATAGTTGTGTAGCTATAAAACCTTATAGCCAAAATACTTTGGGATTTCATATTTTCAACACTATATTTTTCAAGTATATGAAGTTTTTCTTTATTTTTCAAGCCATTCTTTACTTTTTAGGTCACTAGTTCCCAAGCCTATTTTTCGCATAATGGGTTTTCAATATCTGACGCCTCACCTTTTCACACGTTTTCTTGATCGCTTAAAATTCAAGTCCTTACATACGACAAAATATTGTCTTTCCATAGTTTTAAAACACAAAAGCCTAACATGTGCAAATCTATGGGTTTTCATTTTTGGAAATATGTAAGTTCTACGAATGTGGCGTCACATAGGAATTTTCAATAAACACGTACTCAAAATATAAAGATGTATATTGTATATAGATTCGGAAAAAATAACCACAGAAATGCCAAATTGTAAGGTTTTGCAATGATATGTTTTCAGAATAAATTGCATTAATGTTACCTATTATACTTGGTTTTTGTATTTTTTTTTCAAATTCTCAAAAACAAATAATATATATATATCATAACTTAACCCCCCCTCAAAATCTTATATTTTTAACCCCAATTAAAGGACGTACAATTTATATATTAGCTGAAATAAAATTATTATTTCTAGCACATTCGGCTTAACATATCCAATTACGCTTCGTAGTTTTGAACTGTGATACAAAAAAAATAATAACTATTCAACGTCTCCGATATAGTCATCCTCGGTTGGTGGAAAATTTGCCAATGGATTTAACCCCCCATTTTTGCATTTAGCTATTAAATATATACTAATTATTTTCACATTCTAGGATTTTTTTAAGGATAACCCATTTCAGGATGTGACAACATGCTTTTATTTACGTTATTATTGAAAATAATGGCCATTTGTGATAATAGTTTCTAATTATTTTTCATGAAATTCAAAGAAATATATTTCAATTTTAGTGTTTCAATAAAATATATGACTCTGATTTTTATGTCTGTGGGCGTTTTTAATAAATCGACCTGAAGAAGAATTTTAAAAAGAAATTAAGCGATTTTAGGTTTCATTTTATTGACGTGTATTAATTTAAAGTAAACTTACTTTTATAGTGGCAAGACTAAATTCGCCGTAAGCTTAGAGTTTCAGCGGCAATAGGTTGTACTTACGAAAGTAATTTAAACTAATCAAATATAAAAAGCTATAAAACAATTAATCTAGCTGAATGTGAGATTTAGTGCGACGTAGTCACAAACTATTAAAAAAACCGGATACGACGATATTTTACATTTTGCTTTCTTAATGTGCATTGTAGTAAATGATTTCGATTAATATATTACAATATTGCAAACTGCAACTAAATAACACCTCCCCAATGCAATAAACTATAGTTAAAATTATTAAATCTTGAACCGTTATAAAATTTAACATTCGGATAGGGATTCTAGATATATTTCGAAATAAGTACAAAACAAAAATCTGTTTCGCGGAATGTATTTATTGCTCATGAATTATAACAGGAATGTAAACTATCAAATTCTGTAATTACGTAACAAAAAAAGCACTTCTAATTCATGGCATAGCTTTGAATTCCGAACCTAACAATTATATAACTTTAAAACGTGCCTAAAGAAAATTGTTGGTAATTAATTGGTATGTGAGCAATTTAGGTGACAGTTTTCGAAATTTATTTATTAATTTAATTATCTAAGAATATATTTGAAAATATTTCTGCAATTCTATAGTAGAAAATGTTAAGAGAGATTTATTATATTAAAGAAAAACGAATTTTGAAGCACTTATTCTTAAAATAACGTAAATATTAAATTGCCTTCTAATAAAAAGAAATAAGATTCATCATGGTAGACATAGCTTTAAAATTGTCCAACGGTATAATATTAATACCATTGGAAAAGTTTATTTTAAGAACTTTAGCAGCGCTCTTTTATCTTGTACTAGTACACTTTAAAACTCTTTGTGAGAGGATAATCTCTCAATAAAAATATCTCTCTATAGAAATACTACAATATTTTGAAATGATATTTTAAAGCTGTTCCATAAATAAACGCGTACTAAACATTTTACAGCAATTTTGAAAAAGGGACTTATGTTCATGTTTTCATTTTAAATAAAAATTGAATTAATACTAAAGCATTTCTTTGATATTGCAAAGCAGACTTTTCTGTTCCTGTAAAAAGATGCGTATCCTATGAAACAAATTGTTAAGTTAAAATTATATAAATGTAAACTAATGTACAGTTTATTTATACACTTTATTATTACTTTGCATTAAAAATTCTGTAGGTATGGCATTAAAATAAAAGTTATGTACTAAAATACAGTTTGTTGCATTTGTACAACAGTATTTAATATTTTTTTAATAAAATGCTCAATTTTCAGAGCTCTTTGTTAATATTTTGGTAAAGTTATACTTCGGTATTTTTCATTAATTTATTATCTAGTAATTCAATATATTGTTTAAATTTTTTTTTAATTTTATTAAATGTTTTTCTTTTATTTATTTTTTTAATTTAAAAGGAGCATATAAAGTTCTGAAGCAAAATATAAAAGCATTGGTTTTATTTCGCGCTTGCCTTTCAATGTTAGATGCATAAGCCCACATTTGTCCACGGCCAATATGGAATATATCACTTTTAATATATTTGTCACAATAACTAAAGCACATGTCATAAAATATGCCAGTATCTATCAAATCTCAAAAATAAAAGTCTTTTATAGTTTTCAAAGTATATTTAGTTAGAAATTTTGAACTTAACATCCCTATTGCTGCATGAAAATTTGTAAATTTTTATTTTTAAAAAATATTTAAAAGGTATTTTTTTTTAAATTTCACTTTTCAATGATAATCTTAATTAAAAATGAATCCATATAATAAATATTTGACTTTATATTACTCTAAATATAAATTAAAAATACAAGTATAGAAATATATATTTATATATTTAGATTTTATCAAAACCTATTCGAAAATGTTTTTTTGATCTATGAATAAAAAATTCAGCATACGAACCAAATTTCAACTTTGCGTAACTTTGTTTAGTAAGATTTAGTGTGTCCAAAAAAGATCTGCTTGCTTCAGATAGATTTTTTTTTATTTTTAAAAATTTCGTAAATTATTTCTTACGTTAGCAAATATATTTTTATGAAATTCAGTACTTTGTGGAAATTCCGTCCATATTTATATGCGAATGGAGTTTGCATTTGTTTAGATCAACTTTTTTATAATTTAAATATTTAATAAGTTTTTACTCAAAAAGTCTTAACTTTTATATTAGTTCCTATGGCTCGTAGAGTGTGCACGTACAGTAGCCCTGGTGCGTGAGATATTGATGGATTATGATACCACAAGTTGCTTTAGTGGCCTATTACTCAGGAGTTAAGTGTACGTTCAATGTTGTAATTGCGATGATTCCAAGAGACAATCTCTGGAAATTAGCTAATCTCCTAACAGCTTTCCCCATACCCAGACTAATTATTGACTATTAACAATTATTCAAGAAATCTAAGTTTGTAGAGTAAGAATTCTCATAATGTATTAGCAACCAAGTCAAATAACAGTTTCTTTATAGGGAGTTAATAAATAGTATATATGTGCGCAGGATGTATTTATAACTAAATGATTAGAGCCGTTTTCAAAGTTATTGAGATTTAGAAGTTGCCTGGTACCACTTGCTTCAGATATTGTAAGTTTTAAACGAAAAAAAGTAATGCACTAATGAGTTATACATATGTGGAAACGGAAATATATATCTCTTTCGAAATTAATCCAAGAAAATCGAGGCACTTTTAAAACCTTTCTCCATACTAATCGATTTAACAAGAGCAATACTTTCAATTCCAATTCGTGTTACGTAAATATAAATATTTTACAAAGAACTTAATTTACTGTGAATCTTTATAACATTTGCAACGAAACTGAGCAGTTTATCAGTAACTATTTAATACCAACAGGGGTAGATTTCATCTCCTACAAATGTTTTATTCAAAATATTCACTATCATATGTATAGATCAGTAGAAAAGCCCTAAACCAATAAAATGTAGTAAGACATATACCTTTTTTGCGATAAATACTTTTACACTTCCCAATCTTTCTATTTTAACGTCACCAAAATCATGAGAGGCGTATAAATTCAGATGGGTGGTAAACAACTATGCATCTGATAACTGAAAGCAAACGTTAATTACAAGTTCGTGACGAAAGTCTTCTGAGGGTATGGCTATGATTAAATTCAGAAACGTGAGATGTCTTACACCGTATTAACGTTTTGTAGTATTAAATTTGACTGAAGTATCACATCTTGTTTATTTTCGAACGAACCAAAAGTGTTTTTACAACTGGTGTCGCCAGATTAGGCAACGAACTTATTACATTAATCTCGTTCTCACGTCTTCTCGTCCAAAACATCCTCCCCACCCTGGTCAATCTCGAGAGAGAGATGACCAGAGAGACCGGGCGGGTAACCTTTCGAGCGTTGACTCTCAAGTCGCATGATCTTATCTTTCCGTCGCGTCCCTGATGTAGGTTCATAACTCTAGCTTTCTTCCACATATGTCTTGGTCGGACATCTTCTTGCAGGAGCACAATATTGCCAACTCGGACGTTAATATGGGACTGTCCTGGTTTCGAACATGATGGAATGACTGCAGTTGAAGGTTATATTCTTTTGACCATTATTTCTAAAAACAGTCAAGTAAGTCTTGTTGCTGTTTATATATTCTCTTTATTATTGTGTCCTTAGTCGGGCTAGATGGAATGGTCGTTAGTTTTCTTACAGTCAAAAAATGAGCTGGTGCCAAGGCTGCAGAACTGTCGTCTTTTCCTTCTTCGTAGACTAATGGCCGGCTGTTTAGAGCGGCTTCTATTCCAATGAGGGCTGTAGACAGACTTTCCTCGTCTAGAAGTGCTCGCCCGATCGTTCTCACGTCTTCTGGTCCACAACACACCGTTCGTCTTTTCGTATCGTAGCGTCTCTTTTGGATATACCATGAATGGTTGCTTTCAAAACTATATGATTTAGGTTTCTTATTTTAATAGTGAAGAAATTTTATTCAAAAAAAGAAACGACCACTGATGTGGCTCTGTAGGTTGAGGCTTCATGCCACGGAGGTTGCTTTCGCAGGCTCTATCCACATTTTATTAACGAATCATCCCAAAAAAACTTCCGTGTATCAAAGCCGTGATTCCATTTACGCTGATTCTATTAGGATGAGTTGGGTGTCAGTTTCGTCCTAGATATTAAGAAGTTAGATGCCAATAGCCCTCGTGAAGCTCTATAAACGCTATTTTAGCAACGCTATTTTAGCCTTAATTTGTATTTAGTTCATAAAAAAATTTATGTAATATTTTCCTATTATAAAGGGTACATTGAAAAATATATTATTGAAATTGATAAAATCAATAGTAGTGCAGATATAAAACCAGTTAACCAAAAATGTTTGTTGTTGTTGCATTTTCAACACCACACACTTCAATTGTATGCCTATATATTTTTTTATTTATCAAGTCATTCTTTACTAGTACTGTCATTAGTCCCCCGATTTGGCGTCACATAGAATTTGCAATAAACATGGACTAAAAATACAAAGATGTATATTGTTCTGGAAAAAAACTATACAGAAAATATAAAATTGGAAAGTTTTTAATAATATGTTTTCAGAATAAATTATAATTATCGTACTTATTATTAATTGGGTTTTTGTAAACTTTTTTCAAGTGTTCAAAACAAAACCAAATGCTTATTTTATTTGATAAACTCAAATTTTAAAAAATATTATCAGAAATGTTTAATTACTATACTAATACTTTCTGCAGGAAAATTTAACAACTTAGTATCAGGAAAAAATTTCATTCAAGTTCAGATTAAACTTAATTGTTTTGATTATCATAACTTCAGTTTCAAAAGAAATAATAACATTGAAAGTCAAAATAATTTGATTTTGTTTGATTATTAAATATGATACACCTCAAGTGTCAAATGAAAAAAAAACAGTAAAAAGAAAACAATAAAATTGAAAAAATGATTATTTCATTGCTAAAAAAGTTTGATAAGAAAAAAACAAATGTAATTATTTTCCTTAAAACTTCATATAGTTTGAATAAGTCACCTTGGATAAAGTTAAATTTAATTTTGCATGTTTTCTAAACGATAAACATCACCCTTATCAAGCATAATCAATTATACAGGACACACAATTTAGTTATTTGCTTAAATCTATATACATAAAAGGCAACTTCCGTTTGTTTGTTTGTTTGTATAAGACACGAGATCTAAAGAACCACGCAACAGATCGTTACGAAATTTGGCACAAAAATTCATCTCATCTCCGGAACAAACATAGGCTAAGAATTTTTCGAATCAGACCATTCCTTCTATCGTTTTCGAACGTTTTTATTCGAATTTTTTGAAAAAACTACACCACTTTGGCTCAAATCCGATCTTTTTTTACTTTCCTGATGCCATCGGCTGAAAAAATTAAATAAAACTTTTAACGAAAACATTTAAAATTGAAAATGTTTATTTTATTCTGTTGCCATTACCTTCAGAAACTAATTTCATTATTTGAAAAATAATTGACATGTTTCAAGTGACGTAATTCCGCCAGTCTCCATTCCCGGATTTTATTGTGGGTTTAATTGATGTGATTTTTTCATTGATTTTTCTGTTGACTGCATGTATGCATATTTAAGCAATAAATGTATAGTTAAGCTATTGCTGAACTATGATGGTTAATAAAGGCCATCGCACTAGAGCTGCATATTAGTGTTTTATGTATTTATTTTTTCGCCAAATACGTTGCCAAACTCGCCAAATTATTAACTAAAACTCGCCAAATGGGCATTCTTTTATAAATAATTTATAATTTGGTCGGTTGTTCGAAGGTCATTGTCTTAGAGCTGTATAATGGGTGTGTTTGTAGCTATATATATTTTCTTGCCAAATTATTTCCCAAAACGCGCCAAATAAACTAAAAGGTTTTATGTATTTATGAGGGAATTGTGATGACATTTATGAGTGCATTTTATGGCGTATTTTTCATTTTGGAATTTTAAGGCAATGAAACGGGATTTTATACTTTATAACGAGCGGGAACAATAACATAAGTTTATGATCCTATAACAGGTTATATGGTACACATATTTGGAACGATTTGATAATTTTTAATCCATGCGAAGAACGGGTATAAATTTGCTAGCGTTATTATTGTATTTATTTTCATTCAGTTATTGTACATATCTGCATTGATTTAGTACTGTATACATATGCATTGAATTCTTAATTTTTCAGCATTTGTATTGAATTATGGTAGAAATTTGTACTGCTTATATTGTATTTATATCTATAAAGTGTCCAAAAAAAGTTACTTAATTTATTATAGAACTCCCTTGAATTGCGTTAAAATAAATGTTTGAGACCCTTTTAAGATTGAGCTGTTTTTCCATTTTTAATTCTTACTGATTATTTTTTACTTAAATATGTATTCTTTTTAATTTGAGCTTCTTATCAAAGGTATTTTTGAAATTAATATTAATCATTACTATATCCAAGTTGGGTTATTAAATGGAAAATTACTGGGTAATCTTCATATCTTATGTAACTAAAATGAAAGAAAAAAATAGTTACATTGACTGTTAAATTATTTTTCCACCTCTACCCGTGCAACGTCGGGTATAACAGCTAGTAAAATTAATATTTCTAGCACATTTGCTTAACATATCCAATTACGCTTCGTAGTTTTGAACTGATACAAAAAAAAATAATTCAGGACTTAAGTCTGCGATATAGTCATTATCGGTTGATAGAAAATTTACCAATGCAGTTGACGTATTGTTGCATTTAGCTATTCAAATATACTAATTATTTTCAGATACTACGAATTTTTTTGAATATGATATAACTCATTTCAATAACATCATCAGATAACTCAATCAGATTACTAATTTCAGAAAATGACATCCTGCTTTTATTTACGTTATTCTTGAAAATATTGGCATTTATTTCTATTTATTTTTAATTAAATTCAAATAAAAATATTTCACTTTTAGAGTTTCAAAAAAAAATGTGACTCTGAGTAATTGAATTATTTGTCTCATTGACAATAGACGATTTTTATATGCGTGTGAGCTATTTTAATAAACCATTTGATCATTGAAGAAGCATTTTAAAAAAAGATTATGCTATGTGATGTTTTTTTTGAATTGAATTATGTTAATTCAAAGTAAACTTTTATAGGGGCATGACTAAATTTGTGATAAGCAAGATTTACAGTGATAATGGGTTGTATAAAACTTGCGAAAACAATTGAAAACTAGTTAGAAACTTCTAGAAAACTAGAAAATCTAAAGCTAAGAAACAGTTATTCTAGCTGAACGTGAGATTTAGTGTGACGTAGTAAAAAAGAGTTAAAGAAAAAAATAGAAGATCTTATTTTACACATTGCTTTCTCATTGTGAAGTGTAGCAATATATTTCGATTAATATAATACAATATTATAAACTGCAGCATTATAAAACCAACCATATACAAAAGACTATGGTTACTAAAAGTTATTAAATCTTCTATCGTTACAAAAAAATTCTTTATAAAATTTAACATCCGTATAATTATTCTACATATATTTCGAAATAAATCCAAAACCACAATTTATTTCCTGGAATGTATTGCTCATGTATTATAATATAAACGTGAACTATCAAATTCCGTCAACAAACAACATTTTATGTTCTAATTCAAAGCATAGAGTTTAATTCCGAACCTAGCAATTAACTTCAGAACGTGCTTAAAGTAAATTGTTGGTATTTTAGCAATTTAGGTTTTTGGTTTACAAAGTTTATTTATTAATTTAATTATCTAACAATGTAGTAAAAAATATTTCTACTATTCTTAAGCATAAAACATCAAAGGAGATGAATTAAGTTTGCGAAAAAACATTTAAGCACTTATACGTGAAATGACACAAATATTAATATTCAAATAAAAAAATATTTAATTCTCATGGCAGACATAGCTTTTAAAATGTCAAACGGTATTTTTTTAATGCTATTGGAAAAGTTTATTTTAAGAATTTTAGTAGCGCTCTTTTAACTTGTGCTAGTATACTTTAAAACTATTTGTGTGTGATGGCATAATCTCTCGATAAAAGTATATCTTTATAAAAATGCTAGAATATTTTGTTATTTTATTATTATTTTTATATTATTTTATTATTTCTCAATAATAAAAGACTTTTCTAGTTTCCAAAGTATAATTATTTAGAAATAAGAAATACGGTATTCCAATTGCTGAATAAAAATGTGTAAATTTTCGTAAACAATTTTGAAGTTATTTTTATATAAATTCGAATCTTTATTTACTTTTTATCAAAGCTAAATACCAAACTGAAATATTTGACTGTATACAACTCTAAATAAATATTATTTAGAGATCTTTATGTATCTATTTTATATCAGCTATATAAAAATACATTCAAAACTATATTTTTGATCTATAAATAGAAATTGAGATCTCTAACTAGAAAATAAAATTTCAAATTTTCATTAAATTTACTTAGCTATTTAAAAGTGACTTTAGATGTCCAGTGTCAAAAAAAATTATTTGCTTACTTACGATATAATTTTTAAAATCTATTTTTGAATTTAAAATTTTATAAATTCCTTCTCACAATAAAAAATAATATTAACATTTTTTATGAGTTTTTTTGTAGTTCACAGAAATGTCATTAATATTCATATTCAAATGGAATTTTCATCTGCTCAGCTCAAATTTCTATCACTGGATTTAAAACTTGTATAAATCGCTTTACCTTAAAAAATTTTAATATTTAAGAAATATTTACCCAAAAAGGGTAAATATGATGAGGAACTTAAGCATTTTTTCTATTTCTAGAATTTCGATTTTGTTTTGTATTTAAGAATTAAAAGTTCGTCAAAAATCCAATTTGCAAACGATATTACGAAATAAAAATATAAATAAACCAAAACGTCAAAAAATGATGCTATCACGAACAGTTCCCCAGACCTCGCGTCTGTTTTCATACGCTTGCTTATCGCTCCACGTGCTTGCGCTGAATAATGTTGGATTGCTTTATATACTTGGACCTAATTTGGGATGTTTTTGTACTGTCTTGCAAAATTTCAAATTATTAAGTTTGGTATGAATGTTTTATGTTGTTGTTTGGGAGAAGAGTCACGTGCTCCTCTTAATTTTGAAGCTTATGTGATGAGATATACCTGAGCACCAACGGAACTACTACCCAACGTCAGAATATTAGAATAATGAGAATAAAACATTTCAAAACTTTGAAAGTTGCATTTATTTTTATACACAACTAAAGTTTCACAAATTCTTTTTGTTTTATTATATTTTATAAGATTTGTTAATGAAAATAACATAAAACAATTGGCTTGATTTTGCAAATTTACTTTTAAAATCAAAATATAAAAAAAATCACAAAAATAGAATACATCCTAATGGTAGTTCACAAAATTAGAATAATGCGAAAACAAATAAAATAAATTGCTCTTACAAGTTTTATTTGCAACTAATCAGTATTTGGTTGCATCGCCCCTAGCTTTTATCACATCTCGCAGTCGATCCGGCATACTTTCAACTAATTTTTTACAATGATCTTGGCTGATATCATACCAAACACGGTTAACGAATTTTGTGAGTTCGTTCTGGTCCTTTGGAGCCAATATTTTCAGTTTTTTCTTCATTAAGCCCCATATATTTTCTATAGGATTTAAATCAGGTGAATTCACGGGCCAAGGAAGTAGTTGTACTTCATTATCTTTCAGCCAAGACAAGGTGGCTTTCGATGTGTGACATGATGCGCTGTCTTGTTGGAAGACAAATTCCCCTTCAAATAGATCTTCAGAGGCAGGGATCATATATTTGTCAAGAACTTGTACACTTCGGAATTAACAGTGCCTTTCAATACACAAAGCTTTCCTAAGCCATTGGCACTGAAACACTCCCAAACCATTATTGATGTGCTGAACTTAACTGTGCGTTTTAAGCACTGTTGCTGAAAAGCCTCTCGAGAAAAACGCCAAACACGGTGACCTTGTGGACCGACAGACACGCAAAATACTGATTCATCACTGAAAAGTACTTTGCCCCAATCTTGGGTGCCCCAAAGCAGCCTTTTTCGGCACCACAACAAACGTGCCCTTTTTTGTCTGGCACTAAGGAATGGCTTTTTCTTTGGTACACGTGATCGAAAGCCGATTTCAAGTATTCGACGTCGTGTAGTGCTGACTGAGGTATCAACTCCTGATTCTCGCCACTTCCTATTTATAAAATTCACTGACCTGAATCGATGTTTTTCAGTAATCCTTTTCAGACATCTCTCTTGCCTTTTGGTTGTTATTCGCTTGGCACCACATTTTTCGCGAGTATATTTAAATTTATTGTTCCTATAGTAGTCCTGAAGAATTTTACTCACAGTTCCTTGAGAGCAATTCACCTTCCTGGCTATTTTCTGTTGAGTCAGCCCCTCATTCCGTAACGTTAAAATTATATTCTTAGTAAGAATAGAGATATATTTTTTTCGGCCCATTCTAAGCAACAACAACGGAAATTTTGTTTTCAATCATGGAACAGTACTGTCACTACTTCTAATACGTCGCTAGTTATATGAAATTTCAACACCACGTGGACCAATCACGTAAATGGACAAATATTCTAATTTTTTGGAACGCCTTTTATCATTATTCTAATAATATGATCTTTTTAAAATTTGATTTTATAAATTTGTATTTATTTTTATGTTTTGTGTAAACAATATATGGTTGATAGATATCTTTAAAATATATGCTAACTTCAAGGAGGCGTCTACTTTGCATATTCGGTAAGAAATCGTGTCTTTTTGATGAGAAAAACTCAAATATTTGGAATATTCTAATATTCTGACGTTGGGTAGTATTAGCGACATTGCATGATATGGACGTCTAGACTTAGGGTCACGAAGAAGAAATCGAAGTAGAGGCACAGTAACTCTATTCCACAGAAGGGGCTGGTCAACACTTTTTAGTTGTTCGCCACAATATTTCAAAGTATTTGACGATATATTTTTTGCTTTATGCCTTAAACACCACGATTCTTTCTTTTGTTTATTTTTCTGTACTTAGCCCTTTTATTTAAAAAAAACAAAGTGATAGAGGAGAGGAGGGTATTATGGAATACGATTTATATTTTTAAGAATAACTTTTTTGGTTTTAAATGAAAATCCACATTTTCAGTACATACTATAACTAATGGTAATGAAGTGTCAATGGTGACATATATAAAACAGTATTTATTTTTATTATGAAAAAATGTACTTTAAAAAGGTTAGAAATGGAAGGTAATATGGGATAGTCGGGTAATATGGAATAGTTGCTAACAATTATTTAAAAATTAATAATACTTCACAGAACATAGTTAATTTTAAAAAAATAGTTAACTAAAAAGTTTTAGGTTCATAGTTAACTAAAAAAATATATTTGAAAAAGTTATCGCTCAAATAATTTTATTTTTAAGTCTATTTACAAAAATCACAAACATAATCTTCTTTCTCTGATCCAGTATAGTTAAAATGAGCCCATAAAGAACATATAATGCGTTAAATCCAAATTTCATTGATCTTTGGAAAATTTATATAAGAATTTTTTGGAATCTCTTATCTTATCTTAGGTCTATACTTAGGCCTATACAAGTTGAACGAGCAGTTGATCCCCGTGCATTCGAGTGTAAGTACTAGTGTGGCTAGGTTAGCCGAACTAGTGCACTCTAAATCTGCCGTGTTTCAAAAGCCCTGATTCCACTTACGATGAGGCGATTAGGGTGATTTGGGTGTCAGTTTCGTCTTAGAAATTAAATTGTCAGATACCAATAGTCATCGTGAAGCTCTATAAGTGTTATATAAGCCTTCATTTGTATTTGGTTCATAAAAAACTTATTTAATATTTTCCAATTATAAAGTGTATATGAAAATATATTATCGAAATTAATAAAATCAATAGTTGTGTAGCTTTACAAACGGATAATCAAAAATAACTTTAGTTTATGTATTTTCAACACCATACACTTCAATTGCATGCATTATATATAAGCTATACATACTATTCGTAAGAATGTTTAACAAAATGAAAAGTAGTATACTCAATAGTCGGTATTGTTCCCGCGTGGCTCATCCGTAACGGCTTCCAAAATGTTTTTTGGATCTTTAATATTTCTTTTTTTTAAAATTTGATTTTATAATTACATTTATTTTATTTTTGTACTTGTTGTACTTCAGAGGACTAAACTTAGATGCGTGGCGAATTTCCATTGAAGAATTGCTATTTATAAGTAAGTCAATTTAATGATATTATATGAATGCGTTGGTGTATCTGTCTGTCATTCGTATGATATGGTTGCGTCTGATTGGGTCACCGTCGAAGAAATCGAACTTAAACAGTATCTATCCACGGGATTAAAATTCATCTTTTTTTTAGAGTTGACCTATTCAAATTTCAGATTTTTTTTGTCTGTAGTCCTGAAACACATCTCTATCTGTTGTCGAATTTTCCTAGTATTAGCATTTAAAAATTTAAGTATAGAGCAGTAGGGTATTGAGAATACGGTTTATTTTCAGTACTTTTTTGTTTACTGAAATCCACATTTTCGTCTGTCTATACCCGTATGTAATGAATGTCATGGTCTATCGATCTTAAAAATTTTTTTTGTTAAAAATATACTTTAAAGTACAAATGATTATACTTGTTATCAGTCGGTATATGGAACGTCGGCGGCAAAAAATTTAAAATTATATCTTCACAGAATCCATGTTAATTTTACAAAATTCAACTTTGAAAGTTTTAATCATGTTGCCAAATCAAAAATGATTTGAAAAATGTTATCTCAATAAATTTTTGATAAATTATTTTAAAATCAACTTTAATCTTTCTAATTCCATATATTTTAAATTCATATATCTTACGTAAAAGCGCAATCATGACTTTGGAATTGAATAATTTTGGAATCTCTTATTTATCTAGTTCTATATTGTTAATTACGAGATGATCCCGTGCTTCGGGTAATTAGTGTGGTACTATACTGTATGTCATAATAAATTTGCGTTTTCAAAAGCCATTCAACTAGATGAGGATTAGGGTATTTGTTCAATTTGCGATTAGAAATTAATGGAAAAATAGTATCTTGGCTTTAGAATTAAATTATATAGTGCTTGTTTGTATTTTGTTCTAAATTGTATAATTATTTTCAATTATAAAGTGTTGATGAATAATTATTTAGAAATTATTAAATCACAGTATTGACTTTCAAAGTATATCAAAAGTAACTAGTTTAGTATTCAGCCATACATTAATTGCTGCTATGAATTTTTTACTTATAAAGTAACATTTTTTACTATTCCTGTCAATAATTCTACGGCTTATTTGTCGTATAATAGGTTTTCAATATCTGAAGCCTCACCTTAGTTAAAGTGTAACACTTTAATAAAACATTTTTTTATGTTAATTTTCGGGGTTAAAACTTTTCTAAATGAACTAAAATAAGACTTAATATAAATTACTATCAGAATAATTAATATTATATGATTCTGGGCCGATGCTATATTTCTACTGTAGTATGTAAGTGTAACTCAAATACAAAGTTTCAAAAACTTTCGTCAATATTTTTTTTTCGAGATTTTTTGCGTCGAATGGTTCGTTTTCAGAGTATTCATCCTTATACAGGACGTACCATTTCGTTATTTTTATGGAATATAATTATTACTTCTAGCACATTTGCTTAACATATCCAATTACGCTTCGTAATTTTTGAACTGATAAAAATAATAAAAATTCCAGACTTATGTCTGTGATAGTCATACTGGGTTGGTGAAAAATTCACCGATGGATATGATCCATTGTTGCATTTAGCTATTCGAATATACTAATTATTTTTACATTCTTTGCTTTTTTCCTAAGGATAATTCCTTTTAGGATATGATATTATGCTTTTATTTACAATATTCTTGAAAATATTGGGTATTTGTGAAATTTATTTTTAATTATATTCAAATAAAATATTACACTTTTAGAGTTAAAAAAATATATGACTCTAAGAAATTCAATTATTTGATGACTGTTTGACGATTTAATGACTATTGACTAATTTTATATGTTTGTAAGATTTTTAATAAATTGACTTGAAGCATTTTTAAAAATAAATTAATCTTATTTTATGTTTTATTGTATTGAAGGGTGTTAATTCAAATTAAGCTTAGTTTTACAGTGGCAATACTAAAATTAGTGGTCAGCACTATTTCCAGTGATAATAGTTTGTATAAAACTTAGGAAAACAATTGAAACCTATGCAAATCTAAAAAGCTATAAAACAATTATATTGCGAACGTGAGTAGGGACTATAATAAAATAAAAAGAAAAACAGACGATCTATTATTATATTTTACTTTTTCTAGTGTCGTACAAGATTTCTATTAATATAATACAATATTGTAACACCAACAAATACAGTAAACAATAGTTACGAAAAATTATTAAATCTGCATTCTTTATAGAAAAATATCTTTGTAAAATTTAACATCCGGATATTAATTCTAGATATATTTCGAAATAAGTCTAAAATAACAATCTATTTCCCGGAATGTCTATTCCCGGAGAATTTCCAGGAATGTCTATTCCCGGAGAATTTCCCGGAACAATCTATTTCCCGGAATGTATTGCTCATGAATTGTAACAGGAATGTAAACTATTAAATTCCGTAATTACGTACACAAACAAAAAAAAAATCTCTTCTAATTCATGACATAGCTTTGAAATCCGAACCTAACAATTACATAACTTCAGAACGTGCTTAAAGAAAATTGTTGGCAATTAATTGTTATTTGAGCAATTCAGGTGACAGTTTTCGAAATTTATTTATTAATTTATTTATCTAAGAATATATTAGAAAATATGTCTACTATTCTATAGTAGAAAACGTTAAGAGAGATTTATTATATTAAAGAAAAACGAATTTTGAAGCACTAATTCTTAAAATAACGTAAATATTAAATTATTTTCTAATAAAAGGAAATAAGATTCCTCATGGTAGTAGCTTTAGAATGGTCAAACGGTATAATTTTTATACCATTAAAAAAGTTTATTTTTGGAACTTTAGCAGCGCTTTTTTATCTTGCACTAGTATACTTTAAAACTCTTTGAGAAGATAATATCTCAATAAAAAATTCTCTCTATAAAAATGCAATACTATATTGAAATGATATTTTAAAGCTGATCCATAAATAAACTCGTACTAAATATTTTAAAGTCTTTTTGAAAAAGGCGACTTATGTTCAGGTTCTCATTTTAAGTAAAAATTGAATTAATACTAAAGCCTTTTTTTGATGCTACAAAGCAGACTTTTTTGTTCCTGTAAAAGGATGCGTATCCTATAAAAAATAATTGTTAAGTTAAAATTATTTAAATGTTAACCAATATACAGTTTATTCATACACTTTATTATTACTTTACATTAAAAATTCTGTAGGTATGGCATTAAAATGAAAGTTATGTTTTAAAATATAGTTTGTTGCATTTGTACCACAGTATTTAATTTAAAATGCTCATTTTTCAGAGTATTTTGGTAAAGTTATTCCTACGTATTTTTTATTCATTTATTATCTAGGAATTAAAATAATTTGTTATACATTTTTTTTTAATTTATGAAATGTTTTTCTTTTAATTTTTTTAATTTAAAATGAGCATTGTAAATTCTAAAGCAAAATATAAAAGCATTGGTTTTATTTCGCACTGTCATTAAATGTTAGATGCATAAGCTTACATTTTAAAATTAATAAATGCCAATATGGAATATATCACTTTAAATATATTTGTTATTTGTCGCAATAACTAAAGTACACGTCATAAAATATGCCAGTATCTTTTAAATCTCAACAATAAAAGGCTTTTTATAGTTTTCAAAGTATATTTATTTAAAAATTGTGAACTTAACATCCCTATTGCTGCATGAAAATTTGTAAATATTTATAAAATAATTTAATGTAAACGATATTTTTTTTTAAATTTCAGTTTTCAATGATAATCTTAATTAAAAATGTATCCATAATAAAAAATATTTGACATTATATAACTTTTAATATGATTAAAAATACAAGTATAGAGAAATATATATATTTCGATTTTATCAAAAACCTATTTGAAAATGTATTTTTGATCTATGAATAAAAAATTCAGCATACGAACCGAATTTCAATTATGTATTTGGGTATAGTTACTAGTGTGGCTAGGTTAGAAAAAAAGCATAGCATCTGTTAATAACGGCCCTGGTGCTTGAGATATTGATGGATTATGACACCACAAGTAGCTTTAGTGGCCTATTACTCAGGAGTTAAGTGCACGTTCAATGTTGTAATTGCGTTGATTCCAAGAGACAATCTCTGGAAATTAGCTAATCTGCTAACATCTTTCCCCGTACCCAGACTAATTATTAACAATTATTCAAAAAATCTAAATTTGTAGAGTAAGAATTCTCATAATGTATTAGCAACCAAGTTAAATAACAGTTTCTTTATGGGGAGTTAATAAATAGTATATATGAGTGCATGATGTATTTATAACTAAATGATTAGAGCCGTTTTCGAAGTTATTGAGATTTAGAAATTGCCTGGTAACATTTGCTACAAGTATTGTAAGTTTTAGACGAAAAAAAGTAATGCACTAATGAGTTATACATATGTGGAAACGGAAATATATATCTTTCGCAATTAATGCAAGAAAATCGAGGCAATTTTCATTCATTTATCCATACTAATCAATTTAACAAGACAAATACTTTCATTTCCAATTCGTGTTACGTAAATATAAATATTTAACAAAGAACTTAATTTGCTATGAATTTTATATTATTTGCAACGAAACTGAGCAGATTATCAGTAACTATTTAATACCAACAGGGGTAGATTTAATCTCCTACAAATGTTTTATTCAAAATATTCACTATCATATGTATAACTCATTAGAAAAGCCTTATATCCAATAAAATGTAGTAAGATATATGCCTTTTTTGCAATAAAGACTTTTACACTTCCTAATCTTTTAACGTCACCAAAACCATGAGATGCGTATAAATTCAGATGGGTGGTATACAACTTTGCATCTGATAACTTAAAGCAAACGTTAATTACATATTTGCGACGAAAGTCTTGTCTTTTTGTATCGTTGCGTCTCTTTTGAATATAAAATGAATGGTTACTTTCCGAACAATATGATGTGAGGTTCTTATTGTAATAGGGAACTAACTTTACTCAAAAGGGGACCGACGAATGGCGTGACCCTGTAGGTGGAGGCTTCATGCCACGGAGGTTGTTTTCATAGGTTTTATCAGCAAACTAGTTATTTTATAAGAGGCCCAGTGGCTTAGCGGGTAGTGCTTCGCATTGCCACTGGTCCGGGGATCGAGTCCCGGATTGGGCAAGGTTAACTCATCCTTTCATCCCTTAAGTGGGTCGATAAAATGAGGACCAATCATGCTTGGGAACCAAACACTGGGTGTTCCGCGTGAGGCTGACCACCTAACCGGAACAGATGCCTAGCACCCCAGAGCCTTTGAAGCTGAAATGGGCACGACAGGCCTTGACCCACTACCGGGATGTTGCACCGAGGAGTTTAGTTTTTAGTTATTTTATAAACGAATTATCCGGAATGCTAATTTGCCAAATTAATAACGATGTGCAGAACAAACTAGTGTACACTAAATCTGCCGTGTTTCAAAGTCCTGATTCCACTTACGATGAGGATATTAGGTTGAGCTGGGTAGTAGCTCAGATGTCAGTTTCGTCACTTGACTATGGTAGAAATTAAGTAGACAGATTCCATTTGCCCACGTGAAGCTATAGAGGAAAGTTAATTTAACAAATCAAATAACTTTAAAAATATTAATTTCAATTTTAGTCCAGTTCTTTTTTAATTCCTAAATATCCGAGCTCTAAATTGTATTAATGCCATTTAAGATAAATGCTAAATAAATCTAAAGCATGTATCCCATTGCCTATCAAAATCTTTTAGACCAATCATTTAGAAATGAGCGACAGAAAGATATATCTCACAATTAAGATTAGCTCTTCAGTATTGTTATTTTTGTGAATTTTGGAATATTTTATGGTATTTGAATTTAATATATTCAAATATAAAGGCTTTTTGTTTAATAATAGATTTATAAGGAATAATGGATTGTTTAAGAGAAATTTTTTTGATGTTTAATTTAATAAATATTAAGCAATACACTGTAAAAAATCTCTAGACATTAACAGTGGTCAAAACATACGTTTTTCTTGTACAAATACAAAAATTGTTGACCAACAACAGGCCAGAGGCCCAGAAGGGTTAGTTTACTAAGAAATCCTTATTCTTCAATCGTTATAAAAAAAACTTTATAAAATTTAACATCCGTATAATTATTTTAAATATATTTCAAAATAAATCCAAAAATACAATTTATTTCCCGGAATGTATTGCTCATGAATTATAATAGGAACGAGAACTATCAAATTGCGTAAACAAACTTTTATGTTCTAATTCATAGCATAGCGTTGAATTCCAAACCTAACAATTACATAACTTCTTAACGTGTTTAAAGTAAATTGTTAGTTTTTAATTGGTGTGTAAGCAATTTAGGTGTTAGTTATCGAAATGTATTTATTAATTTAATTATCTAAGAATATAATAGAAAATATTGCTACCATTCTTACGTCGAAAACATTAAGGGATCTCCCTTAATGATTTCGACGTAAGAATGGTGACAATATTTTCTATTATATTCTTAGATAGGTGAAATTATGTTTAAACAAGAAGTTCTTAAAGAACTAAAATAGCCTACTTTCCTGTTACTTAAATACTTACTGAAATTCTAATAGGGAAGCAACTAGGTTCATAACAGTAAATATCATCAACAATCGTTTCGACACTAGAGTTATACACATTAGGAAAAAATGGCTAAACACAGCATCCAGCTAATTTAAACGTATCATAGCTTTTTAACAAAAAAAGAATTTTTAAGATCCGAATGATAGAACCGATTTTGGAAGAGGGGTACGGACAGACAGACGGACATCGACCACATGTCAATACCTACTTTTTTCATTTTTTAAATTCTTTCGAATTAAAAAAAGAAAAGTAGGCTAAAAAAGTGTTTTGAAGCACTTATACTTAAAATAACGTAAATATTAAATTACTTTCTCATGATAGCTTTAAAATGGTCAAACCGTATGCTTTTAATCCTATTGGAAGTTTATTTTAAGAGTTTTTTGAGCCCTTTTAACTTGTGCTAGTATACTTTAAAACTCTTTGGTAGGATAATCCCGCAATAAAAATATATCCCTATAAAAATACTAGAACATTTTAAAAGGATATTTTAAAGCTATTTCATGAATAAACGCTAGCTATGTGTTTTTTTTTTGTTTTTTTTTGAAAAGGTGACTAAAGCCTATTTTTGGATAATGCAAAACAGGTTTTACTGTTCCTGGAGAAAGATTTGTCTCCTATAAAACAAATTGTTAAGTTAAAATCTAAGTTCTAAAGCAAAAAATAACCCCACTGTTTTAATGTTACATGCATAAGCCTATATTTGTCCATTAAGAAATGTCAATATGGAATATATCACTTTCAGTATATTGCCACTTGTCCCAATAACTCAAGAACATGTCATAAATATATGCCAGCATCTTTCAATTTTCAATAATAAAAGGCTTTTATATTTTTTAAAGCGTATTTCTTTCGAAATTGTGCTTGTCATATCTATATTGCTGCTTAAATATGTGTAAATTTTTATGAAACAATTTTATTCAATAGGTAATTTTTGTTTCAATTTCAGTCTTCAATGATAATCTTAATAAAAAATTAACCCATAATAAAAACATTTGAATTTATATAACTCTAAATAAATACTAAAAATCCAATTATGAAGATATATTTTTAGATTTTATCAAAACCCATTTGGAAATGTATCTTTGATCTATGAATAAAAAAATTTAGCATAGGAACCAAATTTATAATTTTTAGTAAATATATTTACTAATATTTAGTGTGTCCAAAAAAGAACTGCTAACTTCAGATCTTTTTTTTAATCTATTATTGAAATTTGAAAATCTTGTAAATTATTTCTTACGTTAGCAAATATATTTTTATGAAATTCAGTAGTTTGTGGAAATTCTATTAATATTTATATGCGAATGGAATTGGCATTTGCTTAGATCAACTTCTTAGTCACTGGATTTTAAACTTGTATTTATCTCTATATCTTAAAAATTTAAATATTTATTAGTTTTTTACTCGAAAAGTCATAAATGTTAGATTAGTTCCTATGGCACGTACAGTGTGCGATGCATCAATCCAGGAAATTTAGGGATGTTTTTAAAACTTCTTTCTATACTTTTGGGTGATTAAGTTTGGTTTGAACATTTTATGTTGTTTTTGCTATCAGTTGAACGGAGTGTTAATGCAGTCACGTACTCCTTGAAATTTTGATGTGACCAGATCTACACCTGATCACCAACGGAACTCTTACGTGCATTGTTTGCTGTGCTGTCGTGAGCTGGTAAACTGCAGTAACTACAATAATAAATTGGCCCACTTTTGCTCTGAAATGATCAGTCTTTTCGATGTGTTTTCTTATTGGTTTGAGTTATTTTGTGCTTGCAATCATGGTTCAAGTCATTAGGGCAGATACTACAGTTTACCTACCTACGGTAGTGTGGACGTCGGGACTTAGGACTACGGGGAAGGAGTTGAAAAGGAGGCGCAGTAACTCAATTCTACAGAGATGAATAATGAACACTTTTTTCTGGTTGTCTTTGCGTTATTTGGAAGCATAGATTCTAGTTTAAGGCATTAGACGATAGATTCGCCAAATGTCTGAAACAAGGATAATTTATTTTGATTTTTCTTTATTAAGACTTTTTATTTCTAGGAACATCATAATTTAAAGTCACATAATAATAGAGCAAACTTAATAATTAAATGTATTCTTTTTTTTATAGGAAAAAATATTTTTGTAAGTCGGTGCAAAATGGTCAAATACAGCATTACTTCGTTCTCTGACGCGTAGTTTATTTTCGCGCCCGTTTTTAAACGAGGTTTAAATGGGGTTTCCATTTCTACTCTTATCTCATTTCTAAGTTTATGACTATACAGATTGAACGAACAGATGAGCCTCAGTGTATTTAGGTGTAGGTACTAGAGTGGCTAGGTTATCAAAGGGAATCCCATCTGTTAAGAGTAGAACTGGTTCGTGATTGAGATATCGATGGCTTACAATACCACAAGTAGCTTTAGCGGCCTAATACTCAGGAATTAAGTGCACGTTCAATGTTGTAATTGCGTTGATTTCAAGAGACAATCTCTGAAAATCTGGGAATCTGCTAACAACTAACTCAACATACCCAGACTAATTGTAGTTTATTCCCAATTATTAAAAATATATATAGTTAGTAGATTAAGAATATGCGCAATATATACGAAAACGGTTAAATAACAGTTTAGTTATGGGGAGTTGATTAATAGTATTATTAAGTGCAGAATGTATTTATAATTAAATGAATATAGCCGTTTTTGAAGTTATTGAAATAAAAAAAAAATTCGACGAGTGTGGTACCAGTTTCTACAAATATTGTAAATTTTAAGACGAAAAGAATTAAGGCACTATTATGTTATATAAAATTGAGAAAACGCCGGAAATATATAGATAATTCGAATCTAATCTAAGAAAATTGGATTCCATTCCCCATAGTTATCAATTTAACAAGACAAATACTTTCATTTCCGATATGTGCTAAGCAAACATAAATATTTAACATAAATATTATTTCGCTGTAAATCTTTATAATGTTCGTCCCAAAACTTAGCTGTTAATCCATAAGTATTTAATACCAACAGCGGTAGATTAAATCACCTACAAATGTTTCTTTCGAAATATTCACTATCATATGTATAACTCAGTAGGAAAGCCCTATATCCAATAATATATTGTACGATATAGGGGGGTCTTTTATCCAATAAATACTTTTACAGTTCCCAATCTTTCTATTTTAGCGTCACCAAAACCATGAGATGCGTTTAATTCAGTTGGGTGATAAACAACTTTGCATCTGATAACTGAAAGCAAACGTTAATTACATGTTTGCGACGAAAGCCTTCTGAGGGTATGGCTATGATTAAATTCAGAAACGAGACACGTCAACCCGTCGTCTTTTCGTATCGTTGCGTCTCTTTTGGAATATACCATGAATGGTTGCTTTTTCAGAACTATATGATGTGAGGTTGTTATTTTAATAGTGACTTAACTCCATTTAAAAAAGGTGCTGACGACTGATGTGGCCCCGTAGGTTGAGGCTTCATGTCACAGAGGTTTCCTTTACAGGTTTTATACTCAATCTAGTCATTTTGAAAATGAATCATCCAGAAAAAAACTAATTACTGTGCTCATGTGGAGATGTATATTAAATGTGACGTTTATCAATGTCCTGATGCCACTTATGATGAGGCTTTTCAGGTTGTGTTGGGTAGCAGCTCAGATGTCAGTTTCGTCAATTGACCACGGAAGAAATTAAGTATCCCCCGTGAAGCTCTAGTGCAACTCTATTTAATAAAACAACTGACTTTTTAAAAAGTATTATTTTCAAATTTTGTACATTTTTTTCTTCATAAATATCGGAGCTCTTTATTGTTTTATGTTCACTTAAGATCATTGCAAAAGAAATCTAAAGCTTGTATCTCAATGATTAATTAAAATCTGTAAGCCAAAGTATTTAGAAATACGTGTGAGAAGAGATATTCTACTATTTAAATTAGCTCTTCAATATTATTATTTTTATGAATTTCTGCATATGTAATAGTATTTGCATTAAATGGTTTTTGAATAAAATTACGTTGTTTGTTTAATAATTGATATTTAAGCAATAAAGGATCAGTTTAATAAATATTTAGCAATGCATTGTAAAAAAACCCTGTAGTGTTACTAGAAAATCTATAGGAAACTTAGGTGCATTAAATTTTTTGGTTACTTATACAGTTTCTATTTTTAGTCTCATAACAAAAGATGAATTTCCAGAAACCATTAAATGAATATTTAAGTTTCTATATATTTTTTTAGTTATATTTTTGATTTTGCTTTTCCTATTTTTGTTCGAGTATTTGTTTAATTAAGCATGAGTACATTGAGTACTCCATTTCTATTCAGGTTTTCTTATACATGATGCTTTTTTTCATTAAGTTTCAGTTTTTTATTTGTTTTATTTAAAGATTTAACTTTCTACTTATTTTAAGCTTTTTAGATAGAAAAAAACAGATAATTGTTTTTAAAAAAGACCTTTTAAGAATAGCCAAATTAAATGTAAAAGAACTTTAGTCAAAGGCTTAACCACTATATTCTTAAAGCATTTATAGAAAATATTATTATATATTGAAATGAAAAAAACAGCACAGAAAAAAATACACAGATATTTTTAACAAATTCAGAATAGAAAAACTAATTATTAATTTTTAAAAAAACTGATACAAAAGAAACATTTGAATCTTTTATAAAGTAGACTAAATATAAAACTTTATACAAAGTAGACTACTTTCATCATTGGTTCGAAACGAAGTAATTATTTCTTTTTCTTATCGCTAAAGTTGCATGCTTTAAAGAGTTTTATATTGCACAAATGACGTAGTTAGCGTTCCCATTAACATAAAATTTAAATCCAATGGAACATATTCCAAAAAGTTTTCATCTGGAGGGCATTATCAGCTAAAGGAATTACTATTAATATTTTATTAGCTGAAGAACCTTAGTACCATCAAAAAGCATACGTTTTATGTATTACATTAATGCAGCAATTTAATATTACAATAATGCAGCGAAATGTCTTATTTTCTGTAAGAAAATCTGATTAAAAATAATATAAAATTGTGATCGAATATGCCACTTCAATAGCTTGCACTTCAAAGAACTTTTGGGCCTAAAAATTGTCAAATTACCCAATGTACCAACATAAATACTTTTAGAAGATTTGCGTTTCTTGTTAGGAAGTAAAGTAGTAGTTTATGTTGACCGGTAATTAACAAATGGACAAAATTTGATTGGAGAAATCAGAAAGAAAACGTTAAAAATCAACTTGAATTATATCACTCTGACTGTAATGAAAGATGTTTCAGCAAAATGTTTCTGCAAATCAATCGATCTCTGCTTCTTTTCCCTATATTTGGGCTTAAGGTGAGGTGTAAGTTACTAGTGATTGTCAATGCCGAATGGCTAGTTCGACGATGGAAATATCGTCAAACTGTAACTCATATATCATTCATGGTGGGATAAAGGAAAGAGACAACTCAGTATCAGTTCCCGACTCACATACGAACCCGGTTTGATATCACTCGAACCAGACACGTTTTAAAAATGTTAGTTATTTACGCATTTTTAGAAAATATTTAAGTAAATAAAATTGTATTGACTTGTTAATTGATGTGTTTAAAATTTTTGAAAATTTACAACTTATATCTTGACCACAGTATGGGAGAATTTTTCTTGTTTCAAATAAACGTTATTCAAACTTCACGAACATTCGATGACGACGCATCGACTCGGTGACGATTCAGTATTTTAAGCACTTACAGTTCAGTAACATCAATTAATAAATTTATTTTTAAGGTTTCGAAACCATAAAAATTAAATCATTAATTTGATCTAATTGAACTCTTTTTGACCCAGGGATATGTAAAAAAAATGAACTCTAGACATAAAAGTGGGTTTATAACAGAATCTTGCACTCGGCCAGCTTCCACACAACATAGGGGAGAGACGGGTAATAGCGCTCAGAGGGCAATCGCGCTCAGCTTAGCTGTGACGAACTGGGCAACCCCTAAATTAATTGGACAGTACTGCCACCAAAGCACGTGCAATGCTCAGTGTGATAACAGTGGTTCGCAAAGAAATAACACATAGTCTTTCGTCCGTGAATAATTTATTGTTTATTTTCATCTAAAAAACTTCTGAAGCTATTTTCGAGGTAAGTCAACTTTAATTACTAGTAACAGTTTGATCATTGTATAGTTACGAAGCATAATAATCGTGTTATCTAATGTAACTACGTTCATTTCATTGGATACATTGTATGCCTAGTTAAACCGCTCGAAATCAAATATAGCGCTATCGGGTAATGACGCTCAGATGGGCGGCATTACCCTCCGCTGTTGGAAGAGTCGAATTATAACTAAATAAAACGATAAAACAGTTTTGATAACTTTTTCAGAGTTGAGAAAAGAAGTCCTACAAAACAAAAATCTGCCATCGTTACAGGAACACCCATGAAAATTATGCTTGAAAAGAAAGAGGAACGACGCCGTCTCAAGGAATCAAAGATAGCCTCTTCTTTAAATACTACGAAAGCTGCAAATACGTAAAATCTATTGGCAAAGAAGCCAAAGAAAAATATATGGGTGAAAAAAAGGCCTTATTTGGAGAAACAACAGGAGTCGAAAGCCGAAATAAAGTCCAGACCAGGAAAAGTAAAAAAATCGTCAAAGAAGATTTGACTAGTACAGATGAGGAAACCATCGATGAAACCATGATATGTGATGATGATGAAATGGACGATTTACCTGGCGAAGGTACTATTAGTAATGAAATCCATGACGTATGTAATGTTTGCGGGGAGTTCGGAAAAGACAACGAACTATAGTTTAGGTGCAAATTCTGTCCTAAGTGGATCCACAAAGATTGCTGTGGAGAGGATAAAGCAGAAAACTATATTTGTTACTATAACAAATTATAAAATTACTTTAATCAGTTGTGAAATATGTTGTATAAAAGCTTTGAATAATGAGCGGCATTACCTAACATGTTCGGGTAATGGCGCTCAATGTAATATTTTCTTGTTTTCAATTTTCAGCACAATTGTTGTTGTTATCATGTTTAACAATATGGCATTCTGTTTTATATTTGTTCAGTTATAAATAGTAATAAAAAAACATAATTTAAGAGTCGTATTATGCGTGTTGCAGTCACTTTTCCTTAAGTGGGCGCAATTACCCTCCTCTCCCCTAATTGTGTTCAACAGGAAAAAAGTCGCCAAACACAATATTAATTCTATTATAAACCTTTAAAGGCTAAATTTGGCTAGATTCATTGATTTTATTTCGAAAATTCAATAATTATTTCTTCAATAATTATTCAATAATTATTATCGTTTGCAAAAATTAATTTATATTTCAAAGAACAAATATGTAATATTCCTCTCTTTTAAATCGAACTAAAACATTTCATATAAAAAACAAACAAAGAATCTCGTAGTGAAATATATTTGACGTCCTTTCAAACTGATTGATGTCGCGAAAATAAATTTCTTTTAATTTATTATTTCAAAGAATTAAAGTTTCTCTAGTGATTGTTGCGAATAAAAATGGAATTTACATGTTATTTCAATGTAGATTAAATTTTTAGTTATTTAAATTTTAAATAAACTTCTAAATTAAATTTTTTAATGAAATTTGGAATGTAGCCTAATCTTACTTTTTGCTTCAAAATGACGTATCCCACATGTTTGTGAGACTTACGGTTCTTTCTGTGAAAGTGGGTGACGGACAGACGGACGGACGGACTGAACGATTATATACCTTCCACTTTTTACGTTATAAACGTAGTGTGTAAGCTAAAATTGTTTTATCATTTATTTGCCCCGTTGTTTACGTACTTTATATTTAACTAGTTTTTGTACGAATTTTGGATTTGGTTTTGGTTTTTTTTACAAAGAATGCATAGAACTTAACCACTTATGAACAGGAAGTTTCCTTTTTTTTTCTTTTTGTCTTAAAAACACATTTTAAGTAATACAGTTCATTTTTATAAGCACTAAAAAATAAATTAAGGCTCTAGTATTCCAGCATACTTGCTTTTGAAAAACTACTAAGGGAAATGTGCTTGATTGATATCAGTTACTATCAACAACTTTGCACAATTAATGATAATAAAAAGGACTAAACATGGTTTATATATTTTTAAAAAGTAAGGTGATTAATTTACATCAACAGGTTCCCAACAGAGCGTGTTCATAAAAACTTATAATACAATGTACTAAAAAAAAATACTTTTTAAAACGATCCGTAGTTTCATGAACTTTCTTGGATTGGAAATTTTTAACGTACATTTTAGTTTTTAAAAATAGTTATTGTAACAAGAAGTTCTGAAAAAACTAGAATAGCCTACTTTAATGTTGTTTTAATGCTCACTTAGCCCATCTCATCTGCTCTTCCAGTCTGCTATAACTTTAATTTTAACCGTCTGATTTAATAACAACAGATATCAATTTCCATACTTTTTCGTCAGTCCAGTTATACGTTTTAAAAACTAATTCTTATAAAACGTATAACTGGACTGACGAAAAAAGTAAGAAAATTGATATCTGATGTTATTAAATCAGACGGTTAAAATGAAAGTTATAGCAGACTGGGAAGGGCAGATGGTCAGGCGTACAAAAGGGCTGATATGCACAAATAAATATGAAAAATGGGTATCTGATGGTGGTAGAAATTTCTAACAAAAAAAGTTCGTTTAAATAAGACGGCAAGAACGGAATTTAGAGGGGATATAGACCGACGGACCGGAATGCAATTCAATACCTACTTTCCATGTTAAAAAAAATTGAATTTAAAAAGGTTGGTTAATAAGTTGGCTAATAATAAAACAATTATATGATATTGTCATATTTTCATATTTTTGCTTTTATGTACTTTTAAAGTCATTTAAGTTTTTTTTTTAAATTAAATGTGAAAAGACAATATTTCGAAGCTTTGCTGTGCTCCCCTGTCCCCTTTAAGAAAAACAAACATACTATAAATATAATATTTTGGACCCCAGAACTTACTTATCTCAAACGCATGAATCTCTCATCCTCTTCTGAAGTCGGAGTAAATTCGCATCCTCCGTCCCAGGTGAAGAGAAAGCCGTGAGTGGTTCCGATTCACCGGATGCACATGTGTTGGTCACTCAGGGTTAGTGCTATTGGCTAAGACGCTTATGCCTTTTGGCGCCACTGTCGCCATGTATTTTCGAACTTTCACTGATTTGTGTGAGTGGGAATGTGAAATTTAGCATCGCTTCGGTATTTGTTTTTAGACCTGCTAGTTCGTATTGATTAAGGTTAGTTTGTTTTATCGTCGCACTAGAGCTACACGAGGGCTATTGGCGACGGGGGTCGTAATTTGGAACCACAGTAAGGTTACGAGCCGACACTTGAGTAGGCACCCAACTCAACCGTTAAATATTAATTAAGAATATCACAGACTATAGGCACACTAGGTAAGGGAGGAAGGGAAAATTGTTTAAAAGTATTCTATGGTTTGTTTAATTGTATCTTTTGTAACATCCATTAAACTACACAAAAACTTTTTTTCGCTAACCAAAACGTAATACTTCAGAACTGTGCTAATTTAGGATCTCAAATAGTAGAAAACAAAAAGTTTACCTACTTAAAAAGTTGAATAATGAAAAAAAGGTCCAAATTTTGAATGTTATGTTTTATAAAAAAGTAATGTTTAAAAACAAAATTATGTAGCCTGGCCTAATGGGTCTAATGTAAATTCAAGGCTTACTTGTTAGTTTATTATCCAAATCCATCACGTGGAATTTAACGCGTTCTTAACGGAGAGTACCATTTTGGTATATGATGTGTTTCATATCGAATGCGTGCATCATATTATCCGTGTTATAATTTAAAAAACAGTTCTTGTCTCGTTCTGTTAATAATAAACAACCGTCGCATTAGAGCCACAGACCAGAAAATTTAGTAATAAACATCAATTACATTGCGTAATTTCACGTTTAATGTAGTATTAGTTACAAGAAATAATAAAATAAGGTTTTTCCTCGTCATAATGAACACATGACTAATTATACAATCGAAATTATGTGTTTTACAATATTGGCCAACACGTTTATTAGTGGCTTCATAATTCTGTAATTGGTGGTTTTCATGTATTGAATTGAGCAATATTATATAGCTAACAATGGGAAACTTTCGATGGCGCACTATTATCAAGAATGAGTTTTAAAAGTTTTTTGTGTTACACTCTTTGATAAAACAAATGTTTTATTAAACCTGCTAGCTTTTTTCTATAAAAACACGAATTTTATAATTTTTCACTTAAAAAACAACCATGCACGGTATTTCGTAAGTGTTTCATTTTCTCTCTAACTTTCATTGGCGTTGGTGTAGTAGATTAGCTATTATACACCTTATCTGTTAATAAAACGAATACAGTATGTAAAAGTCAAATATATCAAGCAATTTTACAGTAATTTGTCACAAGTATCCAACAGACTTCATGCGGAGGCATATGCAATTATTGGCATGCACGGTGGTTCTAAAATATGACGCCCGTCGCCAATAGACCTCGTGTAGCTCTAGTGCAACGATTATTCAAACTAAAACTATATAGGCATGCACGACAATTCTACAGATGAAAATGGCCATCTAACATCATTTTAAAAATTACTAGGTACTATTACTGATTCATTTCTAAATCCAAACGTAACTAGTTTTTGAAAAGAATTAGCAAGCAGTTTTTCTTTATTAAAAAAAAAAAATTTATAAGATAATTCCATCTGCTTTCTCATCAAGTTAATATCAAACCGAATAAATTTTAAAAAATTCCGCTTTTACGGAACGTAAAAAAAAATAATTTTAAAGATAAAGTTTGTGTCCTCAATTCTTTCTACAGATGGGATGACAAGTTTTATAAAAGTTGTTTTATGAATGGTTCATTATAAATTGGAACTCGTTAATATTTTTAGGAGACCAATTAAAGATAAGGTTGCTTAAATCTGAAATGACATACAAAAAATACTTCATTTGCTACATTAATTAATTATGAGATGCATATTTTACAAATGACAGGGTTTGATACTATATACGAAGCCTAACATGTTTTGTTTAGTTTTATTTTATTCAAACATCGATCGATGAAATTCTTATATCTGATATTTTCTTTCATAAACACTTTAATTCAACATATTAACTTTAGTACAGTTTTCCTAATGAAGTAGTTATTCGAAAAGGCTGGAAAGAAAGAGTTATAAATGAAAACAACTGTTTCTCAAACATAACTTTTATGTCATGGCCATATTATATGAGAAATTGTATAAATGTTTCGGCTCTCAGTTTCAGAATTATATTCTCTTAAATGTTCGTAATTGCTAATCTAGAGTTACTAGCTATCGTTTTTTTTTTAATTCAGGAGCCTTGTAAAACTCCTCCAGCATGATATATTGGAAAGTATGATTAACAGCACTTGCCAAAAATTTATTCAAATATTCTAAACTGGCGTTAAACTTTAAAACAATGGAAAAAATCAATGGAAATTAATTTATAAAACATAGATTTTGAGGAAACATACTCTAAAAACACGGAACATAATTTTGTTATGTTTTTGTCAATATTTAGAAACAAATATATAAAACATTTATACTTTAGATTTTGTCAATTATTTTAGAAATACATGATATAGATACTATACTTTCACAAGTATTTTTACGAGTAATTTTATTAATACATAAAAGCTTAGTGCTGAGAAAAATTTAAAATTTCCCAAATATATCCTTTGGCAGTTTTACATTTAGAAAAAATAAAAATAAATGTATTCAAATTTAATTTAACCATGTTTTGTCTATTTTTACAAAAGAAAGAAAATTACTGTATTCAAAATTTAATAAGACTTTACTTGTCTCTGCAATAAAAGTATTATTTATCGAACTTGTTAAGAATTTGTACATCTTCCTTTTACAGATTCGTTTCTTTTCAAGAATGCCTTAACAAACTAAAAATTAAATTTGCATGAATTATATAATCACTCTTTTCTTCTTTAAATAAAGTTATTTATGCGGGGAATTTGTCGCAGACTGAGTCTTTTTTATATTATGTTGGCCTGTCCCAGTTATAATTGACTTACCAATTCTTAAAAAAACAATGCTATACTATGCTAAAACAACACTAATTTGATCCCTTCTGTAATGCAAATTTTTATAAGAAAATTTGCAAGCTTACAAATTAAAAAAAAAATTTTTATTTAAAATCATTTCAAGATACTTTTTATGTGTAAAATACTCACAAGAAATACAAATCTACGTATAGCTATCACATTTTATAAAGAAAATACACAATAAGATACGCTTTTTTTAGTAATTTATGCACTTTGAATAAAAGTATACATACTATTCACTAATTGTTTCCTCAAATGTTTTAAAAAAATGAGGCATCCGTGAACTCAAATTCGAAAAATTCATGTTTTCAAGTATGAGAGTAATGTATTAGGAACTATAATGAGCCGATGATGTTCTAGTAAATAAAAATATTCATATCAAAATCGAACACTTATTTTTTACAGTATAAGCAAATAATTTTTTGCAATATAACTATTGTCCTTTGAATATCTCTCAGGACGTTCTATTTTAGTAAAATTGTAGTTACATAGATTGCATAACTGTAATAAAGAAATCTAATGGTTTTTATTTTGATAACATTTTAAGTTGTTTTGTAATTACTGTCCCTCTCATTACTGTCCTCACATGAAGCGTTTCTATACAAGTCGGCAACAACTATAATAAAAATGCCTTAGGCGGAATAAGTTTATGACAATTATAAATTTCTAAAAAAACAGGTAATATGCAATTCTTGCCTCTTGACTTTTTTATTAAAGTAGGGGGACAGTAGTTACCTCTTCATACTTGACGTTGACAAAAATTAACATTTTGAGGAAATCCCTAGAAAAGTTTTAGTGAATGACCGAAATCTTAATTTATATGAAATTTACGTCATGTACAACAAATTATGTTTTATATTAAATTGATTTCAGAGCATAGCCATTAAACTAAAGATTGTCGATATTGAGTTATTTATTATCACTAAATAAATAAGAGCTTTTAGTTTCGTTTTACTATCGGTTAATAAATATAGTGCAATAATTATTAGGTTTACCTTAAAAAGTTTGCAAATATATAATTTCTGAGTTATAGATATTGGAGTCTATTATGTATATCCTGAGTATGTTAAAGAGTGAAGAAATTCTCGCAAAAAAGTATTTTCTTGTTTCTAATTATTCCTTTTCGAATTCGCATGTTTGCACTAGTAAGAGTCTTTGTTATTTTTACGTTGCATATTTTTTTTCATTGGTTAAAACATATTTTTCCTGAAAACTGAAACTTTTCGTATCGATATAGTTTTTCTTAAAACATTTCAAATGCAACTGTAATTTTTTGTTACTTGGAAAAACCAAACATATATTTAAAGAATAACTTATCAAACATCTAAATTTAGAAAAAAGAAATTATGCTATTTTGAATAATAATTTTAAATGTGTATAATAAATACTCGAAAGCTACAAAATAACATTTTGAAGTTACTCAATCATCAATCTCATTACCTCAACCTGAAACCATGGTATTGCCAAGTTTTTGTAGCAACAACTAAAACGATCCACCGTAAGAAAATATGCCAAAAATCTCAAATAATTCATAAATAAATTATTTATTTAAATTTTAAGTGTTCTTGCATTATACATCACCATGTATTCACTTGAAAAGTATATGGAATTCATTTATGCATTAAAAATGAATAAGCAGAAATTACTTACACTACTTTAGTTACTTTTTTGCTTCTTGGAAAGCATATACATATGTATTATAAACCTCAATGTTTAATGTATCGTTATTTTTAACTTGATTAATATTTGGAACTGATTTATCATATGGTACAAAACAAAAATAGTAGTACTTTTGAAATTTTAATTTAAAATTCGTAAACAACAAGAAATACATAAAAAAATTTCAGTAATAAAAAAGTATTTCTCAATTAACTTAAATTTAATTTATCATTTAATCCGTAGTATTATCCTTTTTAAAGTTTGAATACTATTTAATATCAAGTTTTTACCTAAATTCGCAATATTCATACGAAGCTTTCATTTTATAAACATATAAGAATTAAATATTATTATTTTTGTCCTGAATATTTGTATAGTAAATAAAATAACTTGATATGTGAATAAATAAAAGCAGTTGAAAGATGAATTGTTTAGAAAGAGATTTCGGCTGGTGTCATATTAAATTAAGAATAATCTTTTTATTTTCAATATTTATTAAAAATAACTTTGAAAACTCATTTGGTTTGTGAAAATATAAATAGATATGCAGTCCTTTATTTTTATTTTAGCTAACACACTAGGTTAGTAACGCAAAAAGAGATAGCTATTATTATAGCTTTGATCAGTTCGTCCATCCGTCTTTCAACCACTTTCACAGTCTGAACTGCAAATGTACTTGGCAAGTCATACACTTTGAAATAAGCTAGTAGGGCATTCTTTTAGTGTTTAACGTGCATTCTTCATTTCATTCTTCAACTTTTAGCCTAGAAAAACGAAACTAGAAGTACAATTGCGGAAAAAAAGAACGATTCGTTCCACATAGGATTTATATGAAGAAGATTAGTGGGATTTGTTTTCCACATCTACGTAAGAATTGAAGTATAAGTAGTAGTATGAATATAGAAAACTGTATATAGAAAATTACGTTAAAAATGTGAACTACTTAATAATAAATGACCAATGCATTGCAATAAAATCAAATGTATTCATATTACTTGAAACTCAAGAACTTATAGAATATTTTATTGAAAACTTAATTATAATGGCTATGGAATGCTGTATGAATTTAAAAAAACAACAACTATATTTTAAAATGATATTTTGATTTGGACATTTAAATAAAAATGCTGAAAAAAAGTATTATTTTTATATTGTAATATTTCTGATTACAATGAAATAAAAACAAAATCAAAATAAATAATAATCCCCAATTTGGTAGCGAGAATAAAAAAAACCTTAATATTAACTAGAATACCCTTTTCGCCTTTACCATTGTAATTGTTTTCAAAATTTTTACTCAAAACTTTTAATTGGGTTTTGAATTATTGGTTTTTTTAATGTATTTTTTAAAGTTATTCGGTACTAAATAATATATTTCCAAATATCAAGAAAAGCTAAATGAAACGACTTATCATTAGTGGAAAATTTCTTAGAAAGTAGAAAAGAATTTTCGTAAATTCCATAAAGTTCATTACTTCATTAAGTAACTTCTATTCTTTTTACCATATTTTTTATATTTATTAAGAATGTTGTAACGCTAAGGCCATATAACGACAAAAAAATTAATGGTAACCGAAAATAATAACATTAAAAAAGATTTTCAAACAAAAGAACATTTTAATATTCCTTTTATGTCTTACCACGATATCGTAAAAGTAAGTAGAACTTGTGTAAATTAAATAAAAGAAGAAACTTAAAACTTTACAACACACAAAAGTTCCTACAAAAACACAAAATTCAGTTTTGTTTAACTTTTTTTAAAAGTAGTACGTTCTTTAAATTCAAAATAAACTATTAAAGCCCTGCAGTTCAGTTTTTAATGGTACTTTTATTTTTCGTTCTAAGGCAAAAAAATCAAGAAGTTAAACATTCATTACAAAAATAATAAAGTTATCTGCAGGTAATTTCTCTCCAGGGTGTAGTAACAAATACAGCAAAAGTTTTTTTTATGTATATTTAAAATCCTTATTGATTGCCTTAGAAATTTATTTAATAAGTTATCATCTGTCAACGGATTTTTCTTTTGCAAAAAAGACTCATGAACTGTTGTAGCAATATAGTATTCTACTATTTTTTAATATGCAACTGCTTGTTAGTGGATTATTTTTATACCCGCTAAGATTTCTTACCATTCTGTTGAGATATTATTCAGACTAGGGATAACTTTTACTTTTTAGTAGTGAAATACATGTTTTTTTGAAAAAAAAGTATGATAATCGTCGGTCAAATGACAAAACCACGAATGTGCAGATTCTAGGGATTTGCGGTTTTAGAAAAATAAAACCGCTTCTCGGTTTAATCGGTTCTTTTTTTCCTCCGGTTTTAACCGGGTCCAGATAATAGTATCAAAAACCCAGTCCTTTGAAAAACCGGTTCTATTTGATTGGTTAGTTGAACGACTCCGGCTATCTATTTAGGTAAAGTTTGAATTATCGTCGCACTAGAGCTACGAGTGGGCTGTTGGCGACGGTAATTTAGAACCACAATCAGGTGACGAGTCGACACCTGAGTGCAAGTGTCACCCAACGCAGCTTTTAATGGCGACATCGTACGCAGCGTCTGTACTTTGGAGCATTAATTGTACTACTAACTACTGTAATGTGTACTAAGTGGTACAGCTGGGGGAAAAAAACGATCCACCCTTCATTTTTCGGCTGCTATTGATCAGAGAATTTTGTGAAAGGTGTCAGTTTTCAGGAAATAGCGTAAGGACTTCAGAACTGGCAACCAAAATTGTATAAGGGGTCGTCTACATATTAAAATGTGTACCAACTTTGAAAATTCCAATGGCAACACCCAATTTTTTTATATAAAAATGTTTATCATTTTCAAAATACCCCAGATCCAAAAAAAAAATTATTAATTTGCATTATTTGTTGAGATATAAGCATTCGAAGTTGAGGGCCCATAATGTTAAAAAAGTTTCACAAACTTTTATTTATACCTCCACAAATAAAATTAATTAAACCAATAATTTTTTTTCATTATATACTTCATAATCTTCCAAAAACAAATCACACAAGTTTTTTCATCAATTTTTAATTTTTATTATTTTTTTATTTAAATTTAAATAAGAAAAATAAATTATGAATAGCAACCCCAAATTTTTGTTACATAAATCGATAAAGTAGATCAAGTAGAACAAAATCCCGAATTTTTTAATTCAACAACAATTATTTACCGAGTTATTGTAAAAATACTGAAAAAAACGAATTTTAGGGACCGTGTATAAAATTACTTAGCAAATTGGATCCTAATTTGCATTATCGTTTGGTGGTTGAAAAGCGTTTTTGGTAAATGTTTATTCAAATTATTGATGTCTGTCAAATGTCTAAAAATCTTTTCTTGTTTCAAGTGCATACAATGTATTTTGTTTGTATAATTAACATTAATATATATCGATTACTATGTTTTTGAATGTATGTTATTTCCAATATTATTTATAATTATTTTATTATAAAATTTCCAATAATAAGTTATTTCCTCGATTTTTTTTTAATTATTAGAGATTACTTATTTATTTAGTTATTTAGTCAGTTAGTCAGTCCGTTAGTTAGTCAGTCAGTCGATTAGTTAGTTAGTCAGTCGGTTAGTTAGTCGGTCAGTTAATTAGTCAGTCCGTTAGTTAGTCAGTCCGTAAGTTAGTCAGTCCGTAAGTTAGTCAGTCAGTAAGTTAGTCAGTCAGTTAGTCAGTCAGTCAGTTAGTCAGTCAGTTAGTCAGTTAGTCCGTTAGTTAGCCAGTCAGTCAATTAGTTAGTCAGTGAGTCAGTCAGTTCACTGACTAACTAATTGAAAGTCAGTTAGACTAAGTTAGTCAGTCTGGACTAACTAAAGGAGTGACTAACTAACGGAGTGATTAATTGACTGACTGACTAACTAACTGACTGACTGACTTACTAACTAACGGACTGACTAACTGACTAACTAACTGACTGACTAACGGACTAACTAACGGACTGACTGACTGACTAACTAACTGACTGATTAACTAACTGACTAATTAACTGACTGATTAACTAACTGACTGATTAACTGACTGACTAACTGACTGACTGACTAACTTACTGACTGACTAACTTACTGACTGACTAACTAACTGACTGGCTAACTAACTGACTGACTAACTAACTGACTACTGACTAACTAAATGATTAAATAACTGACTAAATAACTAAATAAATAAATAAATAATCTCTAATATTTAAAAAAAAAATCGAGAAATGGACAAAAATCTGTTTTCGGGATTTAGACCCATTCGGGATTTTGACTCATTCGGGATTTCGGCTTGTCGGAATTTTGGTTTGTCGGGATTTCGGCTGTCGGGATATGTCCCAGACCCAGTGTGCCGAATTTTAAACCAACCTTTTGTAGCAATATGAATGAAACAAAAATTTGCATAAAATGTAAAACATAAATGTAATAATTATGTTTGTCTATCTGATTGTAACTAATCGCATTTGAAAATCTGTTCGTTATAAATAATCGTATTGAGACTTAATTTAAAATTAAAACTTTTCTCGTCTACCCTTTATTTTATTTCTGAATTTTAAAATCCAAAATTTAAAAAAAAAGGTAAAAACATAAAAAAAATCACAATATTAGGGAAGAGGGTTTAATTCTAGCATCTTTTGGCGAGATTATGGTAACCCTTTTGCTAGATTGTCGTTTCGTAAAAAACACCCTAAATATTACCTTTATCAATTTGGAGATTTCCCCCCAAACGAATTGAAAATTAATGCTTTAATATCTCAGCAAATAATGCAAAATGAATAATTCTTTTTTATACCTGGGGTATTTTGAAGTTGCTGAATATTTTTATGTAAAAAAAATTGGGTGTTGCCTTTGGAATTTTCAAAGTTGGTACTCATTTTAATATGTAGACGACCCCTTATACAATTTTGGTTGCCAGTTCTTAATTCCTTACGCTATTTCCTGAAAAATGACACCTTGCACAAAATTTCTTGACCAATAGCAGCCGAAATATGAAGGGTGGATCTTTTTTTTCCCCCCAGCTGTACTACACTAAAGCTTTGGCGCCGGGAATAGTAATTTTGGACGCAAATCATGTAAAGAACCGATGCCGATTTCTCTACCTAAAAAATATCTCGTAGGTATGATTTACGAATACTTCCTGGAAAACATAAAAAATCGCAAAAGAACGCTGTATCAGAAAAATAATTTATATTAAGACCCGATTTTACATTTATAAAAAATGACATTTAAATAAATAGTTGAGCCGTTTTTTTAATTAAAAAATAGTACTTCCTGTGCTCTTTCTGAAGATGTTTGTTGCCGCGTAATGTGTCATAGGAATAACATTACCGGTAGCATAGTTCTTGATGCTTTAGGGCATTATCCGCAGCGAGAGTGTAAATAAAAATGAACCCTTATCATACAAATCCATTATGACATATTTTATGACGCCATAATCCATTGATTTATCTAACTGCAATAAAGTTCAATCCTTCAGTTCAGGGGCTCGTCACTTGACTGTGGTTCTTAATTACGACAACCGCCGTCGTGTAGCTCTGGAGCGAAGATAATGCAAACTAACAAACCTTCAGGTTACTCGGTTAAATTGTTTATTCAAGCCGGTTCTTCAGATTTTAACCGGTTCAGCTAAATAAATGTTTTTGCCCATTTAACCGAAGTCAAAATTCGGTTTAACTGTTTCCGGTTTTCCATCCCTTTGCACATTTCTGTTTTTGCACAATCGTGGTTTTGTCATTTTACCGCCGATATAATTTATAATGTCTGCATCACTCACTGTTAAACCGGAAACTTTAAGGTCACTTAGTAATTTCAGTGGCCCCACACGAGGATTTTTCTTTGCGTTTTAAGAATATTTTGGCAATGGAAATCCCCCATTGAATCTTGAACCCATTTATGGATATCGAGAAAGCAGCGATCGATCATCGTCTCACAGAATTTTGGCTTCAAACTAATATCAGTTGCTGTTATCCAGGATTGTGGTCTTTCGTGAAGAAATGTTTGATTGTCTTTCCTTCATCTTACCTTTGTGAGAGTGAGAGAGGTTTCAGTGCTATTGCTGAAATAATTTCAGAAAAGAGATGTCGACTCCAAATCGTAGAAAGAGGGGACATGCGTCTTAATCTTTCTAAAAACATTGAACCAAACGTTCAGAAACCGGCTTTGAACCATCAAGCGCAACCATCTCACTGATGCTCTTGATTGACATTCCTTTTGTAGTGCATTATTTTTTGACTGTATTTTTCTTCAATTATCTAATCAAGTGTACATACTTGAAAAACATAAAAGCGCATTTAGTTTAGTTAGTTTAGTTTGAATTATCGTCGCACTAGAGCTACACGAGGGTTGTTGGCGACGGGCGTCATATTTTTAAAAGCGCATTTAAAGCATTTTTTGCATGTCATTTTAATTTTTAAAAAAGTGATGTTATTATCCTCAAACTAATTTGGTGTGAAAAAATTACTCAAAAGTTTGACCTTTTATAATTCAGTAATCTTCTTCCATATACCTTAGAAAATTACAAGATTTTCACAAAGGGGGCGGGGAAATTATTATCAATCCCTAGGGAGGCGGTAGCATTTAAAAGGTTGAGAACCACTGCTTTACACTCTCGCCGCGGATAATGCCCTTAGGCATCAAGAACTATGTTACGGGTAATGTTATTCCTATAACGCATATTACACGGCAACAAACATCTTCAGAAAGGGCACAGGAAGTACTATTTTTACCGCTTATTAAAAACCCCTTTATTAAAAACCCGGCTTAACTATTTATTTAAATGTCATTTTTTATAAATGTAAAATAGGGTCTTAATATCAATTTTTTTTCTGATACGGCGTTTTTTTGCTATTTTTTTATGTTTTCCAGGAAGTATTCGTAAATCATACCTTCGAGATATTTTTTAAGTAGAGAAATCGGCATCGGTTCTTTACATGATTTGCGTCCAAAATTACTATTCCCGGCGCCAAAGCTTTAGTGTAGTACTACTTAGTACACGTTACAGTAGTTAGTAGTACAATTAATGCTTCAAAGTACCGACGCTGCGTACGATGTCACCATTAAAGGCTGCATTGGGTGACGCCTCACAAGTGTCTACTCGTCAGCTTATTGTGGTTCTAAATTACGACACCCGTAGCTCTAGTGCGACGATATTTCAAACCTTACCTAAATAGACCGCCGGAGTCGTTCAACCAACCAAGCAACTAGAACCGGTTTTTCAAATGACTGGTTTTTTGATACTATTATCTGGTCCCGGTTAAAACCGGAGAAAAAAAATAAACCGATTAAACCGAGAAGCAGTTTTATTTTTCAAAAACTGCAAATCCCTAGAATCTGCACATTCGTGGTTTTGTAATTTGACCGACGATATGTTAATGTCGTTGCCGCCTGAATACGAGAGCATAAAGTGTGCTTTAGAAAGTCAACCTGACACTAATTTAACTGTGAAATTTGTTACGCAACGTTTACTGGAAACAGAAATTATGCTGCGGGAAACAAACATTCCTCTGTGTCTTCGAATGTTAATCAAAGTGCTGTCTTTTCTGCCAAAAAAGGATATTACATGTTTCAAATACAAACGAAAAGGGCACTACGCAAAGAACTGTGGATTAAATAATAAGACTTGTTACAACTGTGGTTATAGCGCGGTCACGTTCGTAAATTCAGTGAAGCGGCCGATTCGGGCAACAGACAGTCTGACAGTGTGAAACATGCGTCCACGGCAATTACGTTTATGGCCGGTGAAGTGAAAAGTAAGAGTTTTATTGTTGATTCCGGTGCCACGTCTCACATGTGCTCAGTTAAAAGCTGGTTTACATCCTTCAACAAATCCTCTGGTACTGTACAGTGTACAATGTGCTTCAAAAGGTGAACCGTTAGTGATAAAGGGCAGAGGGACAATCAACGGACACATTTAAGTGATGGTACTCGGATTGTTCTTGAAGACGTGTTATACATTCCAAACTTGAATTTCAGTTAAACTCACTGAAGCCCAGATAGCACACCAACGTCGGCCAATATTAAAAAAAAATATTGGCCGACATTGGTGTCAATATTGGCCGACGTCAAAATGGACCCCCCTAGCAAATATTGTACGACGTCGTTTTACGACATTGGCCAACATTTATCAACGTCGTACAATATCGCATATCGACATTGGCCGACATAAAAATGACACCCTTGCAGATATTGTACGACATCGGTTTACGACATTGATCAACATCGCATATTGACATTGGCCGACATAAAAATGGACCCCCTAGCAAATATTGTACGACGTCGTTTTACGACATTGACCAACATTTATCAACGTCGTACAATATCCCATATCGACATTGGCCAACATAAAATGACACCCTTGCAGATATTGTACGACATCGGTTTACGACATTGATCAACATCGCATATTGACATTGGCCGACATAAAAATGGACCCCCCTAGCAAATATTGTACGACGTCGGTTTACGACATTGATCAACATTAGTCGTACCACATTCATGGGCGTTCTTTTACAGTACTTCTCAATTATACATTTTTCCATTTCCATCGCATAACTTTTTAACTCATCTGTCTGTTGAGTAGAAAAAAAATTATTTTCAAAGGTAATTTTCTTTATATTTTTCTTGCAATCAATTAACAAAATTTTGTTAATTAGAAAAATATAAAGAAAATTACCTTTGTAAATAATTTTTTTCTACTCAACAAACAGATGAGTTAAAAAGTTGTGCGAAGTACAAATGTATAATTGAGAAGTACTGTAAAAGAACGCCCATGAATGTGGTACGACTAATGTTGATCAATGTCGTAAACCGATGTTGTACAATATTCGCAAGGGTGTCATTTTTATGTCAGCCAATGTCAATATGCGATGTTGTAAAACAATTAACAATAGGTTAAATAAATCAAAATTAATCAAGAAATATTGTATTATTAGTACTATTGTAATTTTAAAAACTAGTAATTCAGACAGCTATATAAACACTACATTACGACATAGCTTTTTTTTCTGTACTGCTTCAGAGTCAAATTAAAACAAATTTTACGTATTATTATTATTCATATATTAAATATCTGATACATAGCACATATTTTTCCCAGATTGTTTAAAGTTAACTACACAACATCTCTGGATGTATTTATATAGGGATGGTCGATACCATTAAAAGACGAAAAATTACTGTAGGTAGAGTTGAATAAAAATATGTTTACGTACCTCCATTGGGTATAGGTTTTTATTTCATATAAATAAAGTGCAGAGAAACTGTTAAATTCTTGACAAAATCTGTAAATCTTATGCACAAACTTCAATTAAACTATTTTTTACATGTAATTTTATTAAATTTCATGTTTTAGATAGTTATGTATTTTCTACTTTAATATATTAAAAAAAAACAATTATTAATTCGTACAGAAGCTTTAGAAATATTGCTAATGCTTCTGTACGAAATGTTTCACAAAAAACAAATCATAAAATTAATAACTAATTAGACTGTTTTATATTTATTCAAGTATTTATTCATGCCTCTATTTACTGTAGCACTGAATACAATACGAGGGATTTGATATTTACACTTTACCAAGAATAAAATTGATCAAATAGTCCATAATTAATTTTATGACAGATAATTCACTAAAACATCTTACACAATTATGAAATATACATATTAAAAAAAAATAGAAATTTATTTTAAATCCAGCATTATCTTAACAATCTTTTTATAACAACATGCAAAATAGTTCACTTTTTTTCATATTCATTCATAAATCGTTGCGAAAATGACACTTTACGTGCTTACGTCACAGACAGTGCCGAAAGTGTTGCTACTTACAGTTTGATTATCCTGTTCTGTTAATAAAGAATTAATGATATCGGTTTCTTTCTACATTGTATACTTAAGGTGGCCGTGCTAAATTGTAAAAACTTAGACATTCTGCAATTGTCAAAAACTCAAAAGATGCAAGATAATCGTTGCAGTCTTTACATTGACGAATCACTGCAAATGAACTTTCAATTTTATCTTGGCTTATACATGAAATCATAAGATATTTGAAATTTAAACTTTTGGTCAAATACTAGACAAGTGATAAAACTGTTGATAATAAAACCACCTTCATTAAGAGCATGGATTTCCCAGTCATACAAATACGAAATAAAAGTCACTTTCTACTGTCCCTTTGCACTTTTTTAAGCGAAGGACCTCTCCATCAATTTTAAAGTTTCCATCTGAATATCGGATCTAAATTCAATTACAGTTCCTACTCCTTCACATACACTTGTCGAGTTTTTTTATAAGGCCTTCTAATGTCTTGGTTCTACCGGTTTTGTAAAAATAGAAATGTTCTTCACGTATCCAGTGCAGGTATATGTATCCCGAAGCTTCTCAACATCAATTTGTTTGCAGGGCAAAGCACACAGATTTGCCTCTCTCCATGAACAGAAACTTATGACATTTGGATTTTTCTCGTAACTTTGATCCACATTTTGAAGGCAAAGCTATGTTGTAAATGTCCTCGATATTTTTTTCTTCTGTGATGTTTTAAGTGTTAAAATCAATTTTTGGTTCACTAATCTTCAAGATTTTTCTCCTCCTTCAACCGAATTTTTTGTTTTACGTTTTACAGGAACTTTCTTTGATAAATAATGGGGAAAGTCAGGGAATTTGGTTGGAATTGACTCTGTTTATAACAGTCTTACCTCTAGGCATTAAAACTTCATTGTTAATTATGCATTTATAATGGGTCGCAATAAAATCCTCTTCAAAGTGCACTTCACAAGATTGCCTTCTTCTAAGTTTCAAGAACTTCTGCATTTTTTGGCACAGAAAACAACGAAAGTTTCTTACTGTTCGATCTGTAGCCAGGAACAAAACAATGATACTGTTTGTTTCTCGACTTTCTATTACAACTCATTATACAAATAGTTTTTGATTTTTTTTCATTAAACCTGGCGTATTACTATAGATTTAAACGACTAAAATAATCGAAAACTTAAAAGAATACAGCTTTGATCGTACTCTCCTCCCTGATGTAAACAAACCATAAAGCTAACGTTTTTATGTTGATCTCAGCGCCACCGATAAACCTAAAACCCGTTTTTAAAAAACCTCACATCCCTAAAGCACTCGAAGAAGTCCTATTTCCGCGTTTTCTTAGTAGGCTTAACACTCACGTGAATCGAGTACCTAGTAAACATCGATCAATGTTGGCCAATGTTGTTTCATCGACGTTGTATCCACAATGTCGCCAGATGTCCCCACAATATTCGAATATTTTTAAAAATTATTATTTTTTTAAATAATGACTAAAACTTATCTGCATTGTTATTAACATTATTGTTTCATTCTTCCAACATCAAAATAAAAAGAATTTAAAGTCATACTAATTTAAAAAAATTCCCAATGCCTGTGAATGTCGACAGATGTCGCGATTACAACGTTCAACATTCCTCGACTTCGCAATGTTGGCCGATGTCGGTAGAATGTCGGCCAACATTGTTGTGCTACCTGGGAGCTGCTGACTATGGTGTATCTTTTAAAGATGAAAAAGTTTTCCTTGATATAGGAAACAAAGAACTAATGTCTGGCGTTCGAAATGAGTGTGGGCAATATGAAAGTGAGTTTATTCCAGACTCTTCTTCGGATATTGCTCTGAATGCTGACGAAAACTTGTGGCATATCGTTTAGGACATTCATGTGATAGTGTGCTGAAAGAAATGGGTCTTCCACTATCTCACAGTTTTTGTAAATATGCATTACCGCCAAACAGAGTGCGCACCTATGGGGAAAGGTTTGCAGCAGCCGCATTCCGCCAAACAAACCAAACACCTTTCAAAGCAAACCAAACACCTTTTCGTTTTCCACTCGACGTTGCAAGCAGTGAACAACTCAACACTTACCGAAAGCAGGTCGGTGAAATAGACTCTCGCCTCACCGCATTGCTTCTTTCGTCATTCGACTTTGCAGTCGCACTTTCTAGCTCTGCCATGAGCTCGGAACTAGCTGAACTAAACTTAATGAACTTTTAGTCTTAATCATAAATTTTAACTTTAATTTAAGCTTTCTTATAACTTTAACCTTTGTATAAATGTTGTCAAATAAAAAGTAATATTTAGCGAGATGAATATGGATTGTTTCGTCTTGACAGTCAAGGCCTATTACAAAGACCTTGCAGTGGTGAACCTCCACGTGAATTGAATGCAACCATACCAGGATTAAGGGGCCTGCACACTATAGATAAGACATTTCGCCCTTATTTTCCGGCTTTTATTTGTACTCGTCTTTTTGTGCCTGCTGACTTTAAACTGTTTCTAAAACTGGCGTGAACGCAAAGATGCGACTGACGAATAACATTAAACTATGGTTCATCCAGGTCGAGAGCAACTTTAGTTTAGCTGGCATTACACAAGATTCGACCAAATATAATACGCTTGTCGCGGCTTTGGATGCAGAATGTTTGACATCAGACATATTGTCAGACATATTATTTACTCCACCGGAAAACGACAAATACGAAGCATTAAAAACTAGACTAACGAACGATTTTTCAGACTCTGAAACAAAACGAGCTCAAAAACTTTTGTCAGCCCTACATTTAGGCGACCAAAAACCGTCTATGCTATTAAGACAGATGCGTGGACTAGCTAAAGGGCACTTTTAAGAAATTTGTGGATGCAAAGGCTACCCCTAGAAATTCAATCTATACTGTCAGTTAGTTCGGAAAAGCTCGACAGCCTTGCACTACTGGCAGACAAAATTTCGGAAGTACGTTCGGACTCAAACAACATCAACGCAGTTGGTCAGGCAAACCGCTCCACACCACTCCCCTCGCAACCTAATTTTGACCCAAATACATGCGCAAGTATCCAGACGACTAATAACGAAATATCGGTTTTAAAAGAACAGGTCCGAAATTTGAGTGAACAAATCGAGCGCCTCTCGCGACAACAAAACAGGGGACAGAACCCTAGGCGTAGATTTAGCAAATCTCCTTTTAGGGGCAATAACAATCGCCGACGAAATTTCCCGAACGAATCCAGCGACCTATGCTATTATCATACAAATTATGGAAAAAAAGCCCGAAACTGCGTACAACCGTGCAATTACAACGATACTAGTAGGTAGTCGGAAAACTAAACATGGCACAGAACATTTCGTCGACTGGTTGTGTGCACTCGTTAGCTAGTAGTCGACTATTTCTATTCGATAAGAGATCTCACACAAAATTCTTAATCGATTCTGGCTCTGATGTATCTTGCTTACCAGTCCCAAACGCTGCAAAGAAACTAAACCCTGATCCCTTTGAGTTAATTGCCGCAAATAACACAAAAATCTATACCTACGGCTCAAAATTATTAGATGTAAACCTGGGATTAAGACTTAGTTTTAAATTTAAATTTCTAATAGCCTCTGTTCCAACCCCAATTATAGGAGCAGACTTTTTAAGCCATTTTGGACTGATAGTCGACCTTAAAAATCGTAGGCTTATAGACAGTGTTACGAATCTATCTGTTTCGGGAATTACATCCTCATCTTTTGCTCCTTCATTAAAACTCATCTCTGGTGATTCTAAATACCACAAACTTTTAGCACAATTCCCTGAGTTAACTAAAATTTCTAACAAAACTACGAAAGTAAAGCATAACACTGTTCATTACATTGAGACAACAGGTCCACCAATACATAACAAGCCTCGTCGTCTAAACCCGAAAATTTATGAAGAGGTAAAAAACGAATTTCAATTCATGGTTGATCAAGGCATCTGTAGACCTTCAAAGTCGCCTTGGTCGACACCACTCCACATAGTCTCCAAAGCGTCAGGTGATATACGCCCAGTCGGGGACTATAGACGGCTGAATTCCGTTACGATCCCAGATCGCTACCCAATACCCCACATACAAGACTTCTCTAACGCCCTCCATGGGAAATGCATATTTTCAAAAATTGACATTGTTAGGGCATACTTTCACATCCCAATTCACCCCGATCACATACCAAAATCAGCAGTTTGCACTCCCTTCGGTTTGTTTCAGTTTCCTTTCTTAAACTTTGGCCTCTGCGGAGCAGCTCAAACATTCCAACGTTTCATGAACGAGGTCTTGGGGGATCTAAAATTTTGTTACGTCTATTTGGACGACATTTTAATCTTCAGCGAAACGGAAGCCGAACACGAAGCACACGTGCGCAAAATTTTTGAAAGGTTACTATCTCACGGCCTAACAGTTAATGTTTCAAATTATGTTTTCGCAGTCCCAGAAATTTCCTTTTTGGGTAATCTTATTACAAAAAAGGGTACAGAGCCTCTCCCAGTAAAGGTCGAACCAATTCTCACCTACCCCAGACCACAAAAGGTTAAAGATCTTCGACGATACCTCGGCCTCCTAAATTTCACAGACGTTTCATACCTCACGGAGCACATTCTCAAACAACTTTAAATGAGTACTTAAAAGGCTCAAAGAAAAATGACAACCGCGAAATCGATTGGACCGATCAAGCAGTCAAAGACTTCGAAAATTGCAAAACTCAACTAGCAAACGCAACTGGTCTTACAAGTAGACGCTAGCGATTTCGCATTAGGTGGAGCTCTTTCTCAAATCAACAATGGGCATATTGAACCATTGGCTTTCTTCTCCGCAAACTATCGCCAACCGAGCGCAATTACAGAGCATACGATAGGGAACTTTTGGCCGCCTATGCATCAATCAAACACTTTCGCTACATGCTCGAAGCTAGAAACTTTACTTTGTTTACGGACCATATAAACCTTTGATTTTCGCCTTTAGAGAAAAACCAGAAAAATCATCACCACGCCAAACGCGACAGTTAGATTTTATATCGCAGTTTACAACAGACATTCAGCACGTAGCTGGATCCGACAACATAACTGCCGATGCCTTGTCCAGAATAAATGCAATATCTATGCCGCAACCAATCGACTTCCAGGAAATCGCCAAATCTCAGATAACTGACCAAGAACTTCAAAATCTAATCGAAACGCCAAAAAGCTTACAACTAAAAAAATAACCTTACCGGACTCAATGTAAACTTGTGTTGCGATATATCAACAGGCAACGCTCGCCCTTACATTCCTCAAGCTTTCCGCCGCCAAATTTTCGAAAACTTACACAATATTTCACACCCTGGCATTAAAGCCACAAACAAACTTATCAAGGCGCGTTTCATTTGGCCATCAATAAACAAAGACTTAAACCATTGGTCCCGCCATTGCATCCCATGCCAGAAATCAAAGGTTAGCAGGCTTACAAAGACGGCCCTGGGCGCATTTAGTGGCCGGACTTCGAGGTTCGAACATGTCCACCTGGACCTTATAGGTCCTTGCCAACATCACAGAACTATAGATATTGTCTCACAATGATCGACCGTTACACAAGATGGCCCGAGGCAATACCCATTACAGACATCTCCGCAGACACCGTCGCCAGAGCTTTCTACAACGGATGGATTGCAAGATTTGGAGTTCCAACCCGAATCACCACAGACCAAGGCAGGCAGTTCGAAAGCTCGCTGTTCCAGTCTCTGTCCTGCCTCCTGGGAATTCGCCGTATCCGAACCACCCCTTACCATCCTCAAGCGAACGGCCTAGTAGAAGAATTCCACCGCCCCTTGAAAGCAGCTATAAAGGCCCACAACACAGCCCGCTGGTCTGATGCCCTACCAACCATCCTACTGGGTTTTTGGACCACTTTCAAGGACACCCTCCAAGCAACAACTTCGGAGCTGGTGTACGGATCAACCATACGCCTACCCGGGGAGTTCTTCGAGCCAACAACAAGCGAGACACCACCAAATCAACTGGTTGAAGATCTCAAGGAACACTTCGCCAACATCCGCCCGGCACCGACTTCCAGCCACGAAAAACCCAAAGTGTTCGTCCACCCACACCTCCACAGGTGCACACATGTGTTCCTGAGAACCGACAAAGTGTGAAAGCCTCTTCAACCATTGTACGAGGGACCCTTCAAGGTTTTGCTGCGCAGGGAGAAGACTTTCCGCATCGCCATAGGGAGAAGGGAAGTTGAAGTAAGCCTGGACCGTCGGAAGCCTGCCTACTACTGCGCTGCAGAGGAACCACCACCCATCACCTCATCGAACTCTTCCACGGGCGCTTCACCAACAGCCAACGATCCAACAACACCATCGGACAACGGCCCAGATCTTCGTACCCCAGCAGCACCAAGCAACATCGAACAAGAGACACCAATCGGAGACGCCACCGCGCCAGAACCAAGCCGGGTTCCGCGCACGACAGTTTCCCGCCGGTCCAGTCTACGCCCGCAGACCGAAACCAAAACAACTCGAGGTGTTTCAGACGACACTTTCCCGAAGCCAATCCTCAAGACATCCTCCGGATTCCGGAAGAACAGTTCGCCAACCACTTCGATTTCTAGAGTAGTAGAACTGTCTGGCGGGGTAGAGTAGTCTGGCGGGGGAGTCCTGCAGCAGTCGCATTCCGCCAAACAAACCAAACACATTTCCAACAAACCGAACACCTTTTCGTTTTCCACTCGACGTTGCAAGCAGTGAAAAACTCAACACTTACCGAAAGCAGGTCGGTGAAATAGACTCTCATTTCGCCTCATTGCTTCCTTAGTCATTCGACTTTGCAGTCGCACTTTCTAGCTCTGCCATGAGCTCGGAACTAGCTGAACTAAACTTAATTAACTTTTAGTCTTAATCCATAAATTTTAACTTTAATATTAAGCTTTCTTATAACTTTAACCTTTGTATAAATATTGTCAAATAAAAAGTAATATTTAGCGAGATGAATATGGATTGTTTCGTCTTGACAGCCAAGGCCTATTGCAAAGACCTTGCAGGTTCAAGGCGTAGAGAGACACAGCCCATGGTCGTGATACATACTGATGTATGTAGACCTATATCTCCAACTACAGATACTGGTGATAGATATTTTATGACAATCGTGGATGACCATTCAAGGTTAATGGAACTTCGATTGCTAAAGAAAAAGAGTGATGTGGTGCATGAGCTAAAAATGTTTTTCAAAATGAATCCAAGTGTAATAAAAATGCGATGCGATAATGCCAAGGAGTACGTTTCCGCTGAACTACTAAAAGTGGTGAAAGAAGCTTGTGTGGAAATTGACCATCTCCTCCTTATACAGCTCTTTTGAATGGTTCGGCCGAGCGTGCGAACCGAAGCCTTTTGGAAAAAGGGCAGCCACTCATCTTCGAAGCAAATTTAAGCATGAAATTCTGGGGATATGCCATTCTAACAGCTGCTTACTTACACAACAGAATTAATAGCCAATCGATCAATAACCTCACGCCATACAGATTGAAATTTTTGAAGGACCCTGATCTAAAGAATATTTGAGTGTTTGGTTGTGACGCCTACATGTTGGTCCCGAACTATCAAAGAAAGAAATTATACCCCAAATCAAAGAAGATGCTGTTCGTTGGATATTCTACTATGGGATATCGCTTAATGGATCCAGTGACTGGACATGTTGTAGTATCTCGAAATGTTAAATTCAATGAAGAAAAAAAGATAACTACTGGAGACCCGTTTCATAAGATTTGGACGCAATAAACACTCTGAATGATACCGACGATGACTTAAAAGAAGGCAATGATGTAAAAAGTGACGTGGATACTGGATACTGAGGATAATCATCAAATAGAAGATGGGGATGAAGACGTCGAACCGGAACCAAGGAGATCCAGTCGACCAAGAAGAGAACCTGCTCGATATCCACTATATGAAGCAATGGCAATTCAAGAAACTCCCTCATTTGAAGACATAACAACCTTGTCAAGCGCCGACCATCAGCTGCTTTGGAGAGAAGCCATGGACGAGGAAATGGGTGCAATGAAGAAGAATGATGTGGGGAGCTAGAAGATTTATCAGAGGGAAAACGCGCCTTATCCTGCAAGTGGGTTTTCATGCAGAAACGTTATGGAAAGTTCAAAGCTCGTCACGTCATACGTGGATTTATGCAGCAAAAGGACGTCGAGTACTTTGAAACCTATGCTCCTGTTATTAGTATACCAGTTTTACGTTTAGTGCTTGTGATTATTGTGCAAGAAAATCTTAGTGTGCTTGTAATGGATGTGAAATCAGCTTTCTTGAATGGTGATTTACACGAAGTGATTTTTATGGATCAGCCGCAGGGATACGACGACAACAGTGGCCGAAAATGTAGGCTTAAGAAAAGCTTGTATGGTTTAAAACAGGCCTCAGTGGTTCTTCAAATTTCTTCAATTTGTGTCAAAGATAGGTTTTAAATCGGTGATTTCTGAACCTTACATTTTTATTAGGGAAACAAGAGGTAGGAAAGTGATAATTGCATTGTACGTGGGTGATGTTTTATTAGCAAGATCTGATATTTGTGAATTAAATATTATTGTAGAATTGTTATCTAGTGAGTTTGATATGTCTAAAACAGAAAGTGCATCTGAATTTTTAGGTATCAGAATGGAATTCACGTAAAACACACTGTGTCTAAATCAAGTAAATTTTATCGAAAGTTTACTTAAGCAGTATAAAATGTCGTAGTGCAAGCCTAGCGCTGCTCCTATGGAGGCAATAGCAACAGAAGCTGATTTTCAGAATAGAAAGTTATTTAGGGGTCCCTATCGCGAGTTGATAGGTTTACTTTTATATCTGGCACATGCAACAAGACCAGACATTATTTTCGCAGTGAACTGTCTCAGTCAACTCCAAGAAAATCCTACTGAAAGTGCCTGGTTAGGATTAAAAAGAACCTTAATATATTTGAAGGGAACTTTAAAATATGTCTCCTTTTGTTAGAGTATAATCTGAAATGCTGCTTTTAATTTTCCTTGATAATTTTGATTGTATAATTTTTTGTGTTGTCTGTAAGGGCCCGGGGGCCCCTTGGCAACCAATATTTTCGATTTTGAAAATAAAGTTCTTTTCTTTTAGTTCTTTTCTTTCATATTGTATATAACAAGTGCGATTCCAAGTGCTGAGGAAATCCAGATAGGAAAAGTTTGACAGGTTTCGTAATAATGTTAAATGGTTGTTTAATAACGTGGTCTTGTAAGAAACAAAATTGTATTTCCCTATCGTCTACTGCAGCTGAGGTAATAGCTCTGGGAAAAGCTATGCAGGATATTTTATGGTTAAAAACCATTGTTAGTGAAGTTGTTAATGTTTCAAACATAATAATGTATGAAGACAACCTGTCTTGCCTAAAAACCGTTACAAATGAAAATAGCATTGGTAGGTTGAAGCATATGGATATTAAGTTGCAGTTCATACGATGTATGTACCTTAATTGAAAATAATATTAAAATTGAGTGTTAGTTCAAATATGCAAATTGCTGATATGTTTACTAAATCTTTGCCTCGATCAAAATTGAATGAACTTTTGCCTTTATGTTGTTTGAAAAGTTAATGTGTTTATAGTTTGTAGCGTGCGTTAAGGGTGGGTGTTGAAAGGTCATATTCAAGTTGCGTCAGCATCTGTATGATGTGATATCTCATTTCATATTGCATCATCTTTATAATGTAATCGCACCCAGTTATTGCATCAACCATTCCACGTTTAATCTCATTGGTTGTTTAGTTTGATGATGTAACCAAGCTTATAAATAGATGCGAGTGCTGACTTTTTGCTCTTCTAATAAATATCTTCTTAGCTGACTGAAGGCCGCAATTTTATTTAATAAAACATGACTTATTAAGTAGTACTAACAAGAGCCGTCAACAAGATTAAACCGACACTTAATACAAAATATAAAATTATAGTAAAAAGTTACTCACAATGTGTGAAATCAATAAATCCTGTTTATTATGCTAGCGTTAGCTTTCGGCGACCCCTCTTCAGCAAGAGAAGATAAAATTTTGTTAGTAGTGTTGCCACTAAAACACAGGATTTTTTCGTTTTCCTTAAATCGAGTTATTCCCCAAGTCCCAGGTATAACTGTCATAAAGCTGAGCACTTCCCCCTATACTTAGAAATTGTTTCTAAAAATTATGAATTTTTCTCCCTTACTTGTAACTGAAGTAAAACAATGAAGTTCGTAAGAGGATTTTTTTTTAAATCAAATTGTATGTTTTGTTAAGATTTTTTTGAAAATTAACTTCAACTTAAATATTAATTTTAATTTTAAACAACTATCATAAGCATGTGTTTTAAAACCAATCAAGCAATTAAAAAAAAAATAAACTACCAAAAAATATTTTTAAAATTTAAAAACAATGGACATTTTTATTTTATAAAAAAAAACTATGTTGTACTTTTAACAATCCATTAGCGAAATCAAACATTAACATTGAAATTAATTGTTAACTAAAATAAACACTAAAAAAAGCAGGACTTAAAAAACAGGAAATTAGGCTAGAACTTGTTAGTTAACTTGGTAAAAATGCCTCGAAGAGTCGATCAACAAAAATGCATTGAAACCATTTATATACATAAAAGGCAACTTCCGTTTGTCTGTATAAGACACGAGATCTAAAGAACCAAGCAACAGATCGTCACAAAATTTGGCACAAAAATTCATCTCATCTCCGTTTTCTCCTTCTCCGTTCTCCAAAAATTCATCTCATTTTTTTTAAACATAGGCTAAAAAAATTTCGAATCAGACCATTCCTTCTATCGTTTTCGAACGTTTTTATTCGAATTTTCTGAAAAACTACACCACTTTGGCTCAAATCCGATCTTTTTATATACTTTCCTGATGCCATCGGCTGAAAAATTTAAATAAAACTTTTAACGAAAAAATTTAAAATTGAAAATGTTTATTTATTCTGTTGCCATTACCTTCAGAAACTAATTTCATTATTTAAAAAATAATTGACATGTTTCCAGTGACGTAATTCCGCCAGTCTCCATTCCCGGATTTTATTGTGGGTTTATTTGATGATTTTTTCGTTGATTTTTCTGTTGACTGCATGATGCATATTTAAGCAATAAATGTATAGTTAAGCTATTACTGAACTATGATGGTTAATACAGGCCATCGCACTAGAGCTGCATATTAGTGTTATATGTATTTATTTTTTCGCCAAATACGTTGCCAAACTCGCCAAATGGGCAATTTCTTTTATAAATAATTTATAATCTGGTCGGTTGTTCGAAGATCATTGTGTTAGAGCTGTATAATGGGTGTGTTTGTAGCTATATCTATTTTCTAGCCAAATTATTTCCCCAAACGTGCCAAATGATCTAAAAGGTTTTATGTATTTATGAGGGAATTGTGATGACAAATATGAGTGCATTTTATAGCGTATTTTTCATTTTCGAATTTTAAGGCAATGAAACGGGATTTTATACTTTATAACGAGCGGGAACAATAACATAAGTTTATGATCCTATAACAGGTTATATGGTACACATATTTGGAACGATTTGATAATTTTTAATCCGTGCGAAGAACGGGTATAAATTTGCTAGCGTTATTATTGTATTTATTTTCATTCAATTATTGTACATATCTGCTTTGATTTAGTACTGTATACATTTGCATTGAATTCTTAATTTTTCAGCATTTGTATTGAATTATGGTAGAAATTTGTACTTTTATATTGTATTTATATCTACAAAGTGTCAAAAAAAAGATTCTACTTAATTTATTATAGAACTCCCTTGAATTGCGTTAAAATAAATGTTTGAGAACCTTTTAAGATTTAGCTGTTTTTCCATTTTTAATTCTTACTGATTATTTTTTATTTAAATATGTATTCTTTTTAATTTGAGCTTCTTATCAAAGGTATTTTTGAAATTAATATTAATCATTACTGTATCCAAGTTGGGTAATTAAATGGAAAATTACTGGGTAATCTTCATATCTTATGTAACTAAAATGAAAGAAAAAAAAATAGTTAAATTTACTGTTAAATTATTTTTCCTCCTCTACCCGTGCAACGTCGGGTATAATAGCTAGTATCATATAAAGTACTAGCATTAGACCGAGGTTCAAATTTATGAGGGATTGTTCGAATTATGTTCTCTTGAAATAACCATATAAACTTGTGAGTAAAACAAATTATTTAATTCACACATGTAATATTCGTTTTCGGGTAAATCAAGAATAACTAAGCTATTTTCATACATTTCGCTATGTAGAAAAGAAAGGTAGAACACCAAACCAGAAAGTACATTTTTAGCGAGTAGTATCTGAAGTGAGAATGGAAAAGGTAGAACATCAATACTTGCATATCCACAAGTCGAAATTTCTAAATGCTGGTGCGAAATAGGATTTCTTTAGTATTTGAACTAAATATGTTTCAAAGGATTTCAGAAATTAATAAAGTATCTGGAACAACTTTTTACTATTGAAATAAAGAGGGGAGAGTGGGGGCTATTGGGACAAATTTTTATTAACCTCTATATTTCAGCAAAAATACAAGAATTTTAATTTCTTTTTTTTTACAAGATCATAAACTGAACACTCGTTTACTTAAAAAGTCATTTAACATATGTTAAAAAATTACCATATTTTAGTTGCTGAGCATTTTTAACAAGCTTGTAAATGTCCCATTAGCCCCCATATGTGGGGTCTAATGGGACAGGGTGCTTGACTAATGGGACATGATAAATGTTGACTTAATTAAAAGTTCAAAAAAGGGAAAATTAATCAGAAAATGACATAAAATAAAATTTTGAAGCACACACCATTTACAAATGCATACATGACGAAATTTTATTTTTTTAAACAATTATTTCCCATTCAAAAGTAAATTTTCAAAGTTAAAACTTAAAATCGAAGAGGCTCCCATAATTTTTTTTAATCCCTGGAAAGGATAGTTTGTGTAGTTTGTAGTAAGGATAGTTTGTGTTTGTATCTTCTAAAATTGATCCCATACTTGTCCTCTTTTTCAGGGTATACGTGAATTTAAAAAGACCGTCTTTATCTTCAAATAGCTTACACCGAGTTAATAACTTTCTATTTCAAAAATCAATCTAACGTAATAAAGAATAGTTTGCTTTCTATCAAGAACAATTTATTTACTTTCACCAAGCTAATTAATGAAATTGCAGGTGGAAAAATGTCACCAACAAAGCTACTTGAACGTTCGCTTATTATACGACGAAAACTGTTTAAAGAAATTTTAAAATTAAAGTTTTAAAAAGTTTTGGCAACTTGACTGAATAAGATATTAGAGATTTATCTAGTTTCTTCAAGAGAAGAGCATACAAATCTAGGTTTATTCTTGTCCCATTTGACCCCTTACTTTCTGTCCCATTAGACCCCACAGTGTTGTTTTTATTAAATGATCCACCACAGAAGCACGTGTATTTCACCACAGAATTTGACAAATAATATCTTATTCTATAATATGTCATCTACCTAAAACTATAGTTTAATTCACAGAAAGTTTTTATTTAATACTTTAAAAGTGAAAAAAAGATAACTTTTAACTAACTTTGGATTCTCCAAAACAACAATTCTTCTCTCCACTTCAACTCATACGTTTAATGGCTGATCTTTGGTTGTTAAAATGTGAAGACTAACTGTTACAATGCTGTTGTGTAGAAATATTTGTAAAAAAGTATATTTTCCCCCGCTTTAGGCCCCTTGTCCCATTAGCCCTGCGTCTCATTAGCCCCCACTCTACCCTACAAAAGAATTCTTCATAAAACTAATTTAACTTTGAGTTTTATTTTGTATATTTAAAAATTATTGTATATATAATTCAATAAATATTAACAGTTAAGTAGATTTTCTAGATTTTTTTTGCAGATTTTAAATATTCTTCTTTAGTAGATTCTTTCTGGCAGAGTGCATTATTTTTTTTAATGAAGCATACTGATTGACCATAAATTTGAGTATTATTAATAAATCAACAATATAGATCGTATGTAAAATTGTGTACGATAAAATTAGATATTTTGTTTATTTGTATTGTTTGTAGTAGAATGTAGAATTCAACAATATCAATATCAACAATATAGATCAAATGTACAATTGTGTACGGTAAAAATTAGATATTTTGTTGCTCTAAAAAATGCATTTACACTCACTAATTTTTTTATACATTTGTCAGTTTAAACTCTTAACTCGGAGTTCACAGTTTTATTAAACCATATATAGCACATCACCTCCCTCTTTCTCTCTCTGATTATTATCTAAGATAATAAATAATTTTCATTTGTATTTAAGTATGTATAAATGAAATATGCATGTTTTTAAACTATTTATTCTTTGTGATGTTATATTTTTTGTTGCTTTCATTTTTTAATGGTATTAAAAATCATTTGGTGTAAAGTTTTGAAGGTGATATATTGTTTAATGTTGTTGTATGTTGATATGAAATGTTTTGCTTCGATTTAGGAGTGAGGAATACTACATTTTTCCCCATCGAAATATAGATAAATTTAGCAAACGATGATAAATAATTATTGAATTTTCGAAAGAAAATAAATCAAAAACTAGCCAAATTTAGCGTGACAATATTTAATATGGAATAAGTACTTTGTTTGGCACTTTTTTCCCCTGTTAAACAAAAAAGTTGTGTGGAAGCGGACTAAGTAACACATTCTGTTACAACCCTACTTGTTTAAGATTGCATTTTATTGACTAAAGAGGGATGGTGAGTTCCATAGAACTAATGCATTAGTTGCTGTTGCTAAGAGCTGATGCCAGTGTCAAACACCATCATCGAGGCTGGGATCATGGGATCGTAACAATTCGTAAAAAAATTTATCAATATATTCATTTTAAACGAGTATTAAAGATAGATAACATTTGAAAATAAAAATAGAATAAAAAGTAATAACTACTAATTTTTTAATATGACTATTCACGACTTGTAATCTCCGGAAAAGAAACTGTGAAGTTTTTTTGAAATTCAAATTTTATCTTTAGTAAGCCTTCGAAAGTATTTCCGAAAGTTGGAAAGAAGCAATTAAATATAATTTTCAAACATAAATTATACAAACAATAGAGAACCAAAGTCTAAGACCTGCTACCATGTTTTCTAAAATGTATTTTTTATTAGTCCAATATTCAGATCATCAATTTTCATTTATACTTGTTAACATTATTGAAAATATGTCAAACTTTTTCCAATTTTTTTTTCTTTTATGCACATCTCCATGTGGTTTATTGGAGGAACAACTTAATCTGCAAGATTCCTTAATATACAACTGCAACTACCATCGAACTTTTCTTTCTCTTCCTCTCTGAATAGAAATTGTGCGAGTATTCTGCGTGACTCCGGCGATCCAATTTCGGAATTTATAGATTAGCACATAGATACCAGGTGTTTCATCGCCGCAGTATGACGACGAGCTTCTCGATATAATTCCGATCACAACGTCCTTATTTCCTTCTCTCACGATTAGGGGACCACCGGAATCTCCCTGAAAAATAAAACTTTTTTTTGAACATTTAACAACCAAAATATTTAAAACATTTAAAAAGCAAAATATACCTTTAAAACTCTCTATGAAATCTGGAGGTCGGGCAGCATTAACTTAAATTTAAGATTCGTATTTTTAACACTACGGAAAGAGATACCACCACCAATGGAATCCAAGAATGAAAACAGAAATGATCTATGTCACGTGAACAATCCAATTTTATACTGTTTTATTCTACACAACTCATCAAGCGGGCCTCAACATGGCTGCCGCGCGGGGTCCAAATCCCCTCGTATTTCTTTAATACGTGTCTCCTGTAGAAAGCTTGCGATAGCTCACGGTTTTACTATCCCTATGAGCTAAACCTGATTACGGCTACGGATACCTGATTACTATCTATGATCTTTTCTCATTTTAGCCTCATATCACTTTGATTCCTCGATTAAAAGACCTGGTTACTGAGCTGACTGAAGTCAAATCATTAGACAATTTCATATCTACGAATCATATCTACGAATTCCCCAACCACAGCCGCAGTGGCGGATCTAGGATTTTTCTGAGGGGGGAGGGGGCGCATCTAAAAGAAAATCTGGGGGGGGGGCAATTTTTTTTTATATATTTTCATTTAAAATTTTAAAATTATTTTTAATCAAAATTAGTTTTAATTTTAATCTTTTTTGATTAGAATTATTTCTAATTAAAAATATTTTATTTGAAATTATTTTTAATTGAAATTATTTTTTCATTTAATTTTCCAAGGTAAATGCATATTTTTACTATTATTTTTTTTTACTAATTACTATTTATGAACTTACATTAGTACTTATTTTACATACTACTGTTTGTTTTAGGCTAGGGAGCTTAGTCGATTAAGGCGTTCGCCTTGCACGAAGAAGGTCCCAGGTTCGGGTCCGGGCATCGCCAAAATAACTTCGACCTATAAAACGGCCGTGCCGCCGCTAGTGGGCCTATCGTGAAAAATTCAGCTTTCGTGACCAAGGGCTCTGGGGTTCTAGGCATATGTCCCGGTTAGGTGGTCAACCTAAAGCGGGAACCCCAGCTTTAGTGCGACGATAATTCAAAGTAACCTAACCCACATGATAGTTTTTAAAATGCCACTTTCGCACAAGTATTAGGTATTAAGTCAGCAACTTCAAAAATTTTAAAGTATATTTTTTTATATCATTGAGGCAATTAAAAAAATAAGAAGAACTTATTAATTAAATGTAGAAGCTTATAACTTATAACTTTTATTTTCCAATCCTGCTCTTATGAAATTTGATAGTAGAGTAAAAGTAGAGCCCTCCATCCCAGTGTGTAAAGAGATGCGACAATGGAGACCAAAATTGTCCAAGCCGGGTTGCCAATGAGAAACCGCCACGGAGAGTCAGGCTTGCTTGAGCTTTGCGGTTTAACGCTTATCGTACATGTCTTGTACTAATCCTGCTCGGGAAGAGTATTTAGTTTCGCTTTAACTTCTGCAACTACTGATTTTAGAAATTTAATGCAGGAGTTGAATGTTTAAAATGAAGGTTATCCATTAAAATTAAGTTTCTTAAGAATTCCGGAAGCATGTTTGGAGACAACCTGCGCCACAGCACCGCGACTAATTTGTTTTTTTCATTATAATATAAATTGCTTCATCCCATTTCCAATTTTTTGTTATTAAAATATCTATTGATAAGTTAATATAGATCTTTTTATTTTTTAATAGCTTTTTTTAGTAAAATTTGTTCTGAAATTAAAGGATCTTTATTTTGGAGAGCATTAAAAACTGTCTTAATGTATAATATGTTATACTTAAATATTATATTTAATATTTTATTCATTCAATTTTCACTTGCAATAAGTTGTATATAATTATCGTGGTGTGGTAATTTATATATAATTAACATGGTGCGGTAATTTATATATAATTAACATTTCTTGTTTTGGTATATTGTAAATGATGTCGCAATATGTAGGATAATGTTCCGCATAAGGGGCCCCCGTAACCTGTTGTGCCTATATGCCATTCTTAATCGGGCCCTGATGTTTATACTCGTATTTCAAGAAAATACGAAGATTCTTTGAATATTTAAAAGGTGGAAAGATTTCTACACACATAAAGTGAATAAATACTGTTTTTTAAAACGAAATGAAGCAATATTTTATGCATAATATGTTTTAATAGCCATCATAAATACATTCAGAAAGCGTACAGGAAAACTTTTTGTCTTTTTTTTACTTACTAAAGTATTTTTGAAGAAAATTATGGTTGTAGAATATTCTTTACACATTTAGGAAACCATAAATAAACATAAAAAAGCTGTACTTTCCCTAAATTTTATGGATTGTTGACGATTGCAAAGGCTACTTTTTTTCCCTATGCTAACTCTATGACGGACAAAACTATTCCGCCTCAGGGGGACAATTTTGGTCCTCGTCCAATCAGGAGCGGCTGCCAATACGTCGCATCTCTTTCACACAGTAGGGATGTAGGGCTCTAGATTAAAGCGCGAAAACACCCGAATTGAAGTACACTTATTTTTACTTGGATAATGTAAGCAAACTAAAACCCTTAAACGTTCACAAAATATTCATCGTTAGATAGCACATGTGGAATATAATCGGCGCCACCCCCAAATAAATAAAAATAAAAATTATTTCCCAAATCTTATTCGCGCGGAATTTTGTGATTGGCTGGTTTTCGCTATTCCTTTTCTTCATTTTATTGTGACCTTCAAAGATTTGTGAACTCATAAAAAAACGACAAAACAAATGAAAAATAAATCGGCACCAACAGTTGAATACTCTTAATTAGTTAAAATAGTTATTTGCTCTAACGCTTTGTCAAAAAAATTTGGTTGAAAAAGAAGATAAATTTAAATTTTTGTCTTAATTTTGTTTTCAAAAATAGAAAAAGACGGCCAACAGAACTTGCGGGGGGGGGGGGGCACGCCCCCCCGCGCCCCATGGCTAGATCCGCCACTGCACAGCCGAAAGACACAATTCCTTCACGGGCAAATCCCGCTGAAATAGTGGTATTGGTGTTGGATACCATTTGTGTATCAAATGAGTTGCTGGCTTATAATCCAATCCTACTCTGACTACAGACTGAGAAGAAAATCGACAGACGGGCTGGGACGCGAGCATGGTTGCCGTGACAAAAGGGACAAAGCATTCCCCGTCGTCAAGGCAACCATGCTCGCGTCGCAGCCCTTCTGTCGATTTTCTTCTCCGGCTGCAGTCAGAGTAGGATTGGATTATAAGCCATCAACTCATTTGATACGCAAATGGTATCAATCACCAATCCTACAATTTGAGCGGGATTTTTTTTTTTTGTCTGGCGTGAAACTGAAAGCGTTGAATTAAAAATTGCGCTTCTATGGAAAAATGCAGAAATGAATAAAAAATTTCTGATCGTATTTGGGATTTTGCTTTTTCTGAATATTTAGGTACAGCCCGGCTGTACTTGCTGTATGCCACGAGCCGCCACTGCATCGTACGCAGCGTCGGTACTTTGGAGCATTAATTGTACTACTAACTACTGTAACGTGTACTAAGTAGTACTACACTAAAGCTTTTGCGCCGGGAATAGTATTTTAGGACGCAAATCTTGTAAAGAACAAATTTATCTCGAAGGTATGATTTACGAATACTTCCTGGAAAACATAAAAAATCGCAAAAAAAACCGTATCAGAAAAATAATTTATATTAAGACCCCATTTTACATTTATAAAAATGACATTTAAATAAATAGTTAAGCCGTTTTTTTAATTAAAAAATAGTACTTCCTGTGCTCTTTCTGAAGATATTTGTTGCCGTGTAATGTGTCATAGGAATAACATTACCGGTAGCATAGTTCTTGATGCCTTAGGGCATTATCCGCAGCGAGAGGGTAAATAAAGAATGAACCCATATCATACAAATCCACTATGACATATTGTTAGACGCCATAATCCATTGATTTATCTAACTGCAATAAAATTTTCTTTCAGTTCAGGGGCTCGTCACTTGACTGTGGTTCTTAATTACGACAACTGCCGTCGTGTAGCTCTGGAGCGAAGATAATGCAAACTAACACACCTTCAGTTTACTCGGTTTAATTGTTTATTCAAGCCAGTTCTTCAGATTTTAACCGGTTCAGCTAAATAAATGTTTTTGCCCATTTAACCGAAGTCAAAATTCGGTGTAACTGTTTCCGGTTTTCCATCCCTTTGCACATTTCGGTTTTTGCACATTCGTGGTTTTGTCATTTTACCGACGATATCACTCGGATTTCTCGATTAAAATACCTGGTTTCTGAGATGAGTGAAGTCAAATTATTAGACGCAATCAGTGTTGGTCATTAATCAATTAATTTGTCAATTAGCTTGTTAATTGACGAAAAAAGTAATTGCAATTAAATTAATTACAAATAAATTAATCGCAATTGAACTTTTAATTGCACCTTGCAATTAATTTAATTTGATTAAAGTATGCCAATTGTAACTCCAGGGTGTCCAGCGGAATTGCTGGTAAAAATTCAAGCACATTTCATGGATTTTAAGGCTCATTTCCAAATTTTTCAAGGACACTCTCATAACCAATTATACCATTACATTTTCAAATATGCTTAACAACTAACTAACAGAAATATTAGACAAAAAAAGAAAATATTTGAAATTTTTATCGATTTGAAAAATTATTGGCAAATTATCAAAACTTACTAAAAAAAAATTTAATTAAAACAACCGTTATTCTATAATTAAAAATAAGCAGACCATTAAAATTAATGGCAATTTTTTTAAAGTCAAAGCGTTACTCGTAGGGTTAAGTTAGTTAATATTTAAAGTCACAATCTTCAATTTTAATGAAACAACACCACTTAACATAGGATTCTCTTTTAAATGATAGAACTTTTTAAAATGTTAAAAAATAAAAGTTTATTTAAAAAATATTTCATTTTATATAATCTTTAGTAATACTAACTTCAATTTAATATTTTACATCTGTCGATTGATGAAAAACTTTAAAAAATCGGCGAATCAAATTCAAATAAAAAAAATTTGAAAATTAATGATTCACTAAATCTCAAAGATTGGTAAATTTCAAAGTTTCAGGAAGTCAGGAAAATTGTAAATTCCCAGAAATCGTTGAATTGCGATCCTACAGAAATCGGCAAATTGCGAATACCCTAAAAGTCGTCAAATCATGAACTTCGAAAAGCCGCGTTTTGCGAACCATTTAATCACGATAAAACTCTAAAATCCCGAAGATCTATCATCAGAAATTGCAATTAATGACTCCTTGAAAATCCATAAATTTCGATAAGCCGAAGAAGTAGTAAAAGTGCTGAACAAAGTTTAAAACGCAAACAAAAAATCGACTGTTTTGTGTAACAAGGCACAATACTACACTATCAAAAGAAAATTCTGGTTGGTCCGATACCTGAACCGGAGCTACAAACGTAACGAGACCTCTTCCGATTAGGCAAAAAAGACTGTCAATCACTATGAGAATGCGAACTCATGGTGGATGTGTGAAAATTCTAGCAACAAATTAAGTAAATCAGAACATTATTGGATGTATGGCATGTAGTATAATTCTAAGACATCTAAGTGTCAATCAAATCTAAATTCATCTTCAAATTTTAATTGAAATTTTTATATTTATTTTTAAAATTTATTATTTAAACTTTTTGTTTGTACTGTAATTCAAAACTTCGAAGTTGACGAATCACTGATCCTTGCAGATAGACAAATTGCAACAAAACTCGAAAATCGCTTAACCGTGAAACCTTGAATATCGGTGAATCAAAAAATCATCAAATATCAGTATAAAAACAACGAACTCGCAAATCCGAAATATTTAAATAGCGAAAATGAAAATGAATCTCGCATCTTCAAAAATCGAAAATGGATCAAAGACTCTTGAAAATAAACGAACAGGAAAAAATTAGCATATCACAACCTCAAATTCCACCCAATTAAAAATCTAGGCTAACTGCAAACTAACGGAAAATCGGGTATTTTCGAAAAACAGCAAATGAATCGCGAACCTTAAATACCTACATAACAAATAACTTTTAACACGTTCACGCCGGCGCGCTTTTTACGCCGCGGCGTTACAAGGCGGTAGCCGGCGTAAGTAAGGCGGCGCTCAAATAAATGTCGCGCTTTATCTGACGGCGCGCTATTTATGCCTGTTCACACCTGCACACGCGCTTTATGTTTGCTCAGTAGAACAGTACAGCTCAGTAGTGCTTGAAATGTTTGAACAAATTACACAAAAAATAATGAATAATGATGTTATAAATAGAACAAAGTAGAATTATTATGCTAATTTTGTAGAATTTGAGCTATTGAACCAAACTTATGTGTATGATACGTTATTAATTATAACTGTAATTAAAAATGTTTTTTTATAAAAATACGTTACATTTTTATTATTTTAATTTTCAGTGTATAACAGCACAATCTAGTGCGGCCACCGGTGGTACGCGCCACCCGATGAGACAATCTAGCGCGGGCCACCGGTGGTACGCGCCGCCCGATGAGACAATCTAGTGCGGGCCACCGGTGGTACGCGCAGCCCGATGAGACAATTTAGTGCGGGCCACCGGCGGCCCGCTCCGCCCGATGAGACAATTTAGTGCGGGCGAAACTCTTAATCTTAAAAAAAAGACCAAACTCGTAACTTTGAAGGAATTGGACATTCTCGGAAAAAAGTAACTGTCTTGAAAATCAGTAGAACTGAAATTTACAAATAGGGGATTTTTTTTAAATCGGCCGATTGCAAGGCTTATCCTCATAAATCTTAAAAAATTCGAAAATCTCAAAAATTGGCGAAATTTCTCGGAATTTTCAACAATTTCAAGCATAATTCCCGATTTTCCCGACGGCTGGTCACCCTGAACTCACAATTGAAATAATCGCAATTAACTTTTTTAGTTGTTTTATGAAACAATTAAAATTAAAAATTTTAATTGTATGCATTGAAACGAAATGAGTAAAGATTTAAGAAAATTAAGCTGTAAGTCTTAGTTTAAGTAACTAAGCTGTAAGTCTTAGTAAGTTAAAGTTTTCAAAATATTTGCAAAAAAATCTAAATTATGTATAAAAATATATATTAAATACAAACAACTAGTTAAACTTTTTACAATGTTATATTTTGAAATTGATGAATGAAAATTCTGCACATAGGAAATTGTTAAATTTCATTGATAGTAAAAAACACCCTAATTTGTAATACATAAAATAAGTCATTTAAACTTCAAAACTTAATTATTGAATATTATATTATTGTTCAATTTCATTAAAAAAACTTTTTTTTTAAATGTCTGTAAGACGAATAAAAAAAAAGTTTAATTGTTATTTTTAATTAAAATTAACTAAACAATTCAAAATTAATTAATTGTTAATTGTTACTACTATTGTTAACAATTAATTAATTGTTAATTGTTATTACTACAGTTAACAATTAAATAATTGTTAATTGTTATTTTCCACAATTACAGTTGATGAATTGTTAGTTGTTGTGGTTACATTTACCAATTAATTAATTGTAAATCTTTAATTGTTCTTGCAATTAAAATTTGCGCAACACTGGACGCAAATAATGATCTTTTATGCTTGATTTTGTTTAGTGTTCTTCAAAACTTGTCTCCTCTAGAAAGTTGGCGATAGCGTACTGATTTATATCTTTAGATTCTTCTATCAAATCGACCTGCTTACTGAGATGAGTGAAGTCAAATCATTAGACAATGATCGTGTTAAGCTTAACTCGTTTTTTTTGCTTTCCTTTGCTTGTACAAACTCAAGACTACATAATTACATAGATAACAAATAATGCATGGAAAAAACAATCATTCGTCAAAAAGCTTTTAACAATAGATTATTTATATAAATATTTATGTTGTTGGTGCTAGCTTTTTTGTTATATCTAACAAAAGCTTAGCACATTAGATATCATTACAATTCGTCTTCTAAACTATACATTTTAAAAAGATTTTAAAATACCATGTGGTAATTTTAAATTGACTTACCAGACATGATGCTTCATTTTCCTTGCCTTTGGCGCAAACCTCATAAGAAAAAGGTTGTTGCCAGAAAATCGATTCCAATATTCGGTGCAGCTTGGTTTTTTATTTTTAGTAATCAGGAAAGCAAGTCGGGAAAGAAAATGTAATATAAGATCCTGTCGCAGGATGGTAAGTAAATTAACTGTAATAAAAAGTTTGTTGTTTTTATAGAAAAAAAACTGACAGCTGGTGTGCCAGAAAAATGCCGTAAAGTTTACAGAGATAACCTGTTTATTTTATACAATAATTTGTTATTTGAACACAAAATCAGTTTTTTAACAGAGAAATCATAAAAAAAAGACGAAACGATCTACAGAACAACGCTCTTCCAACTAAGCAAGATAGACAAGCGGAGATTATACATAAAAATAAAATACCTCTTCGGTGCACTTAACGAGATTAAAAACAGAAAAAAACTGTTTTTACTTGAAACATTTTTTTACAGAAAATACATGTTAAAAGAAAATAACAGAATTTTCTATAAATATAGGGTATTTATCTGTTACAGTATAGTTATCGAAATCTGTTTAAAATTCGAAAATCATACTCTTAAGTCTTACTCTTTCTTTCGGTTAACCCCCATCCTATGATAGTTCCAGTACGACCTGAGTAGTCCACATCACTGGTAGGTAAATTTGCCGGTTTAACATAAGCATTGAACAAGATTCTTTTTTCCATTTTCAGCAATGCAATGTCATTGTTAAGTAAGCCGCTCGTATTGTATGACCGATGGATCACACTGAACGAGATGTTGTGTCGAACCTCGAAGGGTGAAATTTTGGTTCGATTGTACTGTCCAACAACAACGTAAAAGGGATCCCTAGAAGAAAAAATTATTAAAAATTAGGGTTTTTTTTAGAAAATCACATATTCTGATAAATATTTTCTGAGGGTGCTTACTTTTCTAAACAATGGGCTGCTGTAACAATCCACCATTGCGATAGAATTGAACCGGCACAGTAGGAACGAAAACCATTTTTATTATTTTTAAGTACCTAAAAACAAGTGCACAGTGTTAGTTAAATTCCTAGATAATATTTTTAAAAAATCAACTACATTTTTTTAATGTAGTAAATAGAAGTAAAAAATTTAGCAATAGCCTAATGTTTCGATAGGTGTCCACTATTTGGATATCTAGTAATCTAAAAACAATTGCTCAATGTTAGGTAAACTCCTAGATAATATTTAAACAACGGTAAACTGCATTTAAAAAAATATGTAGCAAATAGGAATACAAAATGTAGCAATAGCTTCATATTTCGGTAGGTGTGAACCAGGTTAGGCAGTCATCCTACATCCCGCTGAGGGATAAGCAATTTGCTGTTTTTTCACTACATGATATTAAAATTTAAATCTTTACTAAATATTTAATATCTTTAAATATTTAAAAATTCTATTTCTATAGCAGATGATTAAAAACTCCTCCATACTTTAAATTTTAAAATTAAGTAAAGTTATAAAATTTATAATTTTTTAAAATCCGCTTGTTTTGACGGAAAACCTGACAGTCAGGTGACGGGCCTATACGTCTGCTTCCTTCAGAGGGATATTAGTTGAAGTCGATAAATTTGTGATGGGGAAATATAAAATTGTAAGTCCTTACAAATTCTGCAACAAAAGGATACTTTCTAGGTTCAGCGAAAGTTCCACCGCTAATGAGCCCTTCAGTTTCTATGTTGGCTGGTGCTTTAAAATAAGGAAAAAGACAAAATTAACACTGCATTCGTAAATATTTACACTTACAAATATTATTAATCAGAGACAAATTGTAGCATACGGCAAGGGCGGAGGGGGGGGGGGGGGGGGCCCCCCCCCCCCCCCCCCGAGACCCGAGATTTTTTATGCGTAATATATTGAGCTACATATCACGAAATTTCACCAGGGGAGGAGAGTAGTCAAAAAATTTTCACGTTATTAAAAGGCGCCCCCCCATCAAAAAATTACGGCCTCCCCTCTCTCCCCATTCAAAAAAAAATTCCAACCAATGTCGGTGAAATGTAACCTTTTCTCCCTCATCGTCTGCTGGAATTTGGTCCTCCGAAAGGGAGAAAGGGAGAATTTAAACAGACACGGGGAATTGGGAAGTCTTTACTTCTACTCGCCGGACGTGGATGTTTTGAAGGTTCTTGGAAAAAGTTTTCCCCCGACTTCAGTTCTTCGGATTAGGAGGGGGGGGGGGGGGGCGTTATTCGTCCGATAAAATTGGATTAAGCACTGCCAACAAAATTGTGTAATGATACCATCATTTCTTTATAACATTACAACAATTCTAAAATATGTGACTAATTTTTCAGAATTTCATTCTGGTTTTACTCCCGTTTGGTGCAAGTTTACTCCAACTTTGAAGTGTAACGTTATTCCATAATTTTCCATATTTAAACGTGTCATTTTACATGTTGAACCCCTCTATTGAATCCCGGGATGTAACGATTCTCCGTTTTTTGCTCTCCTTTCAAATGGTCCCAAAGAAAACCCTATATCGTTAATGTATTTTATTCTTGACCCTTGATGGAAATCCTTTTCACTTAATAATTTATCCGACTTTCCGAAATAAAGGTGATTTTAAAAAGTAATAATAATATAATATACTTCAGACGCTTAAACTGGGTTAAAGGACATATTGATACTTTTAAAGAACGGCGAAATGGTTTAGTCCATGCATGACCATGTCCAATTATTCCTTTCTTATATTCAAAAGAAGGTTAAAACAAAGATTATTAACGCTTTTAAATATTTTATCATGGGAAGGAAAAAGGCAAAAGAAGATATAAGAGCGAAATTTGATGTAAGGATATAATCGCGTGATATAAGAGCGAAATATAAGCGCGTGATATAAGAGCTTTCTTATATTCTTGACCCTTGATGGAAATCCTTTTCACTTAATAATTTATCCGACTCTCCGAAATAAAGGTGATTTTAAAAGTAATAATAATATAATATACTTCAGAAGCTTAAACTGGGTAAAATGACATATTGATACTTTTAAAGAACGGCGGAATGGTTTAGTCCATGCATGACCATGTCCAATTATTCCTTTCTATATTCAAAAGAAGGCTAAAACAAAGATTGTTAACGCTTCTAAATCTTTTATCATGGGAAGGAAAAAGGCAAAAGAAGATATAAGAGCGAAATTTGATGTAAGGATATATCCGCGTGACCCTTCATTCTTTTTGTGTGCAAAAAAAGCAAATCCGAATATGCGATATTTTTTCTGAGAAGTCTATATGTATGTTTTCGAAGGCCCTAAATATAAATATGAGGTTAGATACTTCGAAAAATGGTAGCTTGTATAATTATAAGAAAAAAAATCCAAATAATAATTTGGTTATGGTATTTTTTTCGTCAGATTTTTTTTAACTACGCGTTTTTTAAAGTGGAAAACTTAAATTTCTTTTCAGCATCTCCAAAAACATATTCGTGTATACATTTTGAACACAATACATTTTTTTATACAAAAACCACGTTCTACGGGCATATAAATGGTTGAAGCAAACCTAATTCTAAAACTGTTATTTGGAAGAACTACTGGGTTTTTATTCACCTCAATCGTTCCCATTTCCAAACTGAAACCCGTTAACGAACCATCTGTGTCAACAGGGGTCCTCTTATCCCCTCATTTGAGAATGTGGGGGCGAAAGGAAATTTATGGGCTAAGAAATAAGAAAGAGTATTGAACTCCACTTACATAGATACCCGTTGGTAACACAACACCAAGATACTGGGAGGGGTTCCGGCTTGTGACGAAGCAACTACTTTGCAGACTTTCGGTTACTGTTATTCTACTATTTGGAGTCCTAAACACTAGACAGCAGTTGTATTTAAAGGAGAAGAGAAAAATTCGGAGTAGTGATTTTGAGATTTTCCATAAAAGTAAGTCTGATGGCATATTTTTCTGTTTAAAAAAGTACGTTGAGCATAAATTTGGTCAATGAACATTAATCGAGTCTTGTGTACACTGTACAAATAAGTTTTCAAAATATTTGCAAAAAAATCTAAGTTATGCATAAAAATATATATTAAATACAAACAACCAGTTAAACTTTTTACAATGTTTTATTTTGAAATTGATGAATGAAAATTCTGCACATATGAAATTGTTAAATTTCATTATTAGTAAAAAACACCCTAATTTGTAATACATAAAATAGGTCATTTAAACTTCAAAACTTAATTATTGAATATTATATTATTGTTCAATTTCATTAAAAAACTTTTTTAAAAATTTCTATCATGTACTGTACAGAGATTACATATGCTGATTGTGGAGTTATCACACGGCACTTATCCATGTATGACCTTAATACTATTTTTATGACTTAAAACTACTAATGCTTTTGTATTACTGCTTTTTGTCTATGTAAAATACATAATTAAATAAGATAATCGAGCTTAGTTGCCTGAGCTATTTGTTATTTAAAATGAATTTATTTTGTTAACGCGTTTTTTCTTGAATAAGTTTTGGATGTAGTATATTTTAAAGATATACAGTAAACTCCCGATAATCCGCAGGTGGATTATCCACGGGCCCCGGTTCCCCTCCCCCCCCCCCCCCCCGCCCGCAAATATAATAATTTAACTAAACGTAGAGAAATGAAATTTATCTGCGTTTAAACTTGTTGGAAGAATGTATTCCAAGAACAACGAATTCCTTTGAACCCATTCAAAAACGATGAATACATTTTAAGACCGAGGAATGCATTATAAGAACAACGAATTCATTAAAAAATACGCAATTTTAATTCAACTGCTTTGCGTGATTTTGACAGTAACAAAATGAGTGAGAAACGAAAATAAGTTGTGATCAGGAGCCAGAAGACAATACATTGAAGAATAAAGTAAGTCATGAAAAAGCTCTTTCTAACATAAGCGAATTGATCAAATTAAACAGTTTACTACAGATTGCATATTTTAATATACCCATTCCATTGAGAACAAAAATCATCGGCGGCGAAAGTGTTCTATCAATCTTAAGTAGAGAAAAATTCAATTTTTTCTAGGAAGTGTGAGAATGTCAATAATTTGTAAGCTTATGAACATTAAAGAAAAAAAAAATGTTTACATTTGAAATTTAGTTCTAAATTAAATAAATGTAAGGCTATGAGTCTAATTAGTAATTATTAATATTAACTAGTAATTAAATTTATTCATTTAGTTTTTAAAATTATCCACAATTAGTAATTAATGTAATTACGTGTAATTAATTATGTTATGTAATTAATTAAATTTGTATGTTTATGTATTATTGTATTTGGAAAATAAAATGAAGTTTAGATATACAAGAGAATTACTCTTTTTAACAATGGGACACTTCTAAAACTGTTTTGAAATAGTTAATGCAAATTACTTATTCATTTATTATTTTTTTAAAAAACTACTTTTTCAATGAATAATCTGCAAGAATCAAAACTTTCCTTTTGCCGCCTGCCACAAAATTAGTAGCTGGGGATTTTAGTTACTTTAAAAATTTCATGAAACATTTTTAACGAAAATTTTTCCGTCATGCGTTAGCAATTATTTTTAAATTTAAATATGTATAAAGTGTTACATAAACTGAAATCAAAGATATTATACATGAATGAGTGAAGGCCGAGAGACGAAATGAGATATGAATAAACGGTATAAAGGTACGAAAAACTGTATTCAGATTATAAATTGAAAAAAAAACGGAAACATTAATAGTGTTACAGTTTGTTATGTCATAGTAACTTAACACGACTAAAAGTAATGTAAATGCGTAGTGCAACTATGTATATCACCGGTCTTATAAGCCGGTCTGGCCATTATGCTCTTCTCCTTAACTTTTTCTAAATATATTCCTTTTAATTGTTTTTGTTTAAAAGTGGTATAAACTTTTGATTGTTATGAAAGGGGGTGAAATTTTGAAATTTGTACTTCAATTAATTACAAAATCATATAGTACTAAATGGACTATATGATCATATAGTACATATGAATTTGTAAATAAATTGGAGTAAGAAAGTTAATTGGTTAAGTAAAAAATGAACATTTTTAAGAAAATCCCTCCCCCTTCTGGTTTTGCTGACCTCCCCCCCCCCCCCCCCCCCCCCCCCCACACAATCCGCCACTGGTACACGGAATGTTAAACTGTTCCTCAAACTGTCCAACTTTCAAATTGTAATCCTTCACAAATATTAACTTAATTAACTTAAAATAATCGGAATTTCTTTTAGATTCGAAAAATTTTCAGTCCCAATTATGATAATTTTTTTGTCCTTTTATGTCCACGGGTCCACATAGAAATCGAACCCAAAATTTGGAAAAAAAAATGGTTGTTATTTTTTGTTTGCAAATTTTTATTGAAATGCAAAAAATAAATTTGCATAGGCCTTTCAATCGTCGTTTCAAGTTTTTTTTTTTTTTTGAAACGACGAATTTTTTTTACTTTGGCAAAATTAATAATGGAATATAATCGCAGTTTTATTAATTGTTTACTTGCATTTAGTTTCTATGATAGAATATTATATTTTCGGGAAATTATTCCTACAAGTCACGTCAAAGTTTTTATAAGTACTATTACTTACAAATTAACAAAGTTGGACTGAAACCATACGAAGAAGAAATTTGTTGAACTTTTAAGTACTATAAAAGGGAAAAACATCAATAATCACACAGTTTGAGGCCAATCAGGACTTTTTGAGTTGCTAATTCGATGAATCGTTTACCCTAGAAACCAAAATGATCCGGGGATGGGGAGCTCAGTCGTTCATTTCGCTTGCCTTTCATGCGGAAGGTCCCAGGTTCGGGTCAGGGCATCGTAAAAAAAAAACGGCCCACGGAGACCTACAAACGGCCCGCGCAGTCAAAAATGTCCGACGAATAATACCCCGTGGAGAGGGAGTGCACGTTAAATATCCTTGAAAGTCCCGACGTTGCGTACGATGTAAAAATTACTTTGGGTGTGTCGGACGCATGTGTCGGCTCGTCATTTGACGGTGGTTATAAATTAAGACGCTCATCACCAATAGCCCCCGTCAAGGTGCGACGATAACACAACTCAACTTAAATGATCCAATGATCTGATTCGATTTTGGTACTACCAAATTTTGAATAGCTTTATAATAATTGGACATTTATGTTGACATCGTTCCTAGAACATGGCTTAAAATGTAAGTAGAATGCGTTTGGGTGGATGTATAAGGTTTTATTTTAATGAAAAGAAACGTTAATATGCGTAAGTTTTACTGAATACTAATACATAATAGTAAAATGCTGAGAGAAAGACACATTAATTGAAAAGATTGTCCAATATATTGTTGGAGACGCAATTAAGGAATTATTGTAACTTAATTTACCGTTGTATGCAATTATAAAGCCCAGTGAAAGGTTCCTTTTTTGTGCTACCCAAAACAACTTTTCAAAGCTAAAACCAAGAAAATTTAGTGTGAAGATTTCTTACTGGAATTAGTCTTCACTAGTTAACAAAACAACTTTTATTCCTTGCTACTTATACAACGTAGTTTCACAAACTTTTTACACTTAAACCCCAGGTTCACCCAAGCATCAAAATGTTTACAATGATAAAAAAAAGCAGCTTTTACATACACAAATTTTCATGGAATGTCACTTTTTCGAAAACAGAAAACTCAAATCTCCAAGGAGACCGTTAAGTCACGTGATATAAAATATTTTTAAATGCTCGTGCGAAAAATAAATTAATGGTAATCCCACCCATTTCACATCCTCCCACTTGAGTAGTAGAAGTTCTATGACTCAACACTAGAGATCCAGTCTCTCAGGGATTTTTTACAGTTCGACTTTTCTTTTTCTTTGCTTGAACACTTAAGGTCAGTTTTCTTGGTAGAGACTATTTTTTGTATGTAACGTATCTTCATCCAGTGGAAATGGTGAATCGCTCGCAGAAATTTCCAAAGGGTAGACGCGCTGAATTGACGCAGAATCTCTCCACGCGACGTTTTGAGTTTGAAGAGTCGACAAACTCCATCTTTTCCTGGTAGAACTTCCGTCACTTTTCCCAGAGGCCAGTCGATGCGATTAGTGTTATCACTTTTTATGAGCACTATATCCCCCACATTTATCTTCGAGGTTTTAACTTTTTCAGACCTTCGTATCAATGATCCAAGATATTCAGACCGAAACCTTTTTCTAATGTTTTCCTGCAAAGCTACTCTGTATTTGACACGCTTGTTGAGACTTTTTATGATCAGCAGTATCACAGTCAGGAACCCCCGATATCTTTATGTCCTGAAGAAACATGGCAGGTGTAAGAGGAACAAATTCTGAATCACATTCATCTATGTAGGTTAAGGGGCGAGAGTTTATAACAGATTCGCAATCGCAAAGAACGGTTATTAATTCTTCATGAGTTAAACTTGCTCTTCCTAGTATTCTTCTCAAAAGACCCTTTAGAATACTTATGAGCCGCTCCCACCATCCTCCCCACCAGGGTGAAGAAGGGGGGTTAAACTTCCATTTAATTGGATGAAGAGCATTATCACTGCAGATGCGGTTCCAGTCTAAACTTTTAAGCAAGTTGGAAGCTCCGACAAAATTAGTTCCATTATCGCAATATATTGTTTCACACCTGCCTCTCCGAGCTATAAATCTTCTTAGAGTTAACATAAAGCTTTCGGCTGATAGTGATGTCACAAGCTCTAAGTGAACTGCTCTATAAACGGCGCACGTAAAGATACAGACCCAAGCCTTCTTTCCGTCTTCAGAAATAGAGGGCCTGCTAAATCAGTTCCACAAATCTCAAACGCATTGGCTTGTCGTATTCGATCTTCGTGCAAAGGAGCGATACAGCATCACAACCTTTAGAAGAAAATCTTTTACATGGGATACATCTTGAGATAGCTGATCTCACTGTTTTTCTTCCATTCAAAATCCAAAAATGCTCTCTCAAAATATTCAGAAGAATTTGAGTTCCAGCATGGACTATTTTCGATGTGATGGGAAAGTACTTTTAACAACTTCGTGATTGGATGGGAGAATAGCTGGTTCTCTGAATTCCTATGTATCCTCCATCAAAGCAATTTTCGTTTTCAGACGGATTATGCCATCAGCATCCTTATACGCACTCAGCGATCTGAGCTTTTCATCATGTTCGTTTACAAGAGATTCTGCTTGGATCAATTTTATTAGCCGTTTCTCAGATTCTCTACATTCTTCAGTATCCAGAGATCCCTTTTTCCTGAGGTGAACATCGCTTCTACAGTTTGTAACAATCTCAAAATCCACCCCACTAATTTCACAATCGATTGGTATTTCGAGAAACGCTCATAAACCATCCGGTAGACGAATTCTGCTTGATGGAAACCAAGGCCGAAACTGAGCCTTTTTTCTTTTCTTTTAGTATTTCTTCTTCATCGAGCTCAAAATCAATGTGTGCTTCTTTGTCTTCATAAGAGTTTAACCATTTTGGCCCCTCCCACCATCTACTTTTCACTAAAACACTTGCTTTACATCCTCGGGAGGGCAAGCCCTGCAGGGTTTTCAACTCCAGGTATATGACGCCATGAGGAAGCTACAGTAATCTTACGAATTTCCTGAACCCGGTTATTCACGAAAATTGACCAATTTTCATGCTTCGGGATCCAGGTAAGAACAGTTGTAGAATCACTCCAATAAAAACATTTAATATCTGTCCAGCCGAGAGCATCTATCCCCAGATTTCGTCAACCTTGCCCCCACCAATGCAGCAAGAAGCTCCAATCTAGGTATTGTTGCAACTTTTGAAGGAGATATACGGGACCTCGAGGTTAAAAAAATGCACTTTTTTGCAATCTTTTTTGTACAAGATAAATAACGGCGGCATAAGCGTCCTTGCTTGCGTCGCAAAAGGTGAATAGAAAAGTTTTCAAGATTTTCTGAAGTAACGTTTTATCCAGCGGGGAATGGTAACTTTCTCCAATTCTTTACACCCGTATTCACCAGTCACGGGATTAATCGCGGATAATTTATCCAGGTTTAGTACTCGAACTTCCTGATCCGAGCTTAATCCTCCTCCCGTATTCACCAGTCCCCGATTAAGTTATCCACAGGATGATCTTCCGGAAGTCGCCTCTCATTGGCCTGAACATTATTTTGTGCTATTTTCGAGCCATTCTGAAGTAAAGTTTAAAAAAAAACGAAGTGAAATAAATATGGTTGTTTACACTTTACTTGAGCGAATGAACCCAACGATGTATAAATAATGAACCTTCGTAAATAGAATTTTGAAAGTCAGATCATAGACACTAGAAACGTATGAAATAATCGAAGAGACAACAATAAAAGTGTAAACAAATTACTAGGATTTAAAAATAATCCTATTCTGTAACTAAGGCACACACACAGAGTTGGGATTTTTCCCGTCCAAAACTAATATTCCGATCCCAGCAGGAAAAACTGGTAGTCTGGCTCTCTTTACTATTTTCAACAGTTTTGTGTTTTTAACGGAAAGAAACAAAATAACAATAATATAAAAAAAAATCCCGTACAGGCGAACAAAAAAACACAGAAACAAATAAGATAGAACATAATGTGGCAATCAGCTGGCATACAGATATGATTAATATACTTCAAATTAAAGTGAAAATAGAGATCCAAGTCATCGATATTTATTAAAAATTCAAAAAGTTGTATTTTAAAAAAGGCTGAATAATTATTTATATTTATTAGGTGAACAGGCAGTATATTATTTAATTTATGGGCAAGAAAAAGATTTAACATGAAAAACCCAATTCCACCCCGCTGACACTAATTCCCAGGTAGCACAACAATTTTGGCCAATGTTGCCTGAATATTGGCCAAACACGACACGCATCCGATTCATACCTGCCGTTTTTCTACCGGCTTTGGCCAATATTACCCAATGTATCCATTGCGACACATGAAATTTTAATACTTAGTGATTTTTGACTAAATCTTATTTTTTGCAAAAGATAGATGATAAAAATAAATTTTACGACGTTTCTTAACATACAACTCATGATGGCAAACATTTTCCTAAATTCGCATATGGGAATCTCGAAGTTTCGATTTCGGCCAAAACTGGCCAAACCCGATGCACAAGTATCGATATCGGCCGAAACCGACCGATCCTGATAAATAACGATTATGTATTTCGCGATTCTTCCGCGTCTAGGACCCCGGGTGGCCTAGTGTTTTAAGATCGCAGAGCAATACGCTAAATGCGCCCGGCGCATCAAACCGGATGCAGGCTCGACTTTAGCTTGTGTCCTGGGTTGTAAATTTCTCTCTCTTTATCAGTAAAAAAATTCAGTCTCTGTCTTTCTTGACGAAGTGTCTGATCAAGGCATAGGATCAAGCACACAAGCCGGAAATACATGTACCAACCAACCTTTTCGTGCTTTCTGTTCCGAGTGGTAAGTGGTTCTAAGGACTCCCGCGTGTTTCGACTTCGAATACAGTGCTGTGCATCAAATTAAGGTAAGAATCTTAAGTTATTTTTGAGTTTATTCTAGTTTAAATAGCACTATATATTTTACATTTCTTTTTGATCAATAAACGATATTAATTGTTTGTGTTCAAAACTTCAAAAATGTTTTTTAGGCTTAACTGATGACTCGATTATTGGGTTTTAAAATAGTCGTTATAGAAAATCTTTTATTTTTTTAAGTTCAAAATAAGCTATCTGAATTAAATTTTGATATCATGCGTGATAGGTTAAAGTGTTCGAGTGTATAATACGAATACAGAATGGTAAAGATATAAAGAAAAACGTGAAATTAGCTAAGTATTAATATTAAGAGTTTAATTGTATACAAAACTAATGTTATTGTATTGTTTAAAACTAAAAAAATTCATTACTTTTACTTCACTTATTTTTTAATAGAAAGCTATCCCTAGTAATAGTTGTACTTAGTTGTGTGTGTGATTCATTTTATTATGTTTGTAGCTAGCGTGAAAATGAGATACGAGGATGAGGTACCGCAACCATCGGAAGACGGATTGGAAAAGTCCTGGCTGGGTCTGTTGATTGGGATGGGAAAAGAAGCGATCGAAAGAAGAAAAAAAGCAATGGCCAAGAAGAACAGCAATCAAAAGCTGTGGAAAGCAGCGAGGAAGACATGTGTTTCATAAATGGACTTTTTTAATTTCAGCAGTTTGTATCTTTAAATGATATAATATGATGATAATAAATGATATATATAATAAAAAGTGTGTACATTCATTATTTGTTGTAATATTAAAAGATTTTTACGACAACATCAAAAATTTAAGTGTTTGTTATCAGCTGAAGGGTAAACAAATGATTTTGTTTTTAGCACATTTTAATATAAGCTTGTTTTTTTTTATAAATTTGTATTTTTATGGCAGAAATTATTAAAACACATTGTCTAAAGCTCATGAAAATATTACCCAACTATATAATTGACAGTAAATTATTTTACTGTCTTTTATATGGTTTAGGTAATATTTCCATGAATTAGGCAATGTGTTTTAATAATATCTGTCAATGCTGCAAAATCTAATACAATAATATTGGCCAATGCGGGTGAACAATATATGCCAATACTGCACAGACCAATACAATAATATTGGCCAATGCAGGTGAACGATATATGCCAATACTGCAAATAATATTGGCCAATGCGGGTGAACGATATCTGCCAATATTGTAAAAAGGTTTGCCGTTCGATGCTGGCTGATATTGCTTGGCGATGTTGGCCATCATTCTGTTATGATATTGGCCAATACTGCTGTGCTACTGGGGTTATTGCTTGAAAGTCCTATTTTTTTTTAGCTCTACACCTCCACCAGTCCAGACCTAACTTTTGTAACCCATCTTGGCACATGTATATGCATATTTTTTAAATGCAGGCCTGTATCTTTGTGAAAACTGTCGTCTTTCGGGGGATGCAATGTTAGAAGACAAATTTGGACCTAAAACTATCTGGGACATATTGTGCCAAACTTTTGGTGTTTTCTGTTTCTAGAGGCCAAGAGCTTTCTTTTGATACCACACACTCCCTTTTGAGTGAGAATTTAAGCTTCCCGCTGAAATTTGGTTTTTTTTTCATGGCCTGTGTTAAAACACACAATGGGACCCAAAACTCACTGGAGACATATGTTTGCCAAAACTGTTGTGGTATTCTTGTTCTAAAGGCCTGGACGAATCTTTTGATGTGTCACAATGTCCATTTATGTGAGTTTTAAGCACACAGCTCAAAATGTGGCTTTTATTGTTCGGCAAAGCATCAGTACATGAAAAAAACCAACTTCAACCCCTGAGACACTATTTGTTGTTTTAAAGTCTTGTTTTTTTAGCTGTTTATCTTCACCTAGCCCAGAACTAACTTTTCATACCCATCTTGGCACATGTACATACTATTTTAAAATCCAGCCCTGTATCTTTGTGAAACCCTCGTCCGTCGACTGAGGCCATGTTAAATGACACATTTGAACCCAAAACTCTATGGGGACATATGGTGCCAAAACTTTTGATGTTTTCTGATTCTAGAGGCCAAAACCTTTCTTTTGATACCACACACTCCATTTTGAGTGAGTATTTAAGCTTCCCGCTGAAATTTGGTTTTTTATTCATGACCTGTGTTAAAACACCAATGGGACCCAAAACTCACTGGGGACATATGTTGCCAAAACTGTTGGGTATTCTTGTTCCAGAGGCCCAGACGAAACTTTTGATGTGTCACAATGTCCATTTCTGTGAGGATTTAAGCTACCAGCTAAAATTTTGGTTTTTTATTCCTCGTTAAGCATTTAACATGAAAAAAAAACCAAATTCCCCCCCCTACATTATTTATTGTTTGAAAGTCCTGTTTTTTTTTAGCTCTACACCTCCTCCTAGTCCAATCTCCTTTTTTTTCCCATCTTGGCACTTTATATTGAAATTTTTTTAATGCCCCCAAAAATAAAAAAAAATCTTTACTTGAAATGGAAACTTTATTTTAGAAAACCCCCCCAAACATGGTTACAGGTTTTAAAAAAAAAAGTTTGTTGGTTTTAAAGGGTAAAAATAATTTTCCACCAAACTATTTAAAAATAAGTACTTGAATAAATATTATAATTTACATATTCATAAATTTGCAGAGAAAATAAATTATGTGAAACACTTTTTATTTCTTTTAAGAAAGGTAGACTTTAAAATCAATCAATTAAATATTTTTCAAATGTAATCACACCAGTCAAACAAATAAATTATAAATACACTGATTGATCCAAAAAGGAGGGAGCGATGAATTTCTGTACTTTTCAAAAGAAATATATCAATATTTTTTTTGGGTGGTCAAAGGACAAAACCACGTGTGCCGTTCTAGGGATTGAAGGTTATTGAAAACGGTTGGCTTAACATTTTTTGGCTCCCCACTCTGTGCTTTTGCACATTCGTAGTTTTGTCATTTGACCGACAATATATAATTATACTTTCAAATATGTATAGGAAACAATATTTAACCATTGTAATTCTTAAAAATTTTTTCGTTTAAAACATTTTTTATTATGTTTTAAATTGAAAAGCATTAGACACAGTGTGAGGAAACAACAAATGCAGTATTAAAATTTTGTGTACGTAAATTATAATTTTTTAAATACTTTTAAGGGAAACAAGTTTGTGAACTTGTTTACAAAAATCAATCCTAAAAATATAAATTTATAAATAAAGTACTTGGTTGGGAACTTGAGTTATACTGGTTAAAGAAAACAACCTGTAACCATGTAAAAATCTTTTATAAATAGACAAAAAGAATGGAATCAGTCGAATTTAAAGAATAAAATTTTTAATGTTAGTTTTTTCTGGAAAATTATATTGTAATTATAATTTTTTTAAAACCTGTAAATAAATATCCTTTCACTAAAAATATTAATTTACAATAAAATTTCTGAGATTCCCCCAAATAGAATCTGAATGTCAATGGCTGAATATCATCTTCCGATAAAGGGTCTTCAATAAGACTTTCAACTTGATGGTTATGTTGTTGAAGGAAGCTTTCCCAATTATGGCCATAGTAGTGTCCAGTTTTTTCTCCCCCCCCCTTTGAGATACTTGTACCTTTAAAAAAAAAATGTTATCCAAAATTAAAAAATGTCGACACTGCATTGAATGTTGCTCATCTGTATTTTATAAAATTGTTTTAGAAATTGAATTGTTTAGATTATCTTAAGAAATATAGGCTTTTTCAGGGTTTTCTATTCTGAGTATATTTATATTATAAATTTAAGGAGAATATAAACTCGAGGAGAGAGTCTAAATATTCCATAAAACTTCCAGAAAAAATATGATTTTTATAAGTGAAATTTGTTTTGAAAATTAATATTTTTTAAACATAAAATAAATTATTGAATAATAAAAAAAGAGTAAGTTCAGGGTTGAAAAAAAACTTTTTTGTCAAAACCTAGTCGAGGTAGGAATTATTAAAAAACCTGGTGTTTTTTTTGGAGAAAACTAAGGTAAAATGATTTATAAAAATTTGTTATACACACATCTATATCATCAGTTAAACCACGAATGTGCCAATTCTTGGGATTGACATTTTTTGAAAACATTGGTCCTTGACAGTGTATGGTTTTCCATCTCGGTGTTTTTGCACATTCGTGGTTTTGTCATTTGACGGATGATCTATATATTATACCATAATTTTGATCTTCTTGAAGAATCAGTTTTTTAAAAAAAATTTTACATATAAATATATTATTAGGAATGGAGAGAATTTAACAAAATCTAGTTAATTCTTTTAATTAGTTTGAAAAATAAAGAAATGTTAATTTGAAAGTAAAATATACTTTCAGGTAAAATCTTACTTGGTGGGCCAGAGCTATTTGACAAAATTTAGTGACTTTTCAATCAACAATAAATAATTATTACTGGCAACCCATACAGTAACCAAGGTAGGGTTACAAAACTATCGTAGCATGCATCCCAACTTGTTTTAGGGTTGTCGATAAAAATCCTAGCATATTCAAATCAATGATTTTGGGATGTACCCAGTTCATTTTAAGTAGGTTTGTGTGATGAGGCTAGAGTATACAAACATTATGATTCCTTTCCTTACCTACATTTGTTGGGTTCAAAAATGGTGTCATCAAGTATGCTCGGAGTGAATAGTCACTGTCCTCAGGACATGGTAGTTGTTCGACACTTCCGTCTCCATGATGGCTCTCAGGTAGGAGTTGTCCAAAATAGTGGACACTTCCAGTCATCGTACAGTAAAAAGGGTATTTTCATATCTATATCACTTTTGGCTAACCTAGGAAAAAAATATAATAAACATTTAAAGGTAAAAGTGTAATAGCGATACATATATAATAAATTTTAACTATTAATTTTCTAACATTGAGAGATTGTAAAACGAGATAAATTCCCATGTTGAACTTTTCCCGTTTTTTAAACTTTTCACAAGCGTTAAATTTTCTGGCAATTATGTAAACAAACCCAAAAGAGGATAAAATTATTAAGATAACACAGATCCCCAATGATAAATGGTTCTGAAAAAATCATAGCTCTGCCAACATCCAAAACCACACACTTTCAGGATGTTACTAAGCTGGAAAAGTCGTCAAATATTTCAATACGTCCACTAGAATAGTCCACTAATACTTAATAATTAACATACAACCTTTAATTATGAACATAAAATGTATTTTAAGGATACCTAGTAGACTTTATACTGTGTGTGGAAGGGGTGGAGGTAAGGGTAGAGTAAAATCAAGATCTATTGAGTTTCACGTAATTATCAGATGTGTTGACAAAAAAAAAAATTTTTTTTCCTTTCTTAACAATTTTACTGCAACTAACTCTTGTATAATGAATGAAATTGTAAAATAATGTTTGGTAATACTATCTTTTGTGTGCTACACTAAAGCCAAAATCAGCATTTTAGTTTGTCACATCAAGTGAAACCCAAAGACATTGAAAAGCTTCATGCTCGAAAAAAAATTGTTCTTTTTTCAATTGCTTTTAACTACTATTTGTTTAAAAATTCATAAACCAATTCAACTAATAATTAGTATACTGATTCATTCATATAGAAATAATATATGTAATGAGGTGTGATCAGTGATTGCAAACACATAACAAAATAATTGGTTCATGTTTTTCGCCAATTACAACCCAAAACGACAGTACTTATACACTGTGTTAGCGAAAAATTTATTATAGAAACCCAAGTTAAATGAATTCAATAGAAAAAAACAAATGAATTTTTTAAAAATATACCATACCTCTTGCGTTCGTCCGATCCGCCATTTCCTCTTCCTCTTGTTTACTAAAAAATCTCGATCGCTTTGTCCGATAGAAAATAGTCCAGGTTAATCCACCTCGAGGGGGGGTTTAATCCCGGGCGTTTAACTAGGATTAAGCTCGCGATTAAGTCTGGTGGCTACCTTTTTTGCAGCTAATCCCGCACTAGAACCGGTTCAGAGATTAAACCCCCCTTAAAATCGTGACTGGTGAATACGAGCGTCCTCCTTAAACCAAAGTATAAATTCTTCTCGAAGGGTTCCGGTGATTTCGTCGTCCCATCCTAACGATAATTTCCAGGTTTTTTGAAGCATGACTTAGGCAAGCATTACTGGAGAAGCGAATCCAATGGGTCAACACTTTTGTGAGCTACTGCAACATAGTACGCTTAGTGACGTTATCAACATTTACTTTTTTCAACCAGCTGACGTTTAGCGAAAACTGTCTTCAGTTTTATCCCATTGAAGACCTAACAATTCCGTTTTATTAAGGCGGCTCCGGTTTTCTGTTGTTAATACTCCCAATCTCTTAGAATGAACCACCTGTCTTCAGTAATTATTAGAAACATTTATCAATCGCTCCAGCTCTGTTTTCATCATTTGACACTACTACAAGATTTCGACATAGAAACTCTTCAAAAGACACCTAGTACGAAAGGGTCAACAGCGCACATTTTTTTTCGATGTGATCTTCAATACAGCTCCTAATAGGAACGGACTGCTGCGAACACCAAAACTACTCTGGCAATGGCGGAAAAACTTTTAATTTTCACAAGATTTATCAGTCCACCATAGAAATCTCAAGTAATCTCTGTCTTCTCTACTAAGACTGATTTGCAGAAAAGCTTTCCTTATATCTGCAATCCACACCAATCTTTTTCTCTCTAAACCGTAATAAAATATCAGTATGAGCTCAATCAAGTTCGGACCACTATGTAAGAGTCATTTAGCGAAGGATAACACTTAACTCTAGCTGAGGCATCAAAACGGGTCGAATAGGCGTAGTTTTACTAGCTTTATAACAGGCCTATGAGGTAGGTAATTGGCGGACAAAGCCATTTTCTGCAACTGGCACTTCTTCGATAATCCCTTCACGAAGCCAATCTGAAAATATTTTGCTCATAGCTGCATATAAATTTTCTTGAAATAGCTTTTGGTCGTATTTTCTAATCTTGTTTTAGCTTGTTCAAGATTATCAGCTAAAGGCACACTGTTATCCAACCAAGGCAAGTGAACTTCATAGCGATTATCCTCATTGTACCTAACATTTGAAGGAAATGTTCTTTTCCAGTGTGTTCTTTTCCAGTGTCTTAAATCAGTGTGTTTATTTGAGTGAGTTGAATGAGAGAAAGTTTAAGGTAGACTTGGTAGCATTTTCTACTTTCTATCCTTTATTAAGTAGAAATATGGCATTTTTATGGCCCATGCAGACAAATAATTATTTATTGTTATTTTGGTTAGAGTTTTTTCGATACTCATTATTGAACAGCAAATCAAAGATTTGCAAATATTAAAAATACTGTCTCTTAAGGTAGTAATTATTTACCCCCCCCCCCCCACATTAATATTTAAAAAATATTTCGGTTCCACCGCACTTTCAGCTTTTTTCATATTTTCGTGTTCTCACGCCTGTTCTATACGACATTTGTCATTTCTAGAAAATCTCTATTTTCATGAATTTAAAGAATTCCTTTAAAATTGGACAGGTCCATATGAATGCTATAAATACGTTTGATTTATTCTCCTTTTCCAATAGATGCATTAATATCTTGACAACATTCCTTCATTTGAGTTATAAGTGTTTCAGTCGTTTTATAAGTGTTATTGTCGATCTCAGTTTCTCTAGCAAAAAGGCTGTCCGCGTATGTCATGTGTATAATTCTAGAAAGTAACTAGTACTTCTTCATAATTTTGCCACCTAGCATTCTTGCCAAAATTTATTTTTCTTCCACAGAACTTTTATCGTATATTTATCATGTATCAAGCATGTAAACAGTTTAAATTATGTTGAAAGATAAGAAATTTTTCTAAATTGTAGTCTAATGTTTTAATGCAACAACAAAGTTAAGAAAAAAACTTTAAAAGCAATAAGTTCAATTTTAAATAAAATAATGCTGTTAAGCAAAATGTTCTTAATAATGGAAATTGTTGAGTATGCAATTACTGTTGACTTACTAAAGACTCTATCTATAGCGATATGAATTACTCTGATAGTAAGTCTTAATTTAATAATGTTTCATTTAGAAAAGTTTTAATCCGAAAAATTAACATAAAAATATTTTATTAATGTGTTACACTTTAATAAGATTTCAGCTTTACTTTATTACATTGGTTCATGGCAAAATATAGTACTACTATAATGCATTTCATTTATATTTAATCAATTTATTCTTATATAATCAACACGTCGTGTCCGTGGATCATAAATCATATCCGTTTGCCTTAAATACATGGACATGATGGTACACGGATCTGATGAAATCGTAAAAAAGGGGTCACAGACAGAAACGTTTTAGGCTTAAGAGAACGAATCATGCAAACTAAGCTTATATAACTTATTTCTTTCTACAAATAACAAATTGTTAGTTAAACTCGCTGACTTACTTTCTTAACCACAAAATTACCCTATGATATTATCAATTGGCGTTTTTTACTTTTAACTTCCAATTACTTTTTATCTTCTGCGGTATTCAAACTATCGACGTGAGACAACGTTTGACGTGCATTATTGAATACTGATAAGACTTAAACAGAGTAGGGGAAGGTGTTGTATCCCAGACCATATAGGCTTTGGTGCCCTCTAGCAATATTTTATAAAAAAAATTTGTCTAATTAGCACATAGTTTCTAAAATGGAGAGCTTCTGTAGCCTAATGTGGATTATTCAAGCCAAAGAGAATTCCTGCGAAATACAACAATCCATTTCCATCCTAAAAATTTAAGTATTTTTTTCATTAGGTTTTGCCTAATAAAATTTTTTGTGTTATGTTTTTGTTGATAGAATTCATTTGGCATAGTAGCTATACACTTTTGAAAATATTGTGGAGCTATTGCAATAGTTATTATAAAACTTAAACTGTAGCAGTCTTTTTAATTTGCATTATTATGGTGTTGTACTTCTGACCATGATCAGTTGTTCCTTTGACCAGGTCAAACGTATAACACTCCTGAGTGAATTTCTCAACATTTCAACTTTGATGTGTTACTGCTACAACTTTCGTAAATTTAGTTAATATTTTTGACTTAAGTTGCTCATGAAGAATACAAAAATTGCGTATAAATTTTAACCAACTGAGGGGATAAGCGAATTAGCTGAAGTGTAAACTTGTCTTCACTGCATGACATTTATATTAATATTTTTAACTCAAAATTTAATTTCTTAAATTTTTTAAAAAATATATATTTCAGCAGTAGATGATTATTAATAACCCCTCCATGCTTTAAGTTTTAAAATTTAACAAAATTACTAAATTTATAATTTTTTAAAAATTATATGTGTTGGTGAAAAACCTGACGGTCAGGTGACGAGTTAAAAATAGATTCTACTTAAGAAAATTCAAAATATAATAAAATGTCTCTACCATTCTATACCTCCTACTTAGATTCTTGTGACTATTCAATTCTAAACAATATTTTTATTCTACTTCCAGTGGATAATTCTAATGAACTTAAAATGTGAATAAATAAGGTGAATAAAATTAAATAGTTAGAATATTGTTAACCTAACCTATCCTGATCCTAAATATCTTCCCCCTTTGAAAATATTCACTGAATCTCAAATGATCTATAAACTGGTCAAAGGTACAACAACCCATGGTCAAAGGTACAACTATATGTTGTACCTTTGACCACAGTCTCATTATTTTTTAAAAACTAAATAAAAATATAATGGTTCTAGTTTAAACTAGAACCATGAAAAAATTAACGTGATAAACCATACGATACAGAATTCAATAAAATAAGAGAATCGAAGTTAGCCTTAATATTCAAGTTAAGAAAAGTAAAAATTTGTGAAGTGCTCAAAGGAACAACACCTTCCCCTACTGTTGTCATCTCTAGATTCTTATAAATGCTAAATAATACGTTGTACTCGGACATGATGAAAATCTGTGGGACATTTTATTTTCACATAATTTATCTATTTATTTTCTTTATAATGATTAATTTTTGTATTTTGTGTGTTCTAGTAATGCTAAGTAATGTTCTAGTAATGCTCATTCAATTAAAAAAACAACATTTAGTATAAAAAAATTGCGATTTAATTACTAAAACAGTCCATGGACATGATGGTGAGATAGCCCTCGGACATGATTTGTCATAGTCTGTGGACACACATTTTTACACAATATACTTAATTTTTCAAAACGTTTCAACGTTAGCAAGTACATAAAATATTCATCATCTTAAATTAATTAAAATGGAAGCATAACTTTCTTTCATGTGAAAGATATCTTGCGTGGACCTGTTTTTGTACGCTTTGTGAGGAATGAACCAATTACTGAATTCTTATAACTTAATTTACCATTGAATTATAAAGCACTGTGTAAGGTTTTTCATTTGTCACCCAAAATAACTTACCAAACTTAAAACCAAGTATTTTATCTCTATTTTATTTTGATTCGAATTGAGAAAATAATGTAAATTGTCAAGTTGTAAAAAACAGTTTCATTATAAAATTTATCGTTTTTAATTTATATATTAACAAAAGTAAAGCCTAGACTGTTTTATCAAAGAAAAAAAAGGATATTGGAGAAATTTCATTCAAAACTATTGTAAAACCTAATAAATAAAACTATTTTTAAAAAATTCTAAAAAATTAACTTTTAATTTCAACCCTCACTATTTTTTATTCCCCATTATATGTTATTGTACAGTTATAATTGTTATTGAACAATAATTGTTATCTCTAAAATTATTTTAAGTTTTCATGCGAGTGTTTGAAACAAAACTATTTGATTTGAACTCTCACTCTAAACCAATCATCAATAACTTTTATTGAATTATCATTGTAGTACAGCTACTAAATTGTTTAGTAAATACGAAGGTGGACGATTTCATTAATAACAAGTTTTATCAGCTCAAATAAAAAAATTGTTTTCGTGAAATTCTTTGGAAAAAGTTGTATTTTCATAAAGACTTACCATCACTCACTCCTCTTCCCCAAACTGAAACAAAACATCCTATCACTATCAACAACGAACGCATTGCTTGACACATAATAAGCGAAATGAAAACCCAACCCGAGACCTCCCCTTATTTATTTAATTTTTTTTACTTTTTTAACTATGAATTTTCGTTTCCTCATGACGTCTTTGAGAAGTTGAAACGTAAAATTCTAAAAAAGTAATGGTTTGACTGTCTAGAATTTGATTTATTGCCATGTAATTATGAATCTTAAAAATCAATGTAATTTTGAAACGTAAGAATTAAAATAATGGTTACATAAGTGTGCACTGTGTGTGCAATACATACAATCTTATTTCATATATATATATATGGGTCAATGCCAATCTAAAAGGTAGAAAATCAGGGCAAATGTGGTAACCAAAAACAAATTTAATGAAAAATTTGAGAAAAAAAGCAACTTTCATCCCCTTTTCTAAAACACTTCATGATCCATTTCGTTGGTCTATTTTACATGCAATTACACATTTTCATAATAAGTGTGTAAACTGAATAGACGATACTCTTCACGGAGTGGACATTCATGATTTATCGTAATTACGGTTTTACATTTTAATTGCAATTTTAAGTGATTTGAAACAATATATATAAATTCTTTTTTTTCTACTAAATCGACCAGTTAACCACAAATTAAACGGCTGATTCCAAAATGTGCTCCTCCATAATTTGAAATCATCCTCTTGACAATTTTCAAGAGAAGACAGAAACCATCTTTTCCTTGAGTAATAAATACCTTCTTCATGGAGGGTTGAGGTGACGGAGAAGCCCATGGACTCTACACATCGACTGGTAGATTTTTCGTGTTTTGTTGAGAAAACTCGGCCTTATATAAGAGGGCAAATTATTCAACTCGAATTTTCAGAATTACACTGCTAACTCTGGCCCCACATTAGGAACTTGAGCACACTTAAATTACAATAACTCATTAAAATTGTGTTCTCATAGTGTTCCAGATGCGTTCTGTTGTACAAAATGCTTTCAAAAGTGTTCCAAAACAGTTCCCAAACTGTTTGGAATGTATTTTGATAAGATATTTGTTGAATTTCACTTTTGGAACTCATTGCGAATACTTTAGAGCACATTAAACAAAAGAATCACGAAAACATTGCGATCACATTTATAGAATGCACGGCACAGTAACACGGTTAGAGAACATTTTAGACCACGTTATTACTTGGGCTTGTAATCGGATTTGGTTGGGTTGTGTACAGATGATTTAGTACAATGCATGATTGCAGTAAGGTTCAAAATTGGAAAAACTTTATAAATGATACAATTTTGGTTTTTAGGACTCCACAGGCATCAAATGGCAAGATATGAAAAGTCATAAGGTCTGAAGTGTATAAGTATTCTCTTTAATCCTCCCCCTTGAAATATTTACCTAAATATAACCACTAATTCCACCACCAAGGCAAATACATTTCGATTCTAACAATAAAAACCGTTTTTACCAAACAATTTTTTTTTTATTTTAGTAATTTTTCTAGACAATGAAACTTTATTCAAATTTGTTTTTTTTAGCTTCGACACTACGTTTATAACGTAAAAAGTGGAAGGTATTATAATCGTTCAGTCCGTCTGTCCGTCACCCACTTTCATATCCCAAACTACAAATGCGACGGACAAGTGTGATACGTCAAAAAATTTAGCGCATCGAAATTAGAATACATTGAAAATCTCAGAAAAGAATTCGAATTCGAAGTACTTCAATTATTTAAAAAACTGCAAAATGTAATGCTCATTTAAAACAGAGACATATAATAGAATGGACTGCGCATTGGCAAACCTAAAGCTATCCCCTCATGGGTAACGTGCTGGGGTAAGATTTTACCCCAGCACGTGATCACGACCAGTTGGCGAGTATTTTCACAACGACTTGAACATATGAGGCCGACAATCTAGTGGTATAAAAAAAACTTGGGAAAGGAACAAAAATGAATTGCTTTTTGCTTAAATTAATGTTCAGACAATTAATTTATTAGACTGGGCCCAAAAGATAATTTAGAATTTTTACAGCGTTCACTTAATCATGAAGATGATTCTTCAGCATAAACGATCTCTTTTATAATTGCCATCGCAACAATCGCTCAAGAAACTTTAATTCTTTTAGACAATAAATTGAAATAAATTTATTTTTGCAACATCGATCAGTTTGAAATGACGTCAAATATATTTCACTTCGAAATTCTTCGTATGTTGATATGAAATGTTTTCATTCTATTTAAAAGCGAGGGAATATTACATATTTATTCTTTGAAATATAAATTATTTTTGCAAACGATAAATAATAATTATCGAATTTTTGAAATAAAATAAATGAAACTAGCCAAATTTAGCATGTAAATGTTTAGTATAGAATTAATGCTGTGTTTGGCGACTTTTTATCTATTGAATACAACTGTTGTGTGGAAGCGGGTTAAGTGACAGATTTTGTTAGAAACTACTTGTTTTCATTCGTTTTAAATGTTTATTTAAATTTAACCTTTGGAAAAACCCTTTTTTTAAAGCCAACTAAACAATAAAAATAATCATAGACCAAAAACCCAAATAATAAACAAAAATTTAAATGTTCCCTTAAAAAAACGTGTTGTAGTTTTAACATTCCATTATCAAAATCAAACATCAACAATGCGTATTAACTATAAAAAAATAACTATAGATCAACAATGCTGTCGAGTGTGTCGGTAGAAAATAAAGTACACAATCAAATGAGAATTTTAACACAAAATTGTATTGATTTGTAACAGATTAACTACCAATTTATTTTTATGATTTTGTCAAGGAAAACAGTTAAAAACTTCAAGAACACAATGATAGGATAGAACTCGATTATCCACTTTTCACGTCCAATTTTCTTGCTAGTGTTATCTAATGTGAAGGTAAAGAAAAGGTAGTAAGTCAAAAGATTTTAAAACTGTAAATTTAAAGCATTTGCATTAAAAAAAACCGTTAAAATGAACTACGTATTAATCTAGCCAAATTATTGCCATATAATGTGCCAAATACACAAGATAAGTTTTTTATGACATAATTGAGATTTTGACTTGAAATAACATTATTATATGCAATTATATTTTAACTAGGATTTATGAGGGAAATTAAGATGACAGTTACTTCTTATTTAGGATGATTTTTGTTTTTTGGGAGTGTGTATTATATAGCGTATTTTGGAATTATAAGTTAATGTAGTAACTGGAGATATTCTACTTTATAATGAACAGGAGCGATTATACATTCTTATTACCTGATAGCAGATTAAATTATACGTATACTTAGATCAATTTGATATTTTTTTAGTCTGCAGGAAGAACGGCTATTTAGTCTATCCCCCATATAAAATAAATCTTTTTTTTTTAAATAAGCTTGCTTGTTGAAGATAATTTTTTTTAATGTTGAGTTAAGATGGTAAAATTGCTTTTTGATGAGTCAAACAACTATGTATTGAAACTATCTCGGATTAAGTGCTAGCATCTGTCTAAAAGGTTGAAATTTACGATGGACTGTACACATGTATGTTCCTCCAAAATAACCTTTTAAATTTGCGATGAAAATAAGCTATCCGTATCCCGATGTACACATGTACAGTAAATGTTTTCAGGTAAATCCGTAGATACATTCATAATTTCGACTTCCATAAATTTTGCTGGAAAAAAAAATTATACGAAAATGAAAAGAAAGGAAACTATAACAAATTGATATGTCTTTTAATTAGTTATTACTATTATTTTTTGAAGATTTTTTAAATTCGTTTTTAATGTTTACTGTTACTTTTAAAAGTTTAAAAAATGCATTTTTTTGAAGCCAGCCAAACAATAAAAATAATAATAAACCCCCAAACAATATTAAAAAAATAATAAACAAAAACTTAACCACTTAAGAAAACAACAAATAAAAACTGTTGTACTTTAACAATCCATTAGCAAAATAAAACATCAACAACTTTATTTATGAAATAAAATAAACAGTTTTAAAATAAGCTTGTTTTGTTGAAGATAAATTTAAAAAAATGGACTTTAGATGGCAAATTTGCTTTGAAAAGTGGATCATTAAAAATGCTTCAAAACCTTCTAGTTTAATGGGCTATAGTATCTGACCAAGGTTTAAATCTACATAGAACTGTGTGCATGGATAATCCCCTGAAATAGCATTTTAAAATAGTAAGGAAAACTATACAGATTACTATATCTGTTTTTTTTTTTAAATCATTTTGTAGGAAAATATACGAAAATGAAGATAGAACACCAAAGCTGGAACTAATTTTTTTAACGAGTAGTAACTGAAGTGAGAAGAATAAAAAAGTAGAACATCAATCACGACCCTATACTGGTTTAAAAACGGGTATTTTTTGTATTTGAATGTTATCTATTTTTATCTATATGTATATAAAAGGCAAAGTCCTGACTGACTCACGAATCAACGCCCAGACAAAATTACTGGAGGTACGGAGAAAAAAATTTTAGGAGCTGATTCCTTTTGTATTGAAGGGTCATTTTAGAAGCAATTTTTCAAAATTTGAACTCAAACTGGTGTAGGAGGGTAAAACGTGAGCCAATTTTTTCCATAGAAATAACATTGTGCATTGTATTAAACTTTGAATTTATACTTTTCGATTTCTAATTTGAAAGAAATTTCAATTTGTTCAGCGCCTGATAGGGTGATGGGTTTGCTGGCCAGTAGAGAGAAGATGAATTAGTATAAAATAAAAGTTTACACAAAAACAAATCACCGTTTTTAAGAGAGCCGCGGTAGCTCAGTCGTGTGAAGCGTCGTGCTCGCATCGGAAGGGTTGTGGGTTCTGTCCTCGGCGGTGCTCGCAATTCTGATGGTTGCTGGGTCGGCGCTTGTATTCGACTAAAGACCGCCGTGTTGCTAATGGTGGCTGGGGCACGTTAAATATGTCGTGGTCACAAAGTCCTCCATGTTTCCATACCAAATTAATACCTCTGGGGGTACCAGATCAGGGGGTTATCGGCCTTTGATCTGGATCAAAATTCCGATATGTGAGTGAGAATGGATGTGTGAAAGGGACATTCCTGTAAAATCGATGTGTCATGCTGCGAGCAAAAGTCGGACTTCCTTCCTTGTGGCGCTCAATAAAAACGGAAGCCGCCCACTTCGCCTTAAAATCGGGTAGTCCTCTACTCCGGGCTCGGTTACCGAGTGGCATTAGAAACAACAACAACAACCGTTTTTAAGAGTACACCCGTTAGTACAAATCTAGTTATATATAAATGGATATCAGAAATTAAACAAAGGTCATGGAACAATTTTTTAACAAACATAAAAGTTATTTAAAATCAAGGTGTTTTTTTTGTATACTTAGAAATTAATAAGGAAAAAAATGAATTTTTCACCCGTACTTTTAACTGAAGTATAAATTATGAAGAGTTCGTAAGTTAATTTTTTTTACATCAAATTGTATGTTTTGTTAAGATTTTTTAAAAACTTCAACTTAGATATTAAATTTAATTTTAGAGTAGGATCATAGAACTATCATAGAAGCATGCCGACCCGGCGGCGCAACGGTTAGGGAGCTAGCCTTTGGAGCTTCTGGGTTCGGGTTCGAATCCCGGTAAGGCATGGATGTTTGTGTTTGTCAATAAATGTTGTTATTTGTCTATGTGTTTGTGTCGTCTCTTTCTTTGTGTGTCTCTTGTGCCTGTGTCATTTCTGGGGTTGAGTACAATAGACCTGAGGTCGCAGTGCTTGGCGAACTTGCCCCCCACCAAGAAAGTCATAATTCATCATAGAAGCATATGTTTTAAAACCAACCAAGCAATTAAAATAAAAAAATAATAAAAATATTTTTAAAATTTCTAAACAATGGCCGCTTTTATTCTATAAAAAAAACTATCTTTATAAACCCAGCTTTGCACAGGTGTACCTTTAATAACGGTGATTGTTTCTTTTTATGTAAACATTTATTTCATACCAATTGATCCCTTCTCCACTGGTCAGGACTCCATCGGTATATTATAATTTCCTCCCATTCTAATATCAGCATTAATTTTTAAAAACAGAAGTGCGATTATATCCAGGCCCTTCTAGAAGTTAGAGGGATTTCTCATAGGCCATGTTAAAATTGTCAAAATAGCTATGATATAATGGACAGTTTCTATTTGCCCTCTTACACCCGAAAATGCCCAAAATGTGGTAAACATTCCACTCCATATGCGACCACTCGACATGGTTTGGGAGCCAAGTTGGTAAAGGCGTTCGCCTCGCATGTGATAGGTCCCAGATTCGGGTCCGGACATCGTCAAAATAAATGCCGACCTATTCGAAAGCGGGACCTACTGGTTGGGATTCAGACGCGCTATCCATTATGCCGAGTAGGCAGCAAAAAGGTTTAATAAATATAGCAAGAATGAGAACATGTTGCACGTAAAGAACAGATCAGCCCAGTCTGTTTAGGCGTTCGCCTTGCATGTGAAAGGTCCCAGGTTCGGTCCGGTGATCGCCAAAATAACCGCCTACCTATAAACCGCCCGTGCAGCCAAAAATATCCGACGAATAATACCCCATGTGGTGGGAGTGCACGTTAAATATTTTTCAAAGGTCGAAGTCGCCCTTTAAAGCTGCATTGGGTGCCTACTCAGGTGTCGACTCGTCACTTGACTTTGGTTAAAAATTAAGACGCCCGTGGCCAATAGCCTTCATTATAGCTCTAGTGCGACGATAATTCAAACTGACTCTAACACATACAACTGGATGGGAAAAGCTACCTTACGCTAATTTTTTTACTTCGCCAAAAGCCGCCAATGCCAAAATTCACTCGACCATTATATCATAACTGTACCAAATTGACAGTTTAATAAACATAAAGTTTGTACGCTATACGTGTACAGGGAATTAATATTTTTTAGAAGTTTTCTTCAGATCTAGAATAGTTATCGCCTTTAAAGTCATGAGACATTGTAGCAGTGTCTTCACTTTTTACCATTTATATACATCAATTAAATTAAATTCGGAAACCAAAAAAATCAAAAGATTTAAATTCAATAAATAAAATAAAATAATGATATTCAAATAACAATCCTACAAATTAAACTCACGTGCTTACGTAATTATACTTAATTTTTGCTCACGCTGAACGCGCTGAAATTTCTTTCAAATTAGAAAACGAAATTTATTTAAATTAAAAGTTCATAACAATGCTATTCCTATGGAGAAATCGGCTCACGTTTTGCCTTCCTACACCCATTGGTATATCTTCCACCAGTAGTTTTGGCTGGGCAATGGGCATTGAAACATGAATGAATCAGTCAGTCAGGACTTTGCCTTTTATATATAGATAAACTGTATTGTACTTTTAACAATTCATTAGCATAACCAAACATTAACATTGAAATTAAATGAAAACTAAAATAAACAGTAAAAAGTAGCAGGATTTAAAAAAAAACCCAGGAAATTAGGCTAGAACTGGTTAGTTAACATAGTGAAAATGCCTTGAAGAGTCGATCAACAACCATGTATTGAAACCATCTCGTATAAAGTAAAAGCATTAGACCGAGGTTTACATTTATGAGGGATTATTCGCATTATGTTCTCCTGAAATAACCATATAAACTTGTGAGTAATACAAATTATTTGATTTACACATGTAATATGCGTTTTCAGGTAAACCAAGACTAACTAAGCTATTTTCATACATTTCGCTATGTAGAAAAAGAAAGGTAGAACACCAAACCAGGAAGTACATTTTTGGCAAGTAGTATCTGAAGTGAGAAAGGAAAAAATAGAACATCAATACTTGCATCTCCACATGTCGAAATTTCTAAATGCTGGTACGAAATAGGATGTCTTTAGTATTTGAACTAAATTTGTTTCAAAGGATTTCAGAAATTAAATAAAGTACATGGAACAATTTTTTACTTTTGAAATAAATAGGGGAGAGTGGGGGCTGTTGGGACAAATTTTTATTAAACTCTATATTTCAGCAAAAATACAAGAATTTTAATTTCTTTTTTTTTTACAAGATCATAAACTGAAGTCGTGGTTCGTACCCTTCTTCAATTGACCTTGAGTGCATACTACTAAACGGCGAAATGTAACTTCTCTTTCATCGTCCCACCAACCCAAACAGTGGGAAAGTGTAGAAACCCTCTAAAAGCTGGGTAAAAACAAAAGCAAAAAAAGACGTTCTTCTGAGTTTCCAGCTAGTATCATATGTCACCATTGCTGACAAATTTATAGTTTCTGGGAACTTGTTGCGGGGGTGCATGCATAGTTGACCTTCGCAGGAGAGTTCATTCAAAACCTCATACTCCCCCAGTAGTAGGAGGTATTTTATTCAAATCCTAACGGGTGTAGGAGTGCAAAACGTGAGCCGAGCAACATTAAAACATTGCCGAGATGGTTGCCATTTCGAAATGACAAAAAATACTACCAAATTTCAAAATGGACAGACTTTAAACATTGGAAAAATTCATAAAATTGCAGACCAGATTAAAAAAAAAAAGTGGAACTTTAAAATGACGAAGAATTGATTTTAAAAAAAATGAATAATTATTTAAAATCATTAAGCATCTAATTAATAAAATATTAGTATAAGTAAACTTCAAAATAAATTATATGCGTTTAAGATTTAAATAGATTAACATTTAGAAATTGTCAATGCAATTGCTAATTTCGCCAAAGGTTGACATCGGGGTTACCAGATTTGGATTAAAATTGCTGGCCTATTCTAATGATTCTTTAGGTTAACCGGAATATATTCAGCATAAATATTAAGGAATTTGTACTTTATGAAACTTTTTCAACCATACAAGAGGATGAATGTCTGTTTTGTTTTCTGATGTTAAGATGGCTAATGGTCGATTGAATTTTGGCATTGGTGGCTTTTGGCGAAGTTGAAAATTTAACGTAGGGTAGCTATTCCCATCCAGTGTATGGGTTAGGGTTAGTTTGAATTATCGTCGCATTAAAGCTACATACGAGTGCTATTGGAAACGGGAGTCGTAATTTAGAACCACAGTCAAGTTACAAGCCGACACGTGAGTAGGTACCCATTGCAACTTTTAAGGGCGACATCGTACGCAGCGTTGGGAATTTGGATGACATTTAAAGTGCCCTTCCTCTACACGGGGTATTATTCGTCGGACATTTTTTGGCTGCACGAGCCGTTTATAGGTCAGCAGTTATTTTGGCGATGCCCGGACCTGAACCTGGGACCTACCGCATGCAAGACGAAAGTCTTTACCTTCTGGGTCCCCCAACCCTATCGAGTTGTATGAAATATGAAGTGGAATGTTTACCACATTCGGGCAGTTTCGTTTTGCGCTAATCGTGAAATAGAAACATGCCATTATATCATGTAGCTGTTCTGGTAATTTGAAGAGGGGCCTATGGGAAAGCCCTCAGCGTTTAAAAGTGCGTTCTTATGCTGCAATTTTCTATTTTTTCGTAGTATAGTAATTGTATTTTGATTTTAATAACTATTGGAAAGTTATGTTATGGTGCTAGATTTGTTCATTTTGGCTTCATATACTAATCTATAGTTTCAATTTTTTAAATTACTAAATCCGATATTTTTGAGTTGAGCAACTTTTTTTTTTTAAGAATGCGATTCCTTAAGGTTCTAAAAGCTTTTTTACTATTTCAATGTAATATTCTTGAATAAAATATTTCATTATTAAAAAACCCCGACATAAAACAAAATTAAATTATTAAGATTGTTATTGGCTTGTTTCTCGTGACGTACGTTATTCCTGCTTTCATTTCTGGTTTTATGGATTCCTTTGGCGATGGTAGTAATGGTGATTGGTGGTATGTCACTGTGAGCTCCACTACATTGATTGACCAAATGAGACTTTATTTTCATTCTGTGGAACTGTTGCCACTCGAGACGTAAAACATACCCATTGTAGGAATTTTTTATTTACTTTATTTTATCTTATTTATTTAATAATTGTTAATTTTAATTAAAATTAAAAATAATTTAATTAATATTACTTTTCCTTCGGCTAAGTTGTGACACTATTTCTCTATTTATGTAATTGAATATGATTGTGTATTTTATGCTCTTATTGTTAGTGTCAGGTAAAATAATTTTTTTTCTCTATGATAGTGTAAATAAATAAGCTAATTTAAAAAGTAATAAAATAAATAATAATTAAATTAATAGTATATTAATTTAAATTGAAAAATTAATTAATAATAACTTAATTAATAGGAAGTAAATCTGAAATCAAACATATGAACAGTTTTAAGGAAATACTGTGTCCCACTGTGCACCCCTAAAAATTCATCTGGCAAGGCGTCCCCCTGTTTGTTTTGTGGAATTTTTTGAGGATTCGCATCGAGTTGAAAAAGAAATCTGTATAGTAGTGCGTTTAGCTTTTAAAAAAAACTAGTTCGAAATAGATTTTTTGTAATTGAACAAAAAGTATTTGATTGATTTATAAATTTTTTGATAAATTGCGTTTTTTGATTATTAATAATAACCGTGCGAAATGTTCAGGGTTTGAAGTTGATTGTTGTTTATATTTGGACAAATTTGAAACTGAATATGTTTAAAAAAAAAACCTTTTAAATTATACCTATTAGACATCTGAAAATAGTTCTTTTGACTTTGTCCTGGCATCCTTTTTTGAAATTTGAATCAAGGCATGGATGATTCCAAAATTTTATTAACATTTTTATTTGTTGTATTGCATTGTATTGTTTGTATGTATTACGGTCAATTGATTCTTCCTTATTAAAATTATTATTTATTTTTTGCAATTTTTTGTGTTTCTTTTACTTTTCCCTAAGGCAGTTTTATGGATCATATTTGTGATATATTCTTATGTAATAAAAAAGGCGCAAACTACGTAAAGTATGTTATGCTGAAGTAAATTTGTTATGATCATATTTTTAAAATTTTCAAATGCAAAGGCATTTTTTTTTCAAATATTAAAACAAAAATATATTTTAACATTTTAATACAGTCATGTTTTTTTTGTGTTTTTTGCACAAAAAAAAGAGTATCATGAATTGTTTTACCTGTTTACAATTCTAGTTTATTTTTTAGATATAATTGCCTGTTAGTCGATAATTTGTATACTAGCTAAGATTTCTAACCATTTATTTGAGATAGTATTCACTAAAGATAACTTACGCAATTTATCAGCTGTGAATACATGTTATTTTGGAAAAAAATCTAAAGACTTGTTATTGATATATCATTCTAAAGTTTGTCTTATATATGTTTTTTTCTTGTTAGCCGATTATTTGTATGCTCGCCCAGCTATCTTTATTAACATTTGCATGAAATATTATGTTAATACTTCGCTATTTACGATGTGATTTTACACTAATTGATATGTACTTGAGGAAGCTGGGTAACTATATTTACTTTTTATAACTACTAATTTTAGGTGATTTATTACTGAATGGAAACAAAGATCTGCACAATTCAAATTAAGAAATCTTTTTAGGGCATACTTTAAAAAGTGTTTTGTAAGAACTTCATTACCAAGAAATAATCTTTAAAAAATATATTAAATATTTCGGGTTTAGTCGGTTTATAGATAATATGTGCCTTTTGGCAAATCGAGGTAAAATATTACAGTTACTTTCTGCAGTTCTATAAAATAAAAAAAAAATTGTAGGAATACTACATAAATATTTTTTTCTAACATATTTTTTTACAGTGTACCCTAGCTACTAAAATACAAATAAAACATGACAGTAATGTCATATTTGGCAAAAGATAGCCGTTTTCTAACAGCTCAACAACATTCAGCCATGGAATTTTTTTATTTGTTTGTTTTTCATTATTAAGTAAAGTAATAAGCAATCCAACATTATCCATTCATTGTTGTTACATATAGTTAATTCATCCAACATGCCAGAGTTTTCTCAAATTTGGAAGGGTAACATAGTAACAGAGTAACTTTTCTCCATACGCACCCCCCCCCCCCTCCCTCTACACCCCCAATTCTGAATATCATGTTTCACAGCTCCGTTCTACTCTCAGTTTGTTTGTGTATATTGCTGAAGATGGCGAGCCTCGATCTCGCTGAAATATGTAGAAGAATTTTCACCAAATAAAGGATTTGCGCCAATAATTACAATGTTTCCTCCACTCTCATAAAATGTGTACTTTGAGTGCAAAAAATTACAAAAATGTCCAAATGTATTCATAAAGCATGTACATATGAGACATTGTTAACCCCAACTTATAACTAACTTATTACCTTTTGCTTACATATTTTAAAAAAGTTATTCACAATGATCCTAAACGTACCCCATCTTCCCACCAATTTTATATATCAATGCATATAATAAACTCTTAAAAATACTTTCTTTATAAGATCAAAGATTTTTAGTAAACAAAGAAGAAATATAATATTGAATTGTAAAGCTTAAAACATAAGATAAATTCAGAAAAATTATCTGAAGCCAAACTCTGGCGTTTTTGCCTGTCGCCTTTCAGCTTGTTTCATAATAATTTTAGTTGCATGATTTTTTTTCTAAATAACAAACTTTTAGCGGATTTCAAAAAAAGTTAATGCTTTTTAGAAAGATTTTTGTTTATTTATTGCCTATATTTGCGGCAATAATAATGTCCGAATTCGTTAATTATTTGGCCAAGTATTGCTTTTAACTTATAAAAAGGACAAAAAACACAAGTCAAAATTTTGACTGGTATCATTGAGCATTCAAAATTCCTGCTGAAAAAATAGTTTTAAAAGATTGATTTTTGTTTTTAAATAGTATAACACAGTTTTTAAACGATAAAATAAAATGCTTCTTCCGAAAAATCGTAGCTGTCGAGTTATAATATTGAGGCAGCAAAATAAGCAAACCTTCTGAGCATTGTACCCAGCTTTTTCGATAAGCTATGCGCCAGTCTTTCGAAAAATAACCACAGATTTAATTTTTTATATATAAATTAATTTTTTATTTATTAATGAATTTTGATTAATTTTCTTATTCATTTGGAAAGGAATTCAAAGTCATTTCTTTAAAAATAAACATAATCCTGTTTTCTAAATAAATATGATACATTTAAAAAAAAATATGAAGAGAAATCAACCATATATTTTTGCTCAGTTTCAGGTTTAGAAGGAGGATATTGGATAAGTGTGTTTCTGTTTTTAATTACGATTGGAATATTAATTTTTCAAAATCCACGATAACTTAATTTTTTTTCTTGCATTTTCATCGCAGGGTTGCTTCTTAAAACATTTCCAAAAATGTAATGGCCTTTTAAAATGATTTTAAAGTAACTATAGTGTGTGTGCGTTTATAAGGTCTGTATGGAGGGATTGGGAACTGATGTTTGGCATAATACCATGCAGATAACAATTTTTCTTTACTATTTTCCCAAATCAAAATAAAGTTTAGCGAGAAAAAGGATATATTAGATTTTTACTATTAATTCTCATGAAAAGATTTTGATTGGCTAAAAAGATAGGTTTTTTTTTTAAATTTTGCTCATGATTTCTATCTAATAGGATAGTATGGTAAACCTGGCCCATTAAACAACGTTAATTGCAATTCAAAATAATATTTGGATCTTAGAATAAGTAAACTTTTAAAGTATACAAGAACTTAAAAATAATGCTTTTTTATATAAAAAATATCAAGTTATACAAAAAATTTGCATACTAGTGTTATATTTTCTTTCATTTCAATCTTGCCAAAAGAAATACATGAATGGTTAACATTTTTACATGCTAGCTACAGAAAATAATTATATGGCACTTCGTGATTTACAATCTGTCCTACAAATCGCATTGTTCCACCACGTTAGTAACTAATTCAATGAAACTCTGCCAATTCTTTACACTGCCTACATTGCAAAAAATAACTCTTCTAATTATTGTGGTCTGGTAGCTTATCATATTAAAAATGCTGATGGGTGAATGCATCCTTCAGCAATAATAGATAAGAAAATAATTTGAAAAATAGCTAAATCTGCACATCGTTAATTAGGCAAAACACAATTTTTTGGTACATTTATATTACCAAAGAAAATACATGATGACACGAATAAAGGACCTTGGTATTGATATGCTTTACATATAATTCACAGAAATATAGATGTTATGTTATAAAATTAGAAGTTATTCGAATTTTTTTTACTAAAACAATTAGGAAAACAGATGGTGCAAAAAATTCTATACACTTCATTATCTCTTAAAATGATCACTAAATGATAGCCTTAAGGTTTACTTAATTAACATTTTTAGGTTGGAATTCATAGGAAAGCTCGATATCCAATCAGTGACAGCTCAAAAATACAAAATTTATTTACTTTTTAATAAATACACAATGTTAAACTATTTCTATGATTAACAATGCAAAAAAAGGAAAAACATGTCATTATTATTTTAAAAGAACAATCTTTACATTAATAAAGCTGTAAATGTTGAATTTGAATTAAATCTGCAATTTACTGCAGATGATATGAACCTTATGAAAATTCTAATGCACATTTAGAGAAATCATTTTAAATTTTTGGTTTTGTTGTATAAATACAGTTCATGTGTACCTCCATCAAACAATGAACTACAGTTAAAATTAATAAGTAAACTTATTCATAACCTAAATTATAAATACATAAAATTGTAACAACTTCCCAAATAACACCAACTAAAGCGTGTGTCATTTAATTATTTTAAAATGCTTGTGTGATCCAAAACAGCTAAAAATTAAAACAAGAGCTAAGTTGTCTTTTCAAAACTTCATCTTAAAGGTTCATTGAGATTTTATTTTTTCTGTTGTGGGCTGCAGCTTAGCCCACATGAATCTGAAAGCAGTGTGCAGAAAACTGAATATAAATAAACCTTGTTAGAGTAATTAGGGGCGTCCATAAATTATGTGATGCGATTTTGATGACCCGTCCTCCCTCCTAGTAATATTTTGTGACATTTGGCACGCTTTTCATCTAAAATTTATTGGTAGAGCTCAGAGGGCCACAATAAATACCACTACATGTAAGATTTTGTCAATTTTAAGTCGAGAAAAAATTTACTTGAATTTTACGTTGATTTTTTACGGAGGAAAATTATGTGATACTTGACCAGACCCCCCTCCCCACATGTGATATTTGGTGATATTCGGCTTGACCCCACCCCTAACAAGTCACATAATGTATGGACATCCCCTTATTCACTAAATTAAAATTTAAATGTGTGAATCATCCTGGTAATAAATATGGCATGTCCATAGAAATAATAAAACTACAATAATATAAATACTACCTGTAACATTTTGTCAATTTTAAGTCGAGAAAAAAATTTACTGGAATTTTACGACATTTTAGGTTTATTTTTTACGACCTCCACACCCTTGGTCCCTTTGTAAAAAAACAACATTAATTTATACTACATTACCTATTATGAGAAAAAAATAATGTCTGATCAAAACCAGTCCGCATATTGGCTGGTGGGATTATGACCGGAACCCAGTTTTATAGTTCTATAATTCGAAAAAAATCAATCAGCCAAATTATCATTTGTGTGCCTACCAATTTCAGTTTACTAAACAAAACCATATTTTGTATATAACAGAAGAGAATATGCACAGAGAAGAACCTAAAGAAGAAATGATTTTTAAAATTTTCAACTGCTTTTTTCAAATATCAAAATCAAGGCTGAAAAAAAATATTGGTTGTAAATGAACAATTTACAATGGTAAAAGATAAGCTAAGGTAATTTCAACAATAGGAACCTATTGGCAATGCCATTAAAAATTTAATATTTCATATTTTTAAAGTTTCTTTTGTACAAGACACGAACACAACTAAACTATTTATATATATTTTTTAATAGCGATGGTCAAGACTACCCCATTTGATTAAAAAAATTAAAAACTTTCCGTCGATTCCGTAAGAAAATATTTCACACAAAGATTTTAACTCGCTCTTTACTTTTGGGAGGATTAACACTTGATCTAATTTAATTAACAAATAACAAGACATTAGTAAAAAAAATTCATAATCCATAAATTACCTGAATTAACAATGTATGCAATCAGTCGAAAATACGGTGATATATGATACAAAATATAATCGATACTTACAAAGTGGAAAGAAAAAACTTAAATATAGGCCGAAATATATTTCTGAACATACAATAGTATTGAAAAACTTAAAATTTGTCGAAACAAATAAATAAGAATCTAATTTTAAATAACTTTCATAAATATAGCAACTTATTCAACACACTTAATTAAAGGATATAAATAATACTTAGTCTTAACTAATTAGCCAACAAAATATTTCCATTCCTGTTTGATCCCAAAATTGAATTTTACGAAAATAATATAGGTAACAAGTGCTTAGGAATAGTAATTATATAATTTTTTAATTAAACCCTATGTTGAAGTCACACTAGGAGGAGTATTGTTTTCTTGTAGTGTTGAGAGAATAAATACTTTGGATTATAATGCTTTTCCTTGCTCTTGGTCTAAAATTGGCTCTCGTGGTGAGTAAAGAATACTCATTTTTTTTTACTTCTTTGGCTTTCGTTGCCCCAAAACTAGATTGAGAGGGTTTGATACTGTTGACTGATTTATTGCAAAGTTGAGTTTTTGTCGCATCAGTCCCTGGACCATCAGCAGAATCCCCAACTTTCCTTAAGATGTCTTCCATGACATGCTGCGTACAATGTTTCTCGTAACAAGCTTTGGCAACAAACGTTACTTTACAAACGTCGCATTGAAACATCTTTGGTTTAGAATGTGTGAGCTTGTGCACATTCAGATTCCCCAATTGCGCAAAACCTCTTTCGCACACGTCGCAGACATAAGGCTTCGAATTCGTATGAATGAGCAAATGTCTTTTGAGGTAACACGGGTTTGCGAAACCCCTATTGCATACTTCACATCTATGAGGCTTTTGTTCTGAATGCGTTACCATATGTACCTTGAGGGAAGATATATGAGTGAAGGCCTTATTGCATATATAACAGATGCAGTTCTTTTCCTTCGAATGGGTCTTGTAGTGAACATTAAGGTTGCCAACTTGGGTGAAACCTTTGTTGCATATCCCGCAGACATAGGGCTTTTCCTTGCTATGCGATAGTGCATGTCTGTCGAGATAGCACTTGTTCTTGAACAACTTTTCACAAACCTCGCATTGGTATGATTCCTTCTTTCTCGGGCTTGGTGTTACGGGGGGAGGATCGTCAGGGTTATCTTTGGAATGCTTGCGACTTTTATGACTGGGAGAGTGGACGCGAGAATGCACACTCAGATTCCCGATTGTAGCAAACGCCCTGCCGCAAACTTTACAGATGTAAGGTTTTGCTTCTGTGTGCGCGAGTTGGTGTCTCATCAACTGGCATCTGGATGGAAACTTCATCGGACACAGTTTGCAATCGTGTGGCAACTTCAATTTGTCTTTTGAGTTTTTCTGCTTCGAATTTTTTTGCTGCTTGTCTTTTGAAGGAATTTCATCATCACTATACTCTGTTTTAACCACAATATCAATCTCAACGTTTTCTATATCAATCTCAACGTTTTCTTCTGCAGATGTGGGTGAAATAGGGGATTCGTCTTTTTCGTTGTTCTCCTCGGACGTCTTTTCCAAACTTTTAGAGACTAGAATACTCGGATTATTATGAGTCCGTATGTGCAACTGAAGTCTAGGAAGACGATTAAATGTACGATAACAGATATGACAAGCGTAAGATTTTCTCGCTGGACTGTTACTTTTAGAAATCTTTTCCATTTTTTTAAATAATAAAAAAAACTTAATTATAAGTAGTATTACGTAATGTCCGGGCAGATTATATACTGTTCGTGCAGGACAAAGTACCGTTCCTAAGTTCAAGTTCTCACAGTTTTCAGTGAAATAACGAGTTACTAAGTTGACAGCAACACAACTAACTGCAGTTTCTCCTCATATCATGCACAAAACACGACCGTGTTAATGACAGAAACAGCAAAAGCTATAAAAATACGTTAATTTTAACATAATTCATTGTCGCCGCAAGACAAAACGAAGTAAATAAACAATTGTTACTTTCTTGTTGTTAACAGCTTGATTGGGAGATTTGGTTGGTTGGTAGACATATATATTCAGGTTTGTGTGCTTGGTCAAAGACCCGCTTATAAACCTTCGTCAAGTAAGACACACACAACAGACAACACACACACATAAGTGGATCCATCTAATTTTTAGAGACAGAGGCCAACTAGAGGATCCCCAGAATGGGCTTGTCACCCCCAGAGGTATTGATTTGGTATGGGAACTTGGAGGACTTTCGGACCCAACCGATTTAACGAGCACGTACTCCGCATATACTCGACAAACACAAACATCCATGCCTTACCGGGATTCGAGCCCGAACCCAAAGGCTCCAAAGGCTAGCTCCCTAACCGTTGCGCCGCTGGTCGGCATTTGGTTTTGTTGAATGACTTTTTCTATACGCTTAGCCTATAACATAACTTCTTAATAAATATACATTACTTTCCGAGAATTTTTCAATAATCATTCATATAAAACGATTTAAAAATTAAGTAAAGGAAAAATAATACTTAAAAATGAAGGTAAGTTAGAATTTTCAGACAGATGGACGTCAACAAAGAACGAAGTGTTTGGTTTGGTTAAAAGTTTCCAGCTGCTCCGAAATTTTGAATTCGGGCCCCTTCTCATGCAGGGCAAATGACATGGCATCATGCAGGGCTTTCAGGGAAAAAAATCCCTCTCTAACGAAAATTGCGGTAACGAAAACGTACCTGCCTCGGAGGTAGTACTGATTTTATGCCACCTCTGTATGCATTGCGGTTTGTTGATCAGCGGAATATTTGGCGTCAGTTACTCGGTTATCAAATGCATAAAATTGTCAGTTGTATTAGGAGCAATATTGTTTTAGAATGCTAGAATACATATAAAGCGAGTATGCTTTTATTTACTATAAGGTTTTGTTAATTTTTCATTATATTGTGTTTTCATATTGCTACACATTTAATCATTCCTTTGAAAATATTTATTCTTAAGATGCCTGGCAGGATGTTTATTTTATTATTAATCCTTTTTTTTCAGAATTTTTGGTTAAAACTAAAAAAATCTTTCAACTCAATTTAAACAAAAATATAATTGAGGAGAGGCTAATATAGAAAATGTCACGAATTTTTTTATGCGAAAAATCAACGTACGTAAAATTGAGAAAAATATAATTAAATTCCAGTAAAATTTGTTTCTGGGCATAAATTTGGCGAAATCTTATATGACAACATTTATCGTTCCTTTTCGAAAATCCGAACTATATTTAAAAGTGTAAGGGGGGGGGGGGGTAAAAAAGCTCCTTTCTTATATATTAGATAGGTGTTTATTTCTATTTTCTTAATTAGTTTATATTCAGACCAAAGGACACGTGTTAAAGAGTTTTTTTTAATTTTACAAAGGAAAAATAGACAAAATGTGATCGTACGTGATTTTTAAGTACTTTAATCCCATCATCATTAGAAGATGCAGCAGCTGCATTGTTTGGACTACCCAAGTTTGAGGTTGTTCGTTGATTAGTATGTAGTTTGAAGTTTTCCGGGTATCAAATGTCCAAATCGAAACTTTCATAAATACGAATTTTCGAAAAATGCCTCTTAAGATTACGGGGGAGGGGGTCGAGCCAAAAATCACCAAATATCACCAGGGAGGATGAGGGGTAAAAAAAATCGTCAAAATCGCATCACGTAATTTATGGACCCCCCCCCCCCCCCTCTAAAAAAAAATCTTTTTTAAAGGAAGGATTGTAATAGAGAACCCGGTGCAAACGTTCTACTTTTCGGTTATCAATGGGACGTGTTGTTTAGGGAAAAGCAATATTATTGTACCAATATTTTAATATTTAAATATGCTGGTTAATATTTTACTTTTTTTGTAGAGAGTACATTTTTTAAAGTAACCACAAAGTTAAGCGGGTATGTTCCAATGTTCCATCCAATGTTCACGTGTGACAAAGGTAACTTATATAATGATAGCAGCAATTTAAAATTCATATAGCTAGTGTTATATTTTACAAAAGACGAGGGTTGAACAATTTTAAGGGACTTAAAAAGTTACCCTGACTATTGTATTACTGTTTTACGAAAGCAAAAAAAAATCTATTATTCTATTGGACATCTACTTAATGTTTTGTAGGCAAAAAATTCGAATAACCTAACATCTCGTGACACCCGAAAAAAGAAATGCTGTACTCCATGATTCAATTGCGTACGGTTTAAGAATCCTTGGCATCTACAATTTTACGGCTTTATTTTGTATTGAGAATACTTAAAATTCCCAACTGTAATGCATAAATAAACTTTTTATTAAAAAAATAATCGCAAGAATTTAATCTCCATTGACCTAAAATCCTTTGTAGGACGACTCCCTCAAGATCGTCAATCCTTCTTTTTCCTCCTCCAATAACCCTGCATACTAGGATTGTAATTTTGGAGGTACCCACCTCCCTCCCGCCCCCAAGATTAGCAAGTGATTCGATTCGAGTTTTTAATTAAAATTGACCACTAAAAAAGTATCTATATTGCCAGGGCACCCCAGCAATAAACGCCTCTGGTATTGAAACAGTGTTTACATCACTGTTAAAAATTTGGTGCTAGGTTTCACCATGATATTGGTTGGTTTCACCATGATATTGGTTCCTAGTAGCTGCAACGGCTGAATGGTGAAATGTTTCACCTTTTTTTCGGTGTTTGGTTGAACCATTTTTCTGGATTTGGAAACAAAAACCTGAGAAATGGTTCAACCGAATACCAAAAATATGGTGGAACGTTTCACCATTCAGCCGTTGCAGCTACTAGGAACCAATATCATGGTGAAACCAAGCACAAAATTTTTAACAGTGATTGTTATACCCAAAGCAATAAAAACTTTAACAAAGTTTAGGTTAAAAAAATTAAGTTATGCATAGTTAAATTAATTACGTAAACGCTTTATACATATGTTGAAAATACTGAATACAAAGTAAAATGAATATCTTTTTACTCATACTGCAAACGTTCTATACTGCAATATCTTATTTTAGCCAGCTAACTTTCAAAGACAAAATATGGAAAGAGCTTTTTTCATGTATTGAGATTTTTTAGACTGGAAACCGTAATAGTTTATGAGGCGGAAGAAACTGCTTCGAAATACATTGTTTTCAAAATGACCATAGAGCAAATTGACATGTCCAGTTCCAAAACTATGAAAACTGTCAGAAATGACCAAACTATTTTTATGATCGTGGTTTATGCAAAATATATGCACGCAATGTATATTTAGCTTTATGTAACGTAAGACAGTTTATATTTTCATATTAAACCTTAAAAACATTACAATGCATTGTATATAGTTATGAATATACTGGCATATGCTTTAAAAATTTTAAAGAAAAATCTTATATATTCTATCCATTTGATTTCATGGTGATGACACTCAGAGGATTTGGAACCTAATTGTAATAAATAAAAAGTATTGTTTTATTAAGGCTAAAAATTTAGTTTCACTGAGATAGCTTAGTATTTGAAAAGAAATATCAAGAAAATAGTTAAATTTACAATAGTATAAAATGAATTTTTCATAAGTTATTTTAATTTTTAAAAAAATTAATTTAATTATAGTTAATTCTTTTTATAAAAAAACCTTTTCGAATTAACAAAACATTACAATCCTATACTATCCAAATAAAACATTATTATTATTTTTTTCTTCTGATTACAAATAAAATTACTTACGATTTTTCTTATTTCAGTTGAAATTGAGTAATTATTCAGTAATTATTCAGTATGCATGTTAATTAAAAGTACCGATTTGGCTTGTAAATGTATTAATTTGATTTCATCGCTTTCTGGCCAATATTGTTTCTGCAATGTTCAAATATTGTTTGGATTTGGTTCTGACTGATTCATTGTCTGAAAGAAGGGACAGGCTTGAAACATGAACTCTCAGATTTGGATAAAACTCGCACGAAATGTTCTCCAATAATGGAAATACTCATTGAAAAAAATAGATTTTTTTAAAAGTTACAGTAGTGCGACCCCAAAAATCGAAAAATGATTTTTTTTTGTCTTAAATGGAATGTATTGTAAAATCTTTTAAGCATCCCAGTCGCCACCATTTTTTTATTATTGTATGGGTACTACGCACATAATATTTACAGTATGAAAGTAACCAGACAGCATAGTGGCTCCACCAAAAATTAGCATCCCCGAATACATACCTCGCCCCAAACATTTCTGTTATTATTTTGTAGCTTATATAACTTTAGTATGTATTACAAACAGATACAGATGTTTAAAATATAGCTGTTCAGGAAATGTTGCAGTTACTTACCCTTATACAAAGAAAATATGAAATTTTTAGCAGGTATCGTAATATTTTATTAATGGACGTATGTGTTCGGGAAAAATCATGTTTTCGGAAATTTTCACCACCTTTAATAGGAAAATAACTTTTACCGAGAAAACACCTTAATAATCTACTTACAATTTTGCATCCATCAACGCCAAAATTACACTAAAAAATAGTAAACTATACTAAATTTATATAAATCAACTACGAATTTTTGTTCAATAGAAATTTGGCATATGCCACCATTAGGATTTAATGTGGTGAAATCTGCCAAATATTTATTTATCGGATACAAATAATGATTTGGTATATGCAACAACAATAGTTTGTAAATTTTACAAAAAGCAAATTGTTGCGAAATCATTGTTATCTTTACCAAATACGACGTTGTTGTATTTATCAACAATTTGGTAATTTATACTAATTGATTTCGTGTAACAAAAGTATTTTGTGAATTTTATCACATAGTTATGTTTACCAAAAATGTCTCTGTTGCGTTTACTAACAATTAGGCAATTTGCACTCATTAATTTAGTAAATATATTACTAAATATTTTGTAACATGTGGCAATAAAATGTTAAAAGGATGCAAATTTAGTTGTACGCAATATTTTTTACATGTTGAATCAAATTTTATCAAATTTAATTGTTTTCTACTTACAGAAAACTTGTGTTCAATAGTAAAAGTGAAGCACAAGTAGTGTGTAAAAACGGCATGATAACAATATTGTGTGTAGTTTCAATACAACAATTACTTTGATGACATATGAACACAAATTTGTGTTGTTTCAACACAACTGGAGAATTTGAGAGGAGATGATTAATAAGGTCCATACGGGATTGACAAAAAACTGTAAACAATAAATTGTATTTTAAAATACGGATAACAAAAATATAACATTTATTTTGAAGTACGTTATTTCACATATTTTAAGCTTAAGTATTACTATTTATCCGAAACATTAAAGAGCAGATGCTGATGAAAAACATTTAGGATGAAACATGCGTGTTGCGCCTTCAACACAATTTTTGTTCTAACCAGAATTATTTAGTCGCAATACAAATTGTGTATTGTTTCAACACGCAACTTGAAATAAAGCTGGGAAAAACAGTCAATTGGGAATCGGTCCCTAAGAATGGTACAGGAACCCCTTTGCTCTTCTAGCCCTTGGACTTTTCAATACTTAAATAAAAAAAATATGTAGTCAAAAGGCTTCCAGCAAAATGGCTTCAGGAATTTATTCATATCATAAAATGAAAGAATATTCTGCAAAATAATTCTGACTGGTCTCTGTATCCATAAAAGATATTCGCAAATTGAGGATAGTGGCAGTTTTCAAAACGGGATACTTCAACAACGCACACGCTCATAGAAAAAATGTGGCAATATCAGCCAAGGAAATTTCAAACATTATCATTTATATTAATGGCATGTCGATTATAGGGTAGCCAAAGTTCTGCCATTATTTTTATACTGTACAAACGATGAATGCAGTATGCGTAACCTAGATAACAATGAATAATTATGGCAACATTTTGGCCCCAATTTTTAAAAACTATTACAACAACTTCTATATTAGGCCAAAAAAAATGCTTTTTAGAACTTTAAGGTCGCGCAGTTTCTTCAAAATAAATTATTATTATTTTCAGTGTATATATTTATTTTACAATTGGGCAAACATTCCCTGAAAGTTTCCTTAAAATCTGGGAGGTATTGTTTTTGAGCATGGTGTTTTCTGCTCCTATTTCCCAGACAATGACTCTTATGCTCAACAAACCTATTTGTTTCGTTGAGATATATAGGGAAACGTTAAACAAAATATTGTTTATCTCTCTAAACTTCTACGTTTTTTATAAAGACATTGCTATTTACTTAGTTCAGCAGACTGTCGATGTATTTCTTCAATCCTAAAACGCTTACAATACCTGCATGAGCTAATTTCGTATATATGTCTGAAGCTTTAAATCTACCAAGAAAAACGGAGATCCACTAGTCGCTTTTTCAATTCGATTGTAAGAGAAGCCCATTTTACATTCAATTCAAATTCTTTCCTCGACATTGAATACGTTGGACACAACGTTTGATTTACTTATTCTACGTTTCATGTCACGAAAATAGGAAATAAAAGACACCTTCTCTTGCCCTTTTGTTGCATAGGGTTGACAGTGTTGTAAAAACTAGAATAGTTTTTGGGTTGATTGGGTAGGGTAGCTAGTTTAATAGTTTTTTTGTAAAGTAAGGAAATAATCCTTTCTTATTGTCTATTTCTAGTATTTTGCCTGGTGAGCTTCAGCACAACTACGTAAGCCACGTAATATAGAATTGCAAGGAACAAAGTTGTCGAGCTTCGAGGGACATCGTTACGTTCATCGTCCGTTATCGTACGTTAACGCCTTAGCGACATTCTACTCAACAATTTAACGAGCACTTCCGTTGCAGTGTACTCTTGGCCAAGTTTTGTATAAAATGCGTCAAAAAATACTGAATACCCCTTAGTATTCAGTTTTCAAATTTAATTACAAGTAAAGTACAACGATTATGTATTTCGTTTTGTGAGTTATTGTTCTGTGAGATCCAATATTTTTCAGTATAGGTAAATTAAGTTTGCGCTTTCAAAAAAAAAAGTAGTGTAAATTTTTAAAATGAACAAAAAAAAAAACGTAAGTGATAAAAAAATATAATGAGGGCAACAGTTCTTGAGTCTAATTATGTAGTAATCTAATGTAGTACAATTACATAACTAGTCTTATAGTTACACTATATATGAAGTTTGTGACTATACACTGACTGATGTTTCATTGAAATAGTCAATTTGTAAGAAATGCAGTTAAATATATACAGAAAAATATTTTAATTTTTGACGCTTAAAAGTTTAATATTGAACTAAATTTGGGGGCTTTTTTAGACGCATGAACAGTGTATGGATCTAGTTCAAAGTGAAAGTTTCTGATACAAACCTTCTTGTTTACATTTAGCTTTTCAAATCAAAACCGAAATTATAACTAAAAATACTTATACACCTTTTTTTAACCAATATCAACCAACAAATTCTTTCTTCATCTTATAACACTCTCAAGAAGATTTGTTGTATAGAAAAAACAACTGTACGGTGAAATTAACTTTGCGACTGTGGCTTTAGTTTTAGAGTTTAGTTGTGAGAAAAAAATCCTCTCAGGCTGGAAATAATCTAAAATCTGTTGGTCTTTTTCATTTACTGTTAAGAGGTTTAAGATAAGCTTCTTCTCGGTACAAGTATTTTTTTTGTTTTATGGTTTTTCTAGGAGCAACTGAGATTTAGGACCTACTGAAACTGTAATTTATTATTGTTAGTTATTTTTTATAAATGTTGTCGAATATGATCGGTTGGAGTGTATAGGATACAGGTTTAAAAATACATTAAACTGAATTGTAAAAGGTATTTATAAATGAAATTGAATAATTATACAGGGTGTCCGTAAAAGAATGTCCGAGTTTTAATGGTATATTACAGGAGTTTATTTTATACTAAATATAACAAATCATACATGACATTAAAGGAAAACTAACCTAGTTTTTCCTATAAGTGCTCAATGTGTGCGCCTATAGTAATACGGCGCACATCCAAACGAAAATGCACAATTCTTCCCATACTGTCTGCAGCAAGTCCGGAGGAATGGAAGCAACAGCCTGTGCAATTCTACCTTTCAAGGTTGGTAAATCGTGGGGGAGGGGTGGAACGTAGACCTTATCTTTTACGAAGCCCCAAAGGACGAAATCACAAGGCGTGATGTCAGGTCACAATTTGAAACTCGGACATTCTTTTACGGACATCCTGTATAATGAAGGTATTTTTTTTCAAAATTGAATGTGATCAAAATAAGTTTTTATAAACCCTATATATGGTAGCGGGGTGCATGTGCGCAAGAAATACAAAATCACATGTAAAATACATTTTCTTAAACGTGCAAGTTTTTGTGAAAAATATGGAGTAATATTAGTCAAAGTCAAAGGAATTATAATTGTAGAGTTTACACAACTTTTTTATACTTGAATGTTAGCAAAATTTCTTACCGATGTAGAAATGTAACAAAATCTTTTTGTCACTTTGCATAACTTTTACACAAGTTAAGCCGTCACATGTGTTTGTTTTTATTTTAATATTAGTAATTTGCACTATAAAAATGTATGTATACATTTGTTTAAATTCAATTGTCAAAGATTGTTAATTATTTTTGTATGTCTAAAAGTAATTTATTAGAATATATTAAAAAAATAATAGAGGTTACAAAAAAGAAGGAACAAAAATGGAGGTGTTGAGATACATAAGGTTAAGGCCCTATGTCATATAAAAGGACATTCAAATAAAGTAAACTCTAAACACGGTGACCAGGAAGTAGGATATAAGTTTCAAAAAAGATATGTCATCTTTCAAAAGTTGTGCTACAAAAAAAAAAAAACTGTTGCAGGACCCAATTTTATATCTGATAAAAAGTCTCTATATTTTGTTTTTTGCACTGTGTTATATCAAAACTGTCAGTTGCATGCTTTCGAATTGTAAATTTTATTTTAAGGATTGTACTTTTAGGAAGGATTTGTAGACATTTTTGTTACATTGTATAAATTAAAAAAAAAGTGTATTATTAGTTAAAAATTTAGAACACACGGTTATAATACATTGAGGCAACTTTGGCCCAAGCATGAAATAATTACTTAAGAAATATACTACAGTACATGACAATTTAGGTTTAAAATCGGAAAAAAAAATTATGATTTATAATTACTTTTTTTTTAATTTTTAGGACTTTTTAGCCATTAATAATGTAATATTAAGATCTGAAAAGTCAGAAGTGCTAAAGTGTGCGTCCCCTATGGACACACCCTGAAACATGTACTTAAATATACACATCGATCCCACAGATTCCCACTCACTAATATTCCGAAAACAACCAGCTTTGGCATTTTAAAGTATTTTTTTAATTGCTGGTTATTACGCCTCATTATGAGTCAGAATAATTGAAAACCACTAATATAGCATGTACTAGGCCCCTTCATCGACGCGGAAAATTTTTCTTTGAATTTTATCCCTAGTAATAGAATTTTTTTTTTACTTCGAATACAGCTTTAACAAGATTCTTTTATAAAATATATATTAGATGGCGCCACGATGTACATATAATAATCAACTTTAGTTTATATAGTTAATACTTTCATTTCAAATTGCATTGCAGAAGTCCTGAGTCCACAAAATAGATGAATCCCATTTATAAAATTTATGCTTTAAACAAAAAAAAAAAGCTTACTTTCCTTTATTTTCAATTCGAAAGAATAAAAAAATTGGAAAGTAGGTATGTTTTGATATGGTGGAGATGTCCTTCTGTTTATAAGCCCTTCCAAATTCAGGTTTATCTGTCGATTTAAATTCTTTTTTGTTAGAAAGGTATGACATCATAGACCTAAATTTAATGCTTTTTGTCTGTTTGTCTAAATCTCCGGACAGTCACCGTTCAATTTGTCTGTCGACGGTCTACCCATTAAAATTAAAATTTTATTAATTTCAAACAATGTTTCCACATCAAAAAATAGTACGAGAAACTGTATTATTTAAAATGAATATCTGAAGGAAATTTTTTTTTTATTTTATAAATCAGTTTGGAAAGACGTCATAATATATAGCGTAATGGGATTCTTTGATTCTTTGATAATGTGACTATTTGTTTATTGAGAAAGTGGTACACAGCTTTCTATTAAAAAAAAGAAATTGCATAAAAAGCTGGTTAGTTTTGATTTGCATTTATTTGTTTATTAATGTTTAATTTCCTAAGGGCATTAAAATATTAAATTGCATTTTGATATTTTGTAGTTTCTGTTTTTCTGAAAACATTCGAAAATCACACGGTTGAGAGATCGCTGTTGCCACATTAACAATAGCATGAGAAACTGTATTTTAAATGAATATTTGGAGGAAAATTTATTTTGGTCTTATAAATCAATTTGGAATGATGTCATGATATGTAGCATATGGGATTTTTTGAATGTCAATTATTTTTTTTATTGAGAAAGCAGTACACAGTGTTCCACTTTTAAAATAATATTTTTTGCATAAAAAGCTGGTTAGTTTAAATTTACAAAAATATGTTTATTAATATTTTATTATATAAGCGCATCAAAACATAAACTATTCCCTACGATATTTTGTATTTTTGGTTTTTCTGGAAGCTGTATATTTAAAAATCACACGGTTGAGATTTATTATTTGAATATACTAGATCGAAAATTGTTTGATTTATTATTTGAATATAATAGATTGTTTCCATGTTGTTTCATTTAACCATTTGCGACAGTTTCATAATACGCTAATTGTGTCTAGAACGGATACTAGGATTTCCTTTTGCTTCAATCTTTAGAGAAATAAATTTTTCATAATTATTTTTCGATCTGCAAATAAATTTAGCAAAACTTTAATAATAATAATTGAATTTGCGAAATAAAATTAACGAAAATCGCCAAACTTGGCTTTTAAAAGTTCAAATTACCTAAGGCTGTGTTTAGCGATGTTTTTTCGAAGGTGTATAAATCTTGTGTAAAAGCGGTTCTAGGTGACCTACTTGTTTTCCATTAGAACTTCAATGAGCGTTAACGCACCAGGAAGGTAGAGTCTATTTGAGTTTATTTAGAGAACTTCTTGTTAAAATAAAACTTAAAAAATTAACATAATTATAAACCAATGACTTGATTTCCTCTTAACTTGAAATTCAAGTTTGAAAAAAAAAATATTATAAGTGCTTGGAAAGAAAATCGAAAACTAATTTTAAGACATTTTTTTTTTGTAATAGTTGTGAATGATAAAAGTTTTATTTGTCATTGGAAGAACACGCAATAACAATAGGTAAATCATTATGTGTCACCCTAATCAATTGAAGAGGTGTATAAAAAATTATAGAGAAATTGTTTGTTGCATGATTTATTCTTGTTTTAAATCGTTAATGCGTTTGCTTATTCTTTGTTTAACTTTTTAATTAAATCTTCGCTAATTACGAAAATTATGTTAAAAAAAACTTTCCGTGTATAAAATATAAGATTGACTTTTATAAGAGCATCTTCATATGCAAAGCGTACTACTTCCCATCTCCTCTTTAAGAGTACAAAAAGAAAGGAAAAAACAAATTTTTTCCCCAGTGAATCGACAAATTACAGGTTTACAAAGATATTTACTCCTAAATCTTTTTATTACAGGGTGAATTCTGTGTACCCTAATCTATTTTTTAAATTCTTTAAAAGCAGTTTTTTAAAAAAGGTCTCAAACTGCATTCCGTTACTCTTTTTGATTCTCTTTTATAACTACAACCCTGTAACTGTTCAGTACGTACTTAAAAATACGTATTTAAAGTTAATCCTCTTAAACGAACATATGTCTCTTCTCATTACTAAATATAAATACTAAAAAAATTCACTATCCTGAACAAACTAAAATAGCCTACTTTTCTGTTAATTGAATACTCGTCGAAATTTTTTGAAAAAAAGTAGGTATGCAACAGTAACTTTTACCTAGAACCGCTTCCACACAAGTTTTATACTCACCTGAAAAAATAACTAAGAGGAGGAAGGAGACAGAAATTAAAATCAATTCGTTTAGTTATGTTTTAAAGGTGATATGAAGTTTCAATGTTGTATGTTGGTATTTTTACTTCTTTCTTGAGCAGTATTGCATATTTATTCTTCGAAGTTCAAATGAATTTAGCAAATGATATGTAATAATATTGAATTTTTCGATGAAAAATAGTTCATTTATTTAAAAAGCGTAATATAGATTTAAATGATTAAAAATTAAAAAATGTTTTTTTAGACGCATGAATTTTGTGTGGAAACAGTTCTAAGTTACATTTTATGTTATTAGAAAAATGTTCGTTTTAATATATTTAAAATCTTTATTAAATATTTAAGGGCACTGGGTATCTGTTTGGTGCGGGTTGTCGGCTTTTTCGAAGAAAAAGTACGAAACCTATTCGCTCAAGTCCGCTTTTTCGAAGAAAAAGTACGAAACCTATTCGCTCAAGTCCGCTTTTCGAAGAAAAATACTTTATCGCTTTCGAAGAAAAAGTACGAAACCTATTCGCTCAAGTCCGCTTACCTTGGGGCCGTGGGGAGCCTATAGTGGTTAAGATATCGGTCTCGGGATCGGAAGGTCCCGCGATCGAGTCTCGACACCTCTGAAGACCTACCGAGTATATGCGGAGTACGTGCTCGTTAAATATGTTGGGTCCGAAAGTCTTGTGGTCGTTAAGTTTTCCACGGGTACAGGTCCCTGGAGACTATTTCCCTCCCCTTCAGGGACATGTCTAAATTGTGGAGGTGGCGATAGATGGCGGCATCTGTCTTGTATATGTGTGTATGTCGTGTCCGTCCTTCTTGACGAAGGTTTATAAGCGGGTCTTTGTGACCAAGCACACAAGCCTGAAAATATCTGTCCACCAACCAACCAACCAACCAACCAACCAACCAACCAACCAATCCGCTTACCTTTCAGGTTCGAAACGGTTGGTTGGTTGGTAGACATATATATTCAGGTTTGTGTACTTGGTCAGAGACCCGCTTATAAACCTTCGTCAAGTAAGACAGACACAACAGACAACACACACACATAAGTGGATCCATCTAATTTTTAGAGACAGAGGCCAACTAGAGGATCCCCAGAATTGGCTTGTCACCCCCAGAGGTATTGATTTGGTATGGGAACTTAGATGACTTTCGGACCCAACAGATTTAACGAGCACGTACTCCGCATATACTCGGTAGGTCTTCAGTGGTACCGGGACTCGATCGCAGGACCTTCCGATCCCGAGACCGAGACGCTGACCACTAGGCTCACTACGGCCAGAAACGGGTAAATTGTTCTTAACTCCGTCCAATTGAAGGAAAACGTTCTTAGAGTATTTCAGTTAAATTTGTCCCGTAGTCGTTTTCATTACAATCACAAAACATACAGCTGAAGATTGATAACTTAATTTGAAAAGCTAGTTCAAGTGTGGAAAAAAATCTTTATCGTTTTGGAAATAATATCTTTTTTCCTAGAATAACAAGAATGCTTAAATAGTTTTTTATTGGGGTTTTACTATCGATTTAATATATTTTTTTTGCATAAGCATGTTATGTTAACCTTCTGAGGGAAAAGCAAATTGGCTGAAGTATAAACTGGTTTTCAGTGCATGAGATTTAAATTATAAAATTTTTAACTGAAAATTTAATTTCTTAATTTATAAAAATTGCATTTCTGTAGTAGAGGGTTAGTCATTTCGTTATGCTTTAAATTTTAAAATTTAATAAAATTTAAAATTATTAAATTTATAAATTTTTGAAAAATATGCGAGTTGCTGGAAAACTTTACAGTCAGGCTACGGGTTTATACGTTTGTATCCCCCAGAAGAACAGATTCATTTTTAGTGCTTTTATAACTCAAAAATCTTCATAGTAAATATTTATATATATATTAATTCTTCAATCAATCAATAAAAGGGTTTTTTTTTCAAATTTTTGGCTTGTTTTATCTTAACATGAAGGTTATCATCTTAATTTGAATGTTTTGTCTTAATTACAAATAAGTTGTTTTCACAAAAAATTACTTAAAAAATATGATCTGAATAGTAAGAATCTTCTTGAATTATGCATATACGTAACTTTATGCGATAAGCGACCTATGGAGTGGTTAAGTCTGAAAGTTCGTTAATCATCTCAATGCCGTGAATTTATTTCCTTGTCAATAATTTTTATAAAGTAAATTTTTTCAAAGGAAAGAAAACATGTTATGATGATATTTCAATATATTGTTATTTTAGGTTTTAAAACATGGAATTCTCAAAGCATAGTATTCAAACTTCAATGTAAAATTGGTTTTAGTGTGATAAAGTAATTTTCGTAAATCAAACGTAGAAAGTATAAATAGCGAATTTTTAGCTTATGAGTGTTATTTTTCTGTCGAATAATTCCTAGAATCAAGAACAATACAATTTGATATGAATACTTATAATGTTAGAGCATAAGAACTAATATAAAAATGTTTTATTTGCTTAGTCTACGCAAATTAAAACTTGTTTTAAAGTTACAAGTTAGCATACATAAAAAACTAGATTATTAATTTTATACTGACTATAGTCTAGAATAAACATGTTGTTTCTAATTTCCCGTTTGTCTGACTAAGTCAGACAATATCAGTGAAGTCATTGGCATTAATGAAGTCAGACACTAGATGTGGACAGTTATAAACGTCCACCCAGTCCAGCGCAAGGTAGTCTAAAATGTGCTGAGGTGATTGATGCCTGTCCTTTTTAGCATTTAGGGCAAAGATGAAAATTCCCAAATATTCCCAAAATATGTGAGGCTTTTTAAATGTCTTCTGGCAATTCGAGACAGACGGGTTGTAGTTTGCCTATCACAAGGATGAGAAATGGAGTCTCTTTTGGCTTTTTTTAACCATTCGTAAGACGAGGAAAATAGCATATACCAATAAGCTACTTATTCTAAGCCATAACTTATATATTGACTACAAAATTTTAAAAGGACATCAAATTTTTTATAAAATATAAAATTTAATAAAAAAAATGCTGTACGTTTTAATTTTTCATTTGCCGAACATAAAAATGTATTGAATTTTCAAAAAATTTTAGTATATAAGTTTTAAGGAAATTTAGTTGATACTTTAACGGGTAAATATTGTAATAATTCAAATATAACCACAGTTCTGGATTGTATCTTAGTAGTTCTATATTTAAACATACTTTTATGCAGCTTTGATGCTTTCAAAATTCAAGCAGCCGCTAAGAGCAAGTCAAGAAGAACGTATTTTTATCTAAATTTAGAGTTTAAATCAACTTCGTCGAACATCTTTATTCAGAGGGAAAAATTGCTTTTGTGGATAGGATTAAAAAAAACATTTTTCGATTTCACGTTTCTAAATCGAAAATATTTTTATCCTTAAATCGTCGAGGGGTTGATTTTGTTTATTTTTTTATTTATCAATTCTAGATTTTGTGTGGAAGCTTAATATTTATTGCTTAATAAGCTAGTCTAAAAAACACATTGAAAGTATTTGTAACAAAAAAAGCTTTTATTATTGCTGAATTTGAATATTTTATTAATAAACTCTTTAGGTTCAATGAAGAAATTTCGATTTTTACTTTATTAAAATAAAAATAAAACTATTTTACGACTGAAACTTACCTCAAAATTTTTAAATTTTTTGTTTTACATTTATGATATGGTAATATCAATTTATTAAAAAAAAATCTTAATCACGTTATCATTAAATAACAAAATTTTAAAAGATAATGTTAAAATGTTACTTAAATAATGTGACCATGTTTGATAAAATAATTTTATTAGTTCCGTATTGATTAGAACATTATATACGCAAATTTTTATTAATATTAACCTGAATAAACACGATCTTTATACAATTTATCATCTGACAATGATATATTTTGCCAAAATTGTGTGATATCAATTAAAATTAACTTTATATAAACAATTTTATTCGATACATAATTTAGTGATATAATATTTTTTCATTCTGATATACTGTACATAATATCTAATTAAATTTTTAATCATTTAATGAAAAATTAAACACACATTGAAATTCAAAATGGGTTTTCTAAAATTGAACTCTGCTTTTAATTTTAATAATAAGTCTTCATAATGAAGTTTTTCAAATTTTTTAAACGTTTAGTTTGTGAAAAATCAATTTAAATAACAGTCGATAATGTTACAGACCAGCTTAAAAAGGCCATTCAAAATTTACCTGTGGTAAATATTGTTGGCAAACGTAAAAACTAATAAAATGTAAAAACTAATAAAACATAACTACCGTTTTAAAAGACATCTAACGTTTATTAAAACAACATAAGCAGAGAAAGAAAAAGGAACGACAGAAAACAAACGCAACATGCGTTATATACCGGGACAACAATGTCACGGACATCAGCTTCTTCCAAAAATAGTCACAGCATTGGTTGGCCGATCAGGCCCAACCAGAGCTGTAATCAAATACGGCGATCCGCCGATAACGCCGTGAACTAACAATCACTACGAGACGTTATTGGTGGATGCCGTGGCAAAATTACTAGGAGCGAAAAAACTCATAACTCACTATTTGCTTACAAATATCTACCCCAGTTTGCAGTTCTAGGGTTAATACCGTAACTTGTTCTCAGTACATTAATTTGTATTCACTTGCATTGTAGTGTTTCGACCTATCGAAATTGAGTGGTCTTATTGACTGAGTTCACAAAAGAACTATTGTTGCTATAGTACAAGTTCATCAGAACCTATTTGTTACAAACTGTTCTCAGGCCGTCCATAGAAAGAGGGCCTCGGTAAGCCCTTCCAATAAATGCTTGATTCCACTGCCACTAATGGCACTATCACTTCTGCCAAAATTAAATAATGAGTGCATTTCTAAAACGTAAAATTTTGTCATAATGATACATTAAGTACAAAGTGACCAGGCGTACTGTATTTAGCAGTTCAGTTAAGTTTGTTACTCAACAATCTAGCCATAAAAACTGTGCAAATATTCTTTGTTTAATTCTTTGTAGTTTTTTCAAACAAAAACAAAGCATATGAAACATGATTAAGAAAATTTAATGATGATTTCATAGTCAAAAAGTTGATCACTGAAACCAATCTTTACTGGCTATATAAGGAAGCCACCTTTTTTATACTTATGGTGGATTAATTAACATAAAAAGCTATGAACAGACTAGCAAGTCTATCGCTTCATAGGCTAAATCGCACAAGCATTAGGGCTCTTTTTTCTATCAGAACTGGTGGTGGTTTTCTTTGAAGAATTCCCAAAAGTCATATTATTCCTGATGGACAATCTCAACACCCTTTCATTGTCTCGACCAATGCCATCTCCAAACAGCATGTTCCTAAAGCCAGTTCTCAACTTTTCGTTAAAAAAAGCATACAATAAAGGGTTCACGCAACTATTTGATGCTCCGAACCACTGTGCAACAGGCGCAGTTACCTGAATGACGTATTCCTCAAAGCTGTTGTCTACTATATTCCCGCCAACTTTCACCCTGATGAAAACAGCGTAGAGCGGCAACCAGGATATCATGAAGACAGTGACAACAAGAAACAGCATCTTGATGACCTTGATCTTTGACCTCTTCGCCAACAAGTTGTTGTGTGCCCCTTCACCAGGAAGAACTCTACTGCACAGACGATACCAAATGGAACCATAACAGACGAGGAAGACCAACAAGGGCAGAAGATAGCAGATTACCAGGTTGGCCACCAGGAAGTATACAGTGCCCATTTGTTCCGTGGGCCAAACTTCACGGCATACGTAGAGTGGATCACCATATGAGGACTTGCCTATGGAGACGAGTTGGAAGTAAACAGTCCATGGCAGCGATAGGCTCAAGCTGAAGATCCAGATAGCTGCGATGATGATGCGGCAGCCACGGGTTGTTATCTGAAGGGTCATCGGGTAGCAAATCGCTAAAAATCTGTAAAAAAAAAATCATATTTTCTTAGAAATAGCATATTGCAGGGGAAAACTTGTAAGAAATTGTGTTATTAAACGAAATTAAATAATATCGTATGTGGTGATATGAAGTTAAAATGGATGTGTTTTGAGGTCGAGTCAACCTCATACAGCAACGTCGCTATGACATCTATATGTGAGTAGGAGGGTTGCCTGGACAACTTTAACCACTACGTTACAGAATCTTGCCAACAGCTTCACTATTAAGAATTTTACTTCATTTTTTGAATTGTTACATGTTGAACCTGTGGTTTTAGATAATTTTACATACAGTAGCTAAATAAAAAAAGAGCTTTACTAGCACTTTAACTCGAAAAATTGCTTTATTTTATTTTACACTGCTAAACTTTTTAAAAACAGTAAAACTTTTAACCATTTAATTTTTTATACTACTTTATTTTGTAATATTTTATAATCTTTAAATATTATAAGATATTTAAATAATATAATTATGAAAATAAATGAATTTACATAAAATATAATTATCTTGATTGTATTGACAAGTAGCCCTTGGGAGTAAAGATTAAGTCGGAACAAACCTGTCCACAGATATGGCTACCAAAGTAGTGACTGATGCACAAACAGAGACGCCTTGAAGATAAGCAACGGCTTTGCACGAAATGAGCCCCAAGATCCAAGCTGCAAAGAAAATATATTCCATTATCTTTATTGTAAAACATTCTGGTAACGTTACTCCACAAAAATGGTAGCAGTAAGTGCTGCCTCCTCCCTCATGGACTAATTTTACATCATTAAAATGTGTAAGTTTATACCAAAGCGCTGAGTAACTTTACTCCATAAAATGGAGTAACGTTACACCAGAAAAAGGAGTATATGGTTATACCTTAAAATTGGAGTAATCCACGAACGGCCACATTTTTAACGATTTATTAATAAATTAAATTAATATAAACCCAAAACGGTTGTGCCAAAAGGTAAAATTAATTTGAAAGTCACTTAATCGTTTTTAACAAAACTTTTAAAATTTACTATATTACCTGGGGTTTACTTTAGCTTTACCTCCCTTATTTAATTTTACAGTTACTTTACAACGTTTCATACTTTGGTCTAAACAAAATAAGGACCATTTTGACGTTTACCAATAAAACAATTGTTTTCCCTTAGAGTATACACTAAAAATTTTTCCCGGGGTTTGCCTAAATATAACATCCTTTTTCTTCTTTGCGGACCAGAAAGGAAATTGCGTCTCAAATAGGTGAATACATACAATCATGGAGGAAAATTTCACGTTTTTTGCCCTTTATTAAAAACATTTAAATTAACTGTGCCTATTCTTCAATTTTACTGTAGGCATTATTTACAGCTAAAGACTACTAGCATTTTTAACAGGTTTATAGTCCAAGAAAAGTCACGGTTTACAAAAATGACCAGTAGCTGCCGTATCGATAACCCAATTGAATTTATCTTGTGATTCTACTTGGCAAGCTAGTCGTTCTACTACGAAAGCATTTGCTTAGACATTGATTCGGTTGTATTACTTTGAAAATGATAAGTTACTAAATTCCCCTCTGCCTTACTTCTATTTACAACTTCTGAACTCTTATTAGGGCATTAGAGACTAAATGGCCGTATTCCAAACAATGGAAACAGGGTCCGATTTCTTTCGAGCTATTAGAAACTTTCTTACCCCGGTTTTCCGGTTTAGACTTTAGATTTACTTATAGTTACACTTTTAGGAAAACGATCATTAGAAACATTCACATTTTTAATATTTTTATGATAAACTATAAGCACCACGAACTTCTGTAATGTCCCCAGTGTCCCCTTTTCAGTTGGGCAATTCGGGTTTCTTCCATCACAAGTTCTTTTTCAATATTAGCAAAGGTAAATTTAGAATCTTCCCACCTGTAGATGGTCTGCACAATACCTTGAAAATCACTGGGGAGATATCGGATAGCTTGAAAACCTTGATAGATATTCTCCAAATGGTGACCGGCATCGGCCAATTGGGCGACGGTGGATTAAGCCTTGCACAGAAGATGCTGATTGACTCCCTTCCATGGGGCGGATGCTGAAAAACTCATCCATGAGTTGTATCACTCGAGCACGGGACACCTGCTCAAAGGTATCTTTCAGGAGCTTCCAGGCAGTAGGACCGTCGGCTGCATTGTTGATGAGAAGTCGGAACGGTGGCTCTAAGCTGTAGTAGATCGTAGAGAAACACCGAGCTAATCGAGATGCGTCTTGGATTTCACGACGACTCATGCTTTCGGTTTCAAACTTCGGCTCTGTTTCATCAATAAAAGGAATAGCCAAAATTAAATAATGAGTGCATTCTAAAACATAAAATTTTGTCATAATGATACATTAAGTACAAAGTGACCAGACGTACTGTATTTAGCAGTTCAGTTAAGTTTGTTACTCAACAATCTAGCCATAAAAACTGTGCAAATATTCTTTGTTTAATTCTTTGTAGTTTTTTCAAACAAAAACAAAGCATATGAAACATGATTAAGAAAATTTAATGATGATTTCATAGTCAAAAAGTTGATCACTGAAACCAATCTTTACTGGCTATATAAGGAAGCCACCTTTTTATACTTATGGTGGATTAATTAACATAAAAAGCTATGAGCATACTAGCAAGTCTATCGCTTTATAGGCTAAATCGCACAAGCATTAGGGCTCTTTTTTCTATCAGAACTGGTGGTGGTTTTCTTTGAAGAATTCCAAAAGTCCTATTATTCCTGATGGACAATCTCAACACCCTTTCATTGTCTCGACCAATGCCATCTCCAAACAGCATGTTCCTAAAGCCAGTTCTCAACTTTTCGTTAAAAAAAGCATACAATAAAGGGTTCACGCAACTATTTGATGCTCCGAACCACTGTGCAACAGGCGCAGTTACCTGAATGACGTATTCCTCAAAGCTGTTCTCTACTATGTTCCGCCAACTTTCACCCTGATGAAAACAGCGTAGAGCGGCAACCAGGATATCATGAAGACAGTGACAACAAGAAACAGCATCTTGATGACCTTGATCTTTGACCTCTTCGCCAACAAGTTGTTGTGTGCCCCTTCGCCAGGAAGAACTCTACTGCACAGACGATACCAAATGGAACCATAACAGACGAGGAAGACCAACAAGGGCAGAAGATAGCAGATGACCAGGTTGGCCACCAGGAAGTATACAGTGCCCATTTGTTCCGTGGGCCAAACTTCACGGCATACGTAGAGTGGATCACCATATGAGGACTTGCCTATGGAGACGAGTTGGAAGTAGACAGTCCATGGCAACGATAGGCTCAAGCTGAAGATCCAGATAGCTGCGATGATGATGCGGCAGCCACGGGTTGTTATCTGAAGGGTCATCGGGTAGCAAATCGCTAAAAATCTGTAAAAATATCATATTTTCTTAGAAATAGCATATTGTAGGGAAAAACTTGTAAGAAATTATGTTATTAAACGAAATTAAATAATGTCGTATGTGGTGATATGAAGTTAAAATGGATGTGTTTTGAGGTCGAGTCAACCTCATACAGCAACGTCGCTATGACATCTATATGTGAGTAGGAGGGTTGCCTGGACAACTTTAACCAATACGTTACAGAATCTTGCCAACAGCTTCACTATTAAGAATTTTACTACATTTTTGAATTGTTACATGTTGAACCTGTGGTTTTAGATAATTTTACATACAGTAGCTAAATAAAAAGCTTTACTAGCACTTTAACTCGAAAAATTGCTTTATTTTATTTTAAACTGCTAAACTTTTTAAAAACAGTAAAACTTTTAACCATTTAATTTTTTATACTACTTTATTTTGTAATATTTTATAATCTTTAAATATTATAAGATATTTAAATAATATAATTATGAAAATAAATGAATTTACATAAAATATAATTATCTTGATTGTATTGACAAGTAGCCCTTGGGAGTAAAGATTAAGCCGGAACAAACCTGTCCACAGATATGGCTACCAAAGTAGTGACTGATGCACAAACAGAGACGCCTTGAAGATAAGCAACGGCTTTGCACGAAATGAGCCCCAAGATCCAAGCTGCAAAGAAAATATATTCCATTATCTTTATTGTAAAACATTCTGTGTAACGTTACTCCACAAAAATGGTAGCAGTAAGTGCTGCCTCCACCCTTATGGACTAATTTTACATCATTAAACTGTGTAAGTTTATACCAAAGCGCTGAGTAACTTTACTCCATAAAATGGAGTAACGTTACACCAGAAAAAGGAGTATATGGTTATACCTTAAAATTGGAGTAAAATATCAAGGGGCACCATTGTTGCTTCCAAACGTACGGTAGAATTTAACTGCTTTTACAGAGAAATTGTATAGAGATATTTTCAGGTTAATTTTTATAGTTTTTAACCCACAAACTAAAGGGGTCAGGAAGATTTTGGTTTCAGCCAGAGTTACTCTATTTGGCGATTCATTGCTTTTGCAAGTGCATATTTCTTTAAAGTTTAGAAACAGTTTCTCAACTGAAGGGCAGTTCGAACTTGCATGGGTTCACTATTATTTGAATAGCTATTTTTTTTTAAACTTATAGCGTCTCCCGAAGTGATACTGAATATAGTAAATATAATACATACTACAGATGCAAATCTATTGACGATCAATCAGGATAGAAAAGAAATGCACGTGCAATTGATGACGACCTTCAGCAATTAACTATAATTTTCCTTTCACTAATAACCTATGTGTAGTTTTAATGTGACAAATTATTTCTAACCAAACTAAGCCAACAATCCGCAGGATCTACAAACACCATGGGATTGGCAACCCTTCCTCCTTTATGTTATCTACCTTTTTACAAAGTAGACGCTTCCACAATCAAAATATTTGGGATGTCAAGTTGGTGGCAGGCGGACTATAACAACGTTGGGGTCCGGGTGGCCAAATGGGTTTGATCGCATCCTATTCCGCTAATAGTCTGCACACTGTACCGGAGTGGCACACAAACCTGAAAAATATATGCATCAACCAACCTACCTAACAACATTTTAAGAGCAAACATCTAATGATCGAAAGTATCTCAAGCTAATAGCAAACATTAAATATTCTAACCCTCGAACTACAAACAGAGATAGATATTTACTCCGGATATGTTCGAATCAACTACTATTTAAACCAGTAATTCACAAAATAAACATTAATAAAATTAAATTTGCTCTTCTAAATTCTCTTCGGCATGACAAAAAAAAAATCAAAGTTAAGTATGTAAAGAGTCAAATTGCTGATTTGAGAGTTTTTGCAAGCGAAAAATCCTATAGGGGTTAATATTTACCCCGGTTAATAGTATAAAGGGGAAAAATTGGTAAATATTTCTAGAGTTAATCCAATGTTATGCTGTTTTTAAATATTTATTACTGAATCAAAAGACAGTAAAAATAGTTTTAAACATGCGATTCTTAGTAATAGTTTCTCGAATTCAATTCAATTTAAAATTGGATTTTTTTCCTTTTTCAACTTTAAAATACATTAATTAAAGAAGTTTCCAATTCAAGATTTTAAGTTTTTGCTTTGTTAGTGGATTTAGTTCAGACGATCAAAGTTCTAAAAGAGTGCTAAAAGGTTTAATCGAAATTCTAGGTAAGAAGGAAAATTCTAGGTAACCGGCATTAAAACTATTAACAATGTTTGAAAGCGTTTTGACTTTTTTGTTAAAATATTATTAAATGGAATAATTCATAGAATTTAATAGTTTTCAGGAAAAAAATGCACGTAGGATAGATAAATCTTAGTGTACGAAAGTATTTTTGTTTTGTTAAAGTTACTATTAATTTTTAATTAACGGTAGCATTTTAATTTTAGTAATTATAATGGTGGTGTTTATTCATTTTACAAAACCTGATTGTATATTTTTAATTACTTTCCTAGTTTCAGCTTTGATTTTAAAAAAATAATTTTTATTTAAAATTTTTAAATACCGATTAATTAACACCGCGGAAATTCATAAGTAATTCAAAGAAATTATATACTCAATGTTCCTTAACCAATATTATTTTACACTTTTTTTGCAATTATAATTGTATTAAAATGTTTTATAACGCATAAATTATGGTGATTAAAAAATGTAAATTCAAAAAAATTAACGATGATGATCTCTTTTCATGTCACATTCTTTATGATTGTGCTTGTGTTTGCTGTCTTTGAATATTGATGGAATGTGAAACAGAGTTTTCGTGGAAGATTCCTCCATTGTTTATGTTAAGCCGGCTTTCTTCAAAATTGGAGTTTGTTACACCGAAATTCCTTGGTAATATTTCACCACTTTTTTATAGTTAAATATTATTAATGTCTTCAAGGCAGTGTACAAAAAACAATCACTAAGTACTACTGTACTTTAACTAAGACCCTTATTAAAACACTCCATACCATGTTAATTCCAAGAATCATCATTCCAACCTCTTTCAAGGTAGGAATGTTTATGAACGACTTTAATCCTTTCTTATCACTCCTGCCAAACGTAAGACCACCGCCCGTTTCAAAACTGTATTGGAACACAAATTGCAACCACATTCAAACTTACTCTGTTTAGTATATCTCCAGTCCCCAGAGTATATCCGGTGGTTATGAATGGCCTTGCAGGAAATTGTATTTTAACTAAAAGTCCCAAGTCTTAAAAGGTAATACAGTCACATACTTAAATATGTTTGGTTTTAATACAAGAGACAACTTATATTTGACATTTTAATAACATTTGGGACAGAATTTAAAGCGCCTTTAAATATAAAGTTTTAAAACTCCTAATAAGCTTCGTAATTAAGAAATCTGTCAAAGCGATGACGTTAGCAGAAAACCTAGTGTTTATGACAATCTGAAGGGGCCGTAGTGAGCCTAGTGGTCAGCGTCTCGGTCTCGGGATCGGAAGGTCCTGCGATCGAGTCCCGGTACCACTGAAGACCTACCGAGTATATGCGGAGTACGTGCTCGTTAAATCTGTTGGGTCCGAAAGTCTCTAAGTTCCCATACCAAATCAATACCTCTGGGGTGACAAGCCAATTCTGGGGATCCTCTAGTTGGCCTCTGTCTCTAAAAATTAGATGGATCCACTTATGTGTGTGTTGTCTGTTGTGTCTGTCTTACTTGACGAAGGTTTATAAGCGGGTCTTTGACCAAGCACACAAACCTGAATATATATGTCTACCAACCAACCAACCAACCGACAATCTAAAGAGGCTTGAAAACCTTGAGATACAGATTCAGTGTAATAATGATTACTTTTGAGTAGTCGGCCGAGTTTCAAAACCAGATAAGTCAACATTAGACTTAAACTACTTTTGTTTTTATGCTTAGCAAAGTTAACTATAGTTCACCTGTCACTTTTTAGCATTTCAAATATTTGATTATGGAAGAGTCCAATTTCAAAACAGGAAAAGAACCTGATGGGTTAAATTGAGTTATCGGTAGTTGGCTAGAAATAGGCAGCCGGAAACGATTACCTACCTACCTGAGGATTGATTGTTAGGTTAGTTTGGTTGAAATAACGTGTCTCGCTAAAACTATAAAGCATGTGGTTATTGATGAAAGAGTGATTATTATGGATTGCTACTAGCCATTAGCGATTGCACATCCTTTATTTTGCTATCATGACTTGATCGTCTTGATCGCACACATCTGTAGTATGTATTATTTAACATTTATATGTTACCCCAGAGAACGATACAAGTTAAAATATAGCTATGCAATAATAGAGAACCCGATGCAAATTTGAACTACAATTCAATTGAGAAAAAGTTTCTAAACCTTATAGAACTATGTGCCTACAAAAGAGATGAATCGCAAAATATAGTAACTCTGGCTTAAACCAAAATCTTAATTACCCCTTTTTTTGTTTTACGAGTGATAGTTCGGACTCGTCTAAGACAGAAGTCGTATATAGGTGCCCTGAAGTGATAGCAAGACTATACATTGTGTGTTGATGTTTCAGTACAAAAGTGGTTTAAGACAAATGTGGATTTATCTGGCGACTCATTTTCCTAAACACAATCCATATAAGTGTAACGTTAATTTGGGCGTCATTTACGAAAGTTCTTCGTTTGAACCATATATATCATAGTTAAAGTATTAGATTGGCAGATCACGTGACCTCCAATGCTAACGACGGGACGCGCATGGAGGCCAAAATAAGAGGGCAAAATGGCCAGTGTTGCTGCCACTTTAAAGAGAAAAATACTACGAAAAAATACCATTAAATTCTAAAATTACAAAAAAATATCGTAGAAATATGTAATAATGTCGAAGTTTGATATTCTACAGGTAAAAAAATCCCCCTTATTGACACATTTATGACTGGTAAATGTTATTAGTTTTGCTTGAGAATGTTATAGTCATTTTTGAACCCCATAAAAGTCATTATACAATTGAGAAACCTAACATTATATATTTCTCATTGATATTTAAAAAAAATAAAAGTGCAATGAAAATTTCATCATGATGCATAAACGTCAAGATTCTCGATTTTCTATCTGTATAACAAAAAACCTAAACAATTTATTCAAAACATGACATAAAAATGAAATTTAAATTGAATAACTTTTTTATTTGATTGTCTTTGTATGTTCAAATTGACAACTGCGTTTCTTTGTTTATTTTTAGTTGCTATACATCAGAAGAACAATACATGAATTCGATTTTTTTACCTTATACCATACCAACCGGAAAAAAAATTGATTTTGAAATTTGTTAATTGACATTTGTGGCAAAGAAGTATTTATTTATTTCTCTTTCGTTTTAATTTGCGTGAATGGAAGAATTAAAAAGAATTCTTTTTTTTACATTGCAATTTTTCAATGGAATAATGGTAAGTTAAATATTTTTGCATTTAGCGTTGCGAAAACGGTAAAAAACGAAGGAAAAAAACAAGGGCACGTTTTACGCCTTAAGGGGCAACAGTTCTATTGGAAACAAAATAAGGCGTTGATTGGTTAACCCATATAAGTAAATGGAGCCATTTAAACCAACAATCACCTAATCCGTCAATGAAATCCAGAAATGAAAGCAGGAATTAGTTACGTCACGTAAAACAAGGCAATTCTTATAAATTCGCATTTCATCTGTTTTAAGTTTATTATAATTAGTTTAGTTAAAATAAGTTGAACACATTTCCTTTTAAAAACATCAAATTTTTCAATCCAATATAATTAAAAATCTTTTAAAAGCACAGATCGTTCACTAATTTCATATCTATTTTTATTCTCAATTTTTTTTCCATTTAATTCTTTATATTCGCATTAAACAATTACCGCGGGATTTATCAATGAGATTAGTGGTAACATTAAAAAATTATAATTAGTGTGATTCGCATGGGACTAATTATGTTATTATCTAAATATGGATTTTTTGTAATGTTATTGTTTTTATAGGCTTAAATAGGATATCCCATTACTGTCGAAATGTTATCTTGTCAAAATATACCTCAACTTAGTTGAAGCTATTCTCTTAGTCAGTTTTCCAGATCAAATAGAGAACTTTTTTTAACAATTAATTCCTTAATGTAATGTATTTTAGTTTTATCTAAAAATTAGTTTTAAACAGTTAAAGGAAAAACATATTATAATATTGATTTTTTGTTTAATTTTCCCTTTCAGTGATGCAGATAGTATTTGATAATTACTAATTATCATTAATTTTATTTATTTTAAAACTCCTAAGCTATTGTGTTTGATAGATTAAATTGTTTATCATTTTCATATTAAAGTTTAATGAATAATAATAATTCAGTATATAGAATATTTTGTTTTCTTCCAAATAATGACTTGTTTGAAAAATAAGTATTCTTTATTGCATATTTTTTAATGAAATTGCTTCATATTAGTCATTAGTTTTCAATTTGTTTAATTAACTTTAATATTTCAGAATGAGCCAAAAGTTAAACTAAAAGGCATATAGCCTTTTTTAAGAAATTTTAAAGAAAGAAAGTGTAAAAAAAGTATCTTGCGCTATGATAACTTGAGAGAGTTTAGTTTAGTTTGAATTATCGTCGCACTAGAGCTACACGAGGGCTATGGTCGACAGGCGTCGTAATTTAGAACCACAGTCAAGTGACGAGCCGACACCTGAGTTGGCACCCAACGCAACCGTTAGGGGCGACATCATACGCAGCGTTGGAACTTCGGAACGCATTTTAACGTGCACTCCCTCTACACGGGGTATTATTCGTCGGACATTTTTGGCTGCACGGGCCGTTTATAGGTCGGCAGTTATTTTGGCGATGCCCGGACCCGAACCTGGGACCTTTCGCATGCTAGGCGAGCGCCTAACCGACTGGGCTCCCAAGCCCCGCACATATTTCAGTGTTCGGCGATATTGAAAATATTTCAAATTTAATTATATAAATACAGTTGAGCCCGGTCATAAAAAAAGTTTATTCTTTACTTTTAATTGATAGCTAGATGCTTTTCTAAAAAATATTTCAAAGAAATAAATAATATTTCGTAGAACAGGAGTTTCATATTCGAGTTTCGATGTGTGTATTCTTAGTGTATTATCGCCAATTCTATATAGGGTAATAAAAGTATGGCAGCTCTAAAGACGGGAAAATTACGTTTTCATCTCTTCGCTCGTGGTTTACGAACATTTTCCGTTTTTAGAGGGAAAAAACCCGTTTTCAGTCGTTACGGGAAAGTCGTTAAAATCAGTAATATTTTCTCCTGAAATGTCAGGTTTTTTTTTAACAGTGTAGGATATTGTCCATATAATTTCAACTTCTTTTTTTCTGTAAATGGCCCTAAAAATGTTACCCCAAAACACAAGTTTCACGTATTTTATATCAGACATTTTTTTTGTTTCTAAGGCATAAAAAGTCATTACTCTGTTTTGAAACTTTTCAATATTTAAAAAGTCGTAGAAATGTATAAATTTGTTGTTTATCAATAATTCTTCGGGACTGAAGTTATTTGTCCAATGTTGCGGTAATTTCTACTTCCGATGCCCTTTTACCGATGATCTGATGATCACACTACATTATATACTGTTTCAAGGCTACATTGTATAAATTTGGAAATCATCACTGGTTCTTAAGGACTGAACTTATTTATTCAGTTTTGTGCCTTTTTCTATTTTTGATGCCATTTTAGCGATGATCTAACGATATCAAAACTATCTACAGCCCCTGGGCAACATTGACAGAACCAGGCCTTATTCTGATCCCCCACCCACATTCAGGCTGATAAACGGCCAGGTAAGATCTCATCTCATTACTGACGTTATCAGTGTTATTAGATTCGATGAATCGTAACGGGGCCTCCAGCTAGTGTCCGAGTTGTATTTCATATCAAAAGTCAAAAGATCTGCCCAAAATAAATTTAATTAAAAGTTAGTAAGCCATAAAAACTTACTACTAATGCTATTTGTTTATTTAATTAAAATACGTGTTGCCCTAGAACTACATATTGATATTTGCATAAACTAAAATCAATTTGTCCCAAAAATAGCGGTAATATCTTAAAATTTATAATCACCGGGAATTTCCTGCAATTAATAAGAAGATTAATTTAACAAATTCTTATTCTAATTAGAAATTACTCAGTCATAAATTTGGAGGCAAGTTAATTAGTTAAGAATTTGGATAGGACTTCGATTGGAAGATAATTATTTAATTAAAAGGTGTTAACTTGATAGGCTCTATTATCAATTGAATAAAACAAGTGTATATAGCTTTACAAACAACGCTTAACTTAATTTATATCAGTAAAGGTACTGCTGCACGATAACATTTTCGTTGCAATTTGGTTGGTTGGTTGGTAGACATATATATTCAGGTTTGTGTGCTTGGTCAGCGACCCGCTTATAAACCTTCGTCAAGTAAGACATCGTTGCAATTATTGAAGTCAATGATTGTCTAATAATGTTTCATCGATACATTAGAGTCGTCATCAATAGTACTAATTTTGGGCTATATTTCTGTATTGATGGCAATGTTTTGCGTGTAATCTAATTATGTCTGTAGTCCATTTTCATACAGAAATCAAAAATGTGCACTAGATATTTTTTAAAAACTATTTTGATAGTTTTCTTTCTTATTTGTTTCCTAAATACGGTTGTGGATGAAAAATGGGACACAAACTTCTTTAAAAATTTAGAATACGTCTGTGACGGCATGAGCGAGAGCAGTTCAAGAACAGTACGTATTTCAACAACCACCAATAATTGTAATATTTGTATAACTTAAATTCTGTATCTGTAACTAGAGCATGTATATTTAAACTCTGATGAATTTCTTACTGTTGCTACTATTTTCCGTGTACACTTTCCTTCACCAATTTATGTTTATGAGTTAGTTATGTTTAGTTCATTATGTTAGTTATTAAAAGTTAAGTTTAGCCAAGTATTAGTTATGTCTCTTCTTTTTTTTTAATACGAATTTCTGTGTTCGTGACAATGGGTGCAGTATAAGTCATTTACAATGTGAAGAATTATTAGTTCCCCTGTTGTTTATAGTGAAGCTTCAGAATTCTCGTAAACACTCTAAATGATGGCGCAAACAGACAAACCTGAACTTCTTAATTTTAAGATACCCATTTATGGTTATTATGCTAGTAAACTATAAATAATAATCAAATTTTGTTATGGAAAGATCATCTTGAGCTAGTTAAGAAGAGCTATTAATAACCACTTAATACAATAATTGTTTCAAGTTTGCTTCGGTTAAACTTTTTTTTCGAGTCAACGAACTCGTGAATCTTACGGATAAGCAACAACAATTCCCCAGAACTGAGAGTCATTTTATGTGGTATCATCTAGGCGACTATCGCTACCAATTTTGACGCTCAGATTACAATAAATCGGAGCTCTCTGCGGATGTTAAAGTATGCCAATATTTAATTTTGCCGAGAGAACCTAATCCAAACGGGTACTCAAGGGATCTCTTGCATGCCACATAATCATATGACATGCATGCCCACGATTTCCCCGTCCAGAAAATTTGCCAACTCAGCCGGGGCTCGAACCTGCAAACTTGGACTTTTGAGGCGGATGCGCAATTCTTCTCAGCCACTAGGTTAAACTTTGTACATAGGAACATTTCCAGCAATGAAAATGTAAGGAATGACATTGATCTTTTGCTAATATAACTGTTCAACCGCTTTTGTTGGGGAATAAGGATCTTGGCTGAATCCTTATTTTGCCGAAAGTTTTCTACTAAAGGAACGCCGAAGAAGAGGTAAAACTTCCAGATAATGGCGTTAAAACTTTTTTTACTTTTATTACACTTTAATATGTTTGCCGGAAAGATTTTGGCATCTTAAAGGCGTACTTTGAAACTTCTTATAACTTTCTAACGGATGTAATATGTTCGAAAACAAAATTGCGAATAATTTTATTGTATCGTTTAAGTTTTTAATAGATATTATTTAAACCCAAATGTACATTATTTACATTTACGTAAACTTCAATTTTAAAAACAAAACGTCTCTCTACACTCTTAAAACAAAAGAGTGAAATCCACTCCTATAGGGGAAGTGCATTTTCGGCACCGGAAAGGAGTGGAAATTAACTTAGACTGAGTTAAAACCGCTCGTTTTAAGAGTGTAGGACGTAGATTGTTTTCTTTTATTTCTTTTACCCACTCCGAAAAAGAGTGAAATCCACTCCTATAGGGGAAGTGCATTTTCGGCACGGAAAGGAGTGGAAATTAACTCAGACTGAGTTAAAACCGCTCATTTGTTTTAAGAGTGTAGTACATATATTCTGATATGAGAAAAACAATGAAGTGTGCTCATTAAATAGGCTTGTGAGTTCATATATGAACAGTACAGTACAGAACAGTATGAACAGTACAGGGGAAAACCCCTTTGGTTGACTAGGGATCTAGGGTTTAGCATCGGAAGCATGTTGGTTAAACGCTGGGTAGATACCTTTAATACGTAGGAATTGACTCGGCTAAGCATTGGGTAACCGCCTGCACGTCAGTAATATGGTCGCAAGAAAATCGGTTTATGGTCGAATAATAACGTGAGTTAGGTTGGCGTGACGTGTGTAAATGGTCGCTCGTGGAATTGGCAAGAAATCGCAGCGATGGTCAAATCCGATCAATAACCGATGATTTGGGATCGCAAAAGGGGTGGTAACTAGTCGCCGACAGTTGGCGAAAGGTCGTGTATTGTTTATCGGCCCCATGTTCCGCCGATTGTCATTTTCGATCTCTTGCCGACTACCAAAATGCGTCGGTAAGTGGTCGCGCATGATTGGCAAATTGTCGCTCGCCAAGGACTAAACGCAGCCGCTGCGATGGACATCGCCAATCCTTTTTCTGGATGTCGCAGTATGTTTTTGCGACGTTTGGTCGATGCTCGGCCAACGATTATTTGCTGCTTGGGATCTAAAGCCAGGAACTCTTTAAAATCTTGGTTTGAGTATGCCTGATCGAGTTTTTGAAGTGATAAAGGAACAAGAAGTTCTTAAAGAACTAAAATAGCCTACTTTCCTGTTACTTAAATACTTACTGAAGTTCTAATCGGGAAACAACTAGGTTCATAACGGTAAATATTATCAACAATCGTTTCTACACAAGATTTACACACATTAGAAAAAAATCGCTAAACACAGCATCCAGCTATAATTTAAACTTCTAAAAGCCAAAATCAACTATTTTTCTTAATATTCTTGCACAAATAACCTAATATTATTGATCGTCTGCTCGATTTATTTGTAGTTCGAAGAATAATTAAATATTTATTAATAACAAAAATAATGAAACTACTCCAAACTGCATTAAAAAATAAATGTAAATTAAAACTAAGCAGAATTGTATGCAAAAAATATGCCTTTTTACTTTCTTGGTAAACAATTAATGAACAATCAAAGAATCACATTGTGCTACATTTTATGACGTCATTCCAAAATGATTTATGAAAAAAAAAATTCTTCAAATATTTTTAAATAAAGTTTCTCATGCTATTGTTTATTTGGCAACAGTGATTTAAATGACTCAAAATTGAATTTCAATGCTAATTCAATGAGAAATTCGCCGACAGATAGTAGATTTATGTCCGTCCGGACGTACAGACAGGCGGACAAAAAGTATGAAAGTTGGGTCTCTGAGGTCATAGCTTTCTAACAAAAAAAGAATTTTTAAGATCCGAATGATAGAACCGATTTTGGAAGGGGGATACGGACAGACAGACGGACATCGACCGCATGTGAATACCTACTTTTTAATTTTTTTAAATTCTTTCGAATTAAAAAACAAAAAGTAGCCTAAAAACAGCTAAAAAATTTGAACGTTTAAGGGACAAAAAAGAGTTGTCTATAAACTTTTGGGACAGTAAAATTAAAAATTTTATCACAAAATCTGTGGATGCGTGACATTATTTTTGTATAGTATTCTTATTGTATTGATGTTTTTTTATGATTAAAAATTGTTTTGTTGTTACTATATTTTTGTTATTAAGTTGTTACTTATTTTTTTCAATTGCAAAATTTAAAAAAACCGTTGTCTATAAACTTTTGGGACGCACTGTACTGTATCCAGTTACTGAAAATATAATAGTATTTTTGAAAAAAGTTTTTGTACATATAAAACACGCCGAGTTAAAACGATGATGCCCTTTTTAAAATTCCAATATTAAAGTTGCATAATTTTTTAAATAAAAAGATATAACCCCAGGTTTTCTTCTCTTCAGCTTGTACTATTTTTTTTTATAAAAAACGACTTACACCAAAAAAGAAAAAAACAAAAAGACAAGTAACATGTACTGTTAACCATAAACAATATGAATAGTGGTTAAAAACATCGATGCAGACCTTAAGGAGACATAGAACAAAACGGGGTTTTAAAATATTGATTTTCCTGTCATAATTTTAACTTTTGATCGCTATTATCTGCCTGTCCAAACAAATTTATGAAATACACAATTGAATATGGAGCAGGATTTGGCAGTGATGGTAAATCGTAGCATAGTTTTTAACATCGAGTTTCAGACTTTTTGTGCACTTGCAGAGAAAACTATGTGTATATCCGGAACCTTTTTTTTAAACATGAATAAAATTAGTTGTATGCAGTGAACGTCAAGTTTAACACTGCGTCAATAAAAATTTCCCAAATATTTCCTTTAATAACAGTTTTTCACATTTTGAACTACGACCTACCTATTTTTCGCTTGCCAATAATTTTATTCAGAAAAAGACAACAATATATTGATAAAAAATAACTACTTTGCCAACTCCAGCTCTATATTCAAATGTGCACTATATAACTTTTTGCGAAAGCTATTAAAATCGAATTTTCAAAGTTTCATTAAAAACCTGTATTAATGTATCCAAAATACTTAATCATTAAAAAGGATTTTCTCGTCTAATTTTATGCTCCAAAACGTAGTATGCAATGAACTGTAAAACGCTATTTTGTGTTATCAGGACCAGTTCTGTGGACATGCATTGAAATTTCGGCATATTATAACCTTCTTCTAATACAATGTTTGTTATCTTTCTTTTATAATAAGATAGCTTTTCAATAAAAGTTTTGTTTACGTAGCATCTGTTATTAAAATACAAAAAAAACATTATATCTAACACTTCATAGTTATGAACTTATTTAGAGTTTACCTCACATCGGAATAATCTTGCTTAAGTTACGTATATGACAAATAAGTTTTTTTGAGCATAAATTACTAAAATATTTACATTTTGAATATGAATCGATGAGTGAAAGTCTTAAATCGAATGGTACAGAAGTTGAACCAGAATAGATTCGTAATTATTTCATAATGAAAAGATATGGTAATACACGTGTCAATACAATTTACAAACACACTTTTAAAAGACTTTTTTTAAGTTATCTGAAAAATCAAATTCCTTAAATATATTTTTATAATAATAATGATGATAATGATAATAATACACTAATAATAACGAAGACGATGACGATGACTAAGACAACGACAACAACAACAATAATAATAATAATAATAATAATAATAATAATAATAATAATAATACATTTGATGCATCACGATCAGTGTGCCTAATATATCAGTGACGTATCACATTCTAATAAATATCTATGGATATTATTGAGCAATGGTGTTTTCAGTACATAATGAATTAATTTTCTGAAGTTAAATAGAGAATGTCCACCTTCAAGCTCCATGGTAAAATACCGTATCAACCGCTAAATACTCTAATGCAAACTCTAAATATTATACCATCACGAATTTTGAAATCGTGGTTATGATATATTTAAATGCCAAAATACCAAAGAAGATTTAAGAAAGCACATATACTATTTTTAGTATGAATCAAAACTTTTCTGAAAATATAATAGTTTTCCAAAAATAGTTTTTCAAAAATAAGTCCCGGCAATGAAAAACAGAAATCTAGAAATTGGAAACTTCCGAACAACATCCCCAAAAGACATTCAACAACAATCGAAGCTTAGGAAAAATAAATTCGCTTCCGACACATCTTTTTTTTTTATACTTGAGGCTCAGGCTCAAACATATTACAAAACATGGAATTACGCAGCAACACAGCATCGAAGACTAAAGAAGAGTGAAAGTTACACTTTCGATGTCTGATTTTTATTTTTATGGTACAAAGTTTTGTCGTTGTGTAAATGGTCAGCTATATCGGGAAAAATCCAAGGGTATGGCTTAACCATGTATTGATATTATGCAACTGTTGAGCACAAGATTTCTTTTGTCTTGGATAAGAAATCTTGCACTCGACAGTTTCATAATATCAATGTATAACCCTTGGAATGTCCCCGCTATAACTCTCCATTTACACAACGACAAGCACTTTTTACCACAAAATACAAATCAAACCAATCCTTAAAAATCTTGTGATTCTCAAAATAAATAAAGCATAAATTAAGTAGTCTTAGAATTTTGTGCATACTTCTGAAATAAAAAATTACTCGTGTTCAATATGAAGACCAACAATGCAGTCAATTTTCTGCCAGAAATTAAAGGAGAAAGACAACTTTATTCACATTTTTATTTCATTTTTTCACTCACAAACTCAATTACTTCGCAAAATCGGAAACAATATTGACTATGATTTTATAATCCGCAACTAATTGCTACCTTTTCGAAGAATTCTACTCAAAATACTTCGTGGACTTCATCCGCTTCTAAAAAAACCCCTTCATTTAACAAAGACCGATTACATTGAATTGAGAAGATTTAAAAAATTGAGTATTTGTCAGTTTCATCAGTTCTTACACACGTTAAAAATAACTTTCCAATCTACGAATTATAATTTTTTCTTGTCTTTAATAATTATTATTTTATTAAGATTTTTTTTATTCTTTGGATGCTTCTGTAGCATTTGGCTAAAGAAAAATTTTAACACACATTTTTATTATAATTTTAAAAGGTTTTCCGTTGTTATAAATTTTGTCTGAAATATTTGCTTAAGATTTATAAATTATCATTTCAAATAAAAATAAACCTATAATTTTATTTAAAAAAGTTATCGGAGGTCGTGAAAATGTGTAGTCCAGGCAACGAAGGCTCAAAAACGGGTATAGAGGGAAATGTTTGGAACACAGTTTTTGACTGCGAAACTTTGTTTTAACTAGTTAGGAAGTGAACATATCAAAGTCCCTAGCCTTACTCCCTGAGCCGAAGGGAGGGAGGGGGGGGGGGGGGGTTGAAGGTCCCAGTTTTAGGTTTTTTTTTATTATGTCTCGAAAACTATGCGTTCTACCAATATAATTGTAATGCACAAAATTAAAGCTGATTAAATTTGCGACAAGTTTCATACCAAGAAGTTTGTGATATTTTGTATAGTTTTCGGGATATCTGCTCTTGAAAGTCTGTAATTTTGGAGAAAACAAAATTTGTTTCACATTTTTCCTCTTTTTGACCGGATAACTCTTCAATGATGTACCGAAAAACTAAATGTTGGCCCTAGAGTGGTAGAAAATTTAATTCTTTTCAATAATGTATCTTACTTTACTATTTTATCTATTTTCCATCAAATTTTAAAGAAGTTTTAGTTGTTGAGCGAAGAGGGACTGTCAGTCCCATAGAGCTGATTCATTAGTTTTGAAATCACAACTTTTGCAAAAGAATTTTTTTGCTATATTATCCCATTTTCCCCAGGTATGGGAATCATCATAACATCAATCTTGAACAAAATTTAAAAAAAATAACATCCGGTTATTTTATTATTAATTGATTAAGTTTTAAAATAGTGTCGCCATCTGCTGTATATTTTGGGAATTTTAAAACTTCAGAAATCTGTAATTAAATAACTAGATACATTTTCGTTCCAAAAATTTATTTGATTTCTATGTTATGTTTATTCCCGTACTTGGGGAAAAAAGCTAACATGGCAAAGCAATACTTCTGAGGAAGTTGTGATTCCAAAACTAATGCATTAGCTCTATGGGACTGACAAATCCCTCTTATGTACACTTATTCTGTACTAAACGTCTAAATAACACAGATACTTATTTTGTAGGCACGCTGTTACTTTAACATTTCTTCTATTTTTATATTCTATTTTATCTGTTTATTTTATTCCTCGGACCCCCCACCCCCCCACAGGGTAACGGTCAGATGATCCTCCTGTTCTGCTGAGTCAACTTGAGGGATCCCATTGGGCAGTTCCCCTGGCAATTTAGTCATGCTGGGGAACATTTGAGACTTGTTTTTTTTGCAGCTACACTTGGAGCTGGCACAGTCTATCATGCATCGGCAGAAATTATTAGAAATTAATTATTAGATAATTATTTTCGTCAGGTGCTTCTGGTAACTCACTGTGCACTGGGACCAGTAGTTGTTTTCAATCTTCCACCCATACATCTGAGGAGGCTGGTCATTTTTCAGCCACAGCTGAACTTGGTGGAATGTTCGGAGTGAATTCTGTTTTACTGCTCCCTCGGTGGGAGGAAGACAAGAGATATCAGACATGATGGTGGCTACTGATTTCAAGAATTGCTTATAACCGTAGGCATTGAGGGAGGCCTCTTTCGTTGGAGCCCCATACCACAGTGAGTTAGCAGCAGCACTTGACGATATTCTGAAAATGCGGATGCATGAAAGACTGTACCTGACTCTCTGCACTCCTGCATGAAAGACATCATGCCTGATATCTATTGTCTTCCTCCCACCAGGGAGCAGTAAAACACCATTCACTCCAAACATTCAACCAAGTTCAGCTGTGGCTGAAAAATGACCTGCCTCCTCAGATGTATGGGTGGAAGATTGAGAACAACTGTCTGGTCCCAGTGTACAGTACGTTACCAGAAGCACCTGACGAAAATAATTACCTAATAATTAGTTTCTAATAATGTCTGCCGAATGCCGATGCATGAAAGACTGTGCCAGCTCCAAGTGTAGCTGCAAAAAAACAAGTCTCAAATGTTCCCCAGCATGACTAAATTGCCTGGTGAACTGCCCAATGGGATCCCTCAAGTTGACTCCGAAGATGAAGAAGAACATGAGGATCATCTGACTATTTCCCTATGGGGGTCCGAGGAATAAAATAAAACAGATAAAATAGAATATAAAAATATATAAAATGTAACAGCGTGCTTGCAAAATGAGTATCTGTGTTATTTAGACGTTTAGTACAGAATAAGTGTACATAAGAGGGATTTTGTCAGTCCCATAGAGCTAATGCATTAGTTTTGGAATCACAACTTCTTCAGAAGTATTGCTTTGCCATGTTAGCTATTTTTCCCCCAGGTACGGGAATCGACATAACATAGAAATTAAACAAATTTGAAACGAAAATGTTATGTAGTTATGTAATTATATGTTTTGGAAGTTTTAAAATGCCAAAAATATACAGCAGATGGCGACACTATTTTAAAACTTTATCAATTTATAATTAAATAACCGGATGTTATTTTCTTTTGAATTTTGTTTTAAATTGATGTTATGATGATTCCCATACCTGTTGAAAATGGGATAACATGGCAAAGCAATTCTTTTGCAAAAGTTGTGAATTAAAAACTAATGCATTAGCTTAATGGGACTGACAGTCCCTCTTCGCCCAACAATGAAACTTCTTTAAAATTTGAAGGAAAATAGATAAAATAGTAAAATAAGATACATTATTGAAAATAATTAAATTCTCTACCCCTCTCGGGCCAACATTTAGTTTTTCGGTACATCATTGAAGAGTTATCCGGTCAAAAAAGAGGAAAAATGTGAAACAAATTTTGTTTGCTCCAAAATTACAGACTTTCAAGTGTAAACAGGTGTTTCAAGTGTTCGAAAACTATACAAGATATCAAAAACTCCTTGGTATGGAACTTGTAGCAAATTTAATCAGCTTTCATTTTGTGTCTTACAATTACTTAGGTAGAACGCATAGTTTTCGATATATAAGTTACGAAGTCAAAAATTGTGTTCCAAACATTTCCCTCTATACCTCTTTGTTGCCTGGACTAGTGGGAGCATGTGGAGAATGTGAAAACCTAAGATATTTCGACTGAACAGAGGTTGACTCTAGAATTCCCTGCCTTAAACAATCACTATTTAATAAATTGTCTGTATTTATCACGTTAGAAGGTAGGAGTCAATTGGGAGTTGTAGTTAAAAGTTGTGCGTGTTTTTTGTGTTCCTACACTTTCCTATAGGTTTCGTATTGGTTTTAAACGTATTTGTGTGGTGAATAATAATCACAGGTATAGGGAAATTTGTTTCACAGGATTAGAAAAATGAGTAATAGGGGAAGAGGCATTCTTGGATTTTATAAAATCATAAGTTAACTTATCTAAACTGAACTCGTCGAATCCAGTTTGGGTAACAGTGCGGGTAACTTGAAAACATGCTAAAAAAGGCAACGGGGAAATACCTACATTACACTGACCCACGCAATAGCATAATATGGACCATATTATGCTATGGACCCACGCAATTTGTATGTCCATATGCTATAGACATTAGTCCATATGCTATACTAACTTTGTGTTTTTGTTCCTGATGCCTCGTGAACCCATCGAAGGATTAAAGTCATTGGAATAAAGTATATCATATTAAGTTTTTAGATAAAAACTTTCCGAGTCGAAAAATCCAGAACAGATCTTTTGTTAACGTACTTTTATCATAAACCTTACCTTTCAACATTTAGTATCTTAAAATTCGTTCATATAGTTTCATAACCAGCTGGTGAATAAACGTCATATTTTAGCTTCCACACTACGTTTATAACGTAAAAAGTGGAAGATTTTATAATCTTTCAGTCCGTCTGTCTGTCTGTCACCCACTTTCACAAAACGAACCAGAGAATTCTAACTTTGCATAAAAAATATGCAAAGTGTCGCTTTTATTTTTTAAGCATCACTTTTACTAATTATATATTTTTCGAACTGTAAATTAATTTAACAAGCGATGAATAATAACTGAATTTTCGAAGGAAATGTAATGGGAAATTGTGGTGACTCAAAGATATTTATTAAAAAAATTTACATCATTTTTCTGCTAACTTCACACAAATTTAGCAAACGATAAAGAATAATTATTAAATCTGAGAAAGAAGATTAATGAAAATAGTTAATTTTGGCGTTTAAAAGTTTGAATTAGAACTAGCTAAAGGCCCTGTTTGGCGAATTTCTTTCTGAGTTGTATAAATAGTTTATTTCCTGTTGAGCACAAATGTTGTGTGGAAGCAGTTTAAGTGACAGATTCTGTAACAAACCTACTTGTTTAAAAAATCTTGAAATATTGTAGGAGGAGTAGGGTTTTAAAAAGAGCCTTAAAAAGTAAATTAAAAAAGTATATTATATTTTGTTTAACTGTGATGAAGTGTGAGTAAAAATACTAATTTAAAATTTACAGTTTTAAACATAAAAAATAATGGGGTAGCATTGCCCAAAATATTATTTTTAATGTTTGAGAACAAATAATAAATGAAATCAACTGTTCTCTAATATACGACATTTTTTACATGAATCTTTTGAATCGGAAAATGTGTTGGCTGTTCAACTTTTAATTCAACTGAGCATCGTCATTATTATTGCAGATGTTGAAAGGCATTGCTTGATATTAAAACCAATTGTCCTTTATGAAAAAGTTACTTTTTTATAAATAAAAAAGGAATACTTCTGTAGCAGAAACAGCTGTTGCTTCCATGTCATTGAGCTGTTAATAAAAGTATTTTTTAGTAATTTTCAGAGAAATTTTTGAATATTTTTCTTTAAATAAATAGGAAGTTAATAATGGAAAAATACATACTTGTATTCACATTAATTTAGCAATATGCTTGACCTCTTTTAATAAATTTTTTTTAAACATTTATTAATAATAATACTAAAACATTTTAAATAAACTATTAAACTATGTTATCTAAATGTTAACTAAAGTTATTTTAGATAAATTTTAATTAAAATTAGTTCTGAAAAAATTAATTTTAAACTATTTTAGAATTATAAAATATTTAGTTAAAATTAGTTTGAAAAAAATTAATTAAAATTATTTTATGAACTTTTTAATTAATTGTAATTTATTGAAGAGAAGGATATTCAAAAGGGAATAATTTATTTTATTTCTGTTATTCTTATTTATTCTAAATGGGAAGCATTTTAAGCTTCGAATTGTAAAAAGAAATACTTTTTCACAAGCAATGTCTCATAAATTTGAGACTTAACAAAATAATATGAACCGAAACAAGAAATATATCAGTTGAGTATTGTACAACATTGAACATTTGTTAGTACATTTAATGAGCAGTGCATACATAGAGTAAATTGGCTACAATAAATATTATTTCTTTTTACTTCTTACGACCTTATTCGTTACTTTTGCGAAAGATTCAAATGGCACCTATTTTGACAAAATAGCAACCTTCACCTAAACTGTAAAAAAAAAGGCGACTAACACAGCATTGATATTCTATATTAAACATTTATATGCTAAATTTGGCTAGTTCATTTATTTTATTTCGAAAGTTCAATAAATATTACTTATCCGTTTACAAAAATTAATTTATATTTCAAAGAATAAATATGTAATATTCCCCGCTTTCAAATAGAATTAAAACATTTCCTATCAACGTACAAAGAATCTAGTAGTAAAATATAATTGACGTCATTTCAAACTGATCGATGTCGCAAAAATAAATTTATTTTAATTTATTGTCTAAAAGAATTAAAGTTTCTCGAGCGATTGACAATGGTGATTAAATTCTAATAAAAATGGCTTGCTATGCTTTTTAAATGAGCATTAAATTTTTCAGTTTTTTACATAATTGAAGTACTTCGATGCGCTTAATTTTTTGACGTATCACACTTGTTCTGAGCATTTGTAGCTTCGGCTATGAAAGTGGGTGACCGGCAGACAGATGGACTGAATGATTATAATACCTTCCACTTTTTACGTTATAAACGTAGTGTGGAAGCTAAAAGTGAAAAGTGAAGATAATATAATGAAAGTATTGCGATAGTGTCGAAAATTCAAAATGAAGATATCGTGTTTTCTACACATTTTGGATGATGCTGATTCCGAAAATGTAGTTTTTGAACAACCGTCTGTCTACTGAAATCACTTTAGATGTCAAATTAAACGAGTTACGGACTTCAAATGTGATACACGAATTACTAGTATCTGGCAGAAACCCTAATAAAGATTGTGACTAAATTGCGCCTGCGCAAAATGTAGCTGCCTTAGAACTTTTTTGGTTTTAAAAGTATTGCTGAAAACCGAAAAAGATTATAGACTTCAAGTTTGGTACACGAGTTCCCAATACCTTTCGGACGTCATAATAAGGTTTTCATGAAAATTTTGCATGCGCAGCGAACAGCTGCCATAGAACTTTTTAGGTTTTAAAATCATTGAAATTTCCTTAAAAGGTAAATAATTCCCTTAAAATGTGTGTGAATTTATTTATTGAACGGTAATTGATAGACACGTAAGCACATTTCTAGTTATTTTAGTAAAGTTACTTCTTTCCAAACGTTTTTATAGTTATAACAAGTTTTCCAAGAAATCCAAGTTTTCAATCACCAAAAAATGTATTGTCATATCATCGGTTTTACTTCAGATGTTAAACTGCGAAACAAATTTCAAAACTCTAAGCTTTTAAGCTTTTATTCTGGCAACTGAGTTGCTGGCTTAAAAGCTTAAAAATACTGAAACTTCTGTATAAATACGGTAAACTCTAATTAAATTATGGTTTTGTGAAGTAAAATGCACAAAAACTATTTGAAAAATGGTTTTGGGTATGCACAAAAAGTAAATGAAAAATAATTTTGGGTAGGCACAAAAACTATTTTTAAAAAATTATCTGTTTGTCAGAAGCATTCTACCCCACAACCTTTAAGTTTCAGTAAAAGCGAGAAAGAAAATTTTAAAAAATTTCATTATTCACCAGCGGTTTTTTTTAAAAAGTATTTTTGATAAATTCTTTAAAAACAGAGATGTAGCTATCGTAGTTCGGTGGGTTAGACATTCTGCTGTAGGGGTTACCCTCACAATTTTTGTCCTCGTTTAAATATATTTGCTTCTTAGATTAAAAAAAAACACTTTTTTTGGTTGTCTTATTCGCATTTTGTTACCCTTAAAACTTTTAACAAAATAAAATGTAACTTTCAACGCTTCTGTAAATTTATCCATAACCTCTTGAAACTCTATCAAAACCCAACGCACACACATTCGTTTCATGAAAAAAAATTTCAAGCAAATATAAATAAAAAAAGTATGATTTGGAAAATTAAAAAATAACCATTGATGTTTACTCAATCAATTTTGATTTGTGTTGAGGTCCATTTTTAATGGATGCTGAATCAATAAGAACACTCACTTTTGTTCAATGAATTAATAAACAAATCTTCCATGATTTTCAAATTGTTTTGTATAATTAATATATCATTTCAACATTGGTTTATGCTGACTTATGAAGTTATTAGATTTTTAAAAAAATCGCAAGAGCTGAAATTGTGATTGACAATCGTTACACTTCACTTTTTATAAATAAATTATATCAGCGATTAAAGGCGGACAGAAGATCTTCAGATTCCCTTCTATTAGTCTATGGAGCCATGTGAAGAGCTTAGTGGAAGAACTTGCCAAGTGACAAAAATATGAAAATGAGAAAATGAGCTTTAAAGTTTTTTGTTAGTTTCGTTTGCACTCATATACGCTAAAATTAGCACTTGGGTAAAAGGTAAAAAATTAACTTAGCTCTAATTATATGAAAAAGGGTATTCTCCCAGCTAAGAAAAGCAGCAAAAAACCTTGAAAAAAAATTGAAGGAAAGCTGTAGGAAAACTGCAGGTATTTGGAACCAAAAACCTTCATCAAAAAACCTTTATTTTCCCTTCATTCGAAAACCTGCAGGATAAGTGAAGGTTTTAGGTTCCAAATACCTCCATTTTTCCTTCACAAAAAAACCTTTATAAAAACTGCAGGATAAGTGAAGTTTTAGGTACCAAGTTCCTTCACTTTTCCTTCATCAAAAGCCTCCATTTTCCCTTCATCAAAAAACCTTAATATTTCCTTCATTGGAAAAACATTTAAAAAACTGCAGGATAAGTGAAGATTTTGAAGTTAAGTTGTATTTATACCCAAGTAGGAAGGAAGGAGCACGGGATTTGATCTGGGGGTATTTGTGTAGCTGTTCAGCGCGCTACCAACTGCGCTATTGGAGCTTGCAAATTGGAGCGCGTTTTAAAATTAGGAATGGTATATCTTATAATTAGAACATACAAAATTACACACTCCATAGATTCGATTATAGTCAATGAATTTGATTCATGATTTTGCGTACAATTTGTCTATGATTTTTATTTTAAAATATTTAAATTAGATTTAATTAATTGTTCTAAGGTGGTAATAAATAAATTGGATGCAAATTTTGTGAGTTAGAAAAAAAAATATATCTTAAGAATTCCTTTAAGATTAATTTATTTTTAAATTTTCTATAAAAAGGTGAGAGCAAAGCTATTGAGCAAACTGAAATATTAAGCAAATAATTTTTAAATCTGTTTTTCGTTTAAAATTTACTGTCTTTATATAGGTGGCATTATTTTCTTCTTTTTTTGCAAAATCAAATCAAAAACTTCCATGGAAATTGGAAAAAAGAATTTGAATCGCCAATTATAGCTTTGATATCGTTTCTGAATTTTTAGAAGTTACAGATTAACAAAATCTAGATCTGCGATTTGAACATATTAAGCTAATTAGCTGAAAAATTTGCTAATAAACTGCAAATGTTTACATTAAAAATTAAATGTTTTTCCGCGAAAAATTCCAACAATTTTTAGCTGGGATACAATTACTACAAGTGTAAAATATCAAAATTAATTTAAAAAATAAAGAACAATTTTAAGATAAAGATTCACTACAAAAAGATTTACAGTATTTTTGGGGTTAACGCACACATTATTTTTTAAAAATAACTTAAAATAAACTCACAACTGGTCAACCCATTTGATACTTATTTTCAATGACGCTTCATTAGAATCGTCAAAAAAAAGTTAACACTGGTATGATAATGCAGCACCATGGAAGTTATTGGTTTGTAATTTCCCTTGAGCAGCAACCCACTTGTCGACATTGTTGCAGAAAACGATTTTGGCCCCTGCAGGCTTTATGTGTAACTATATGCTATAAAGAATTATGCACATGTTGTATTAATTCTCTGCAGAAAGTTTTTTAGACAAAATACTTTGCTTGAAATATTGTCCTTATTTTCTCAGAAAGTTTAGGTAATTTTTTGCATAAAATTGCACATTAAGTGCTATTGAAATGTGGGTTTAAAGATAAAACAGTATTTTAAGTGTACTCTAAAATATAGGTTAAAAAAATAAACTCTAAAGAAAGTAATAAAAAGTATAAGGTTAAATAAAGGTATTTTTCAGCATAAAATTTTAAGAGAAATTGCTGTTTTCATGTAGAACTGAAACGGCTAATTCTTTGTTCTTTTAGGATGAATCCTTCAGAAAAATGGCAGTTTTCTTTAAGAATAAAAAAAAATCACCTTAAAAAAGTTTTACAAACATGCAGTTCTCCAGCTGAAACTCAGTTGCTGAATTTCTCAGTACAATACCTTTAAAAAAACATTTTCCCTGCATAAACCTTCATCTCTCTTCAAAAGCATTGTTTTTTTGCTGAAATTTAGTTGCTGAATTTTTCATCACAATACCCTTAAAAGTACTGCAAGTTTAATGCTGAAAACATTTCCCTGCATTAAATCTTTATCTCTCGTCCGAAAGAAGCAGTTTTTGTGTTGAAATTTAGTTGCTGAATTTTTCATCATAATACCTGTAAAAGTACTGCAGGTTTTATGCTGAAAAGATTTTCCTGCATAAAAGCTTTATCTCTCATCCAAAACATGCAGTTTTCCTGCTGAAATTTATTTGCTGAATTTTTCAGCACTGTACCCATATAAATACTGCAGGTTAAATGCTGAAAACATTTCCCTTCATAAAACCTTCATTTCTCTTCAAAAAACCTGCATTTCTGCATTTTCCATGCAGGTTTTTTGCTGATTTTTTTAGCTGGGCTGGTTCAAACGAGGGAATCACATTTTCATTGACAAAAAAAAATTCATTTTTTTTCAAAAATGTCACTTAGCACGTTCCTCCACAAAGCCCTTCATTTCAGCCCTTAAAGCTTAAAATAAATTCTGGGAAAACAGAAATGTAAAACAAAGCATTCATTTAAATGCATGCCAAGTGTCAGAAGGATATATGTGCAATTCTAAAATAATGTTTACTTTTATGTCCCTTGGGCATAACTTATGAAAAAAATAATATTTCGTTTTAATTTTTTCTTAATATACTAATAGACTAGTCCTTATATAAATATAAACCGGTATTTTAAAACAAAGAAATTCCGAAAAAATTTTAGGACACAAAACATTGCAGAAAATTCCTTACCGTAACCTGTCCCGAATGTAAAACTTTCAGTTTAGTGCTCAAACTAACACATTTTTAGCTAATTATTACAGTAATTGAAATTTTAAATTGAACTAATACCATTTTTAACATTCCTTCCATAACACTTTCGATTTTGATATTTATAATATGGATTTCTCTTCTCTTAACATTGTTCCTGGGTTTTGGTACATTCACTGACCCCGTTGCTGAAGTGGTGAAATGAGACACTGGATGGAGCTACAGTAATTCTTCAATCATGAAAACTAGATTGCAGAAAACTCACATTTCATTTAGTAGCCGCATATTTTCGCAAGACATTACTAACTAAACTAAAAGTTCAAAACACTTATTAAAATAAGCTGCGTGGCTTTATTGATTTCCTTACAGTCCTCCAGAGTTAAGGTTAATTTTTGCTGGATACTTGGAATTCTTTTTCTATAAATATTGTTAAGTGAGTAAAACGAGTAAAAAATTCATTTGCGTTAAACTGAAGTTGGTTCTAACACAGAAAAGATCGGGAAACATAATGAATTTCCTTTCCGTCCCTTTCTTTAATTCCTTCTTTACTGTCCCCATGATCTAGGTATGTAAAACCGAAATCGGTTTTAAGGCAAACCGGTTTTTTATGCACTTCGCTTTCATAAAAAATTATAGTTCATAGTTATTTTCGTATGAACAGTTTAACCCGGTTTCTTTGAGGCCGTTTGATTGTTAAAAAACCGCCATCCATCATTGTTTTTTCTTTTCTTTTTTTTCCCAAATGAGCCTTGCTCAACTATTTTTTTGTAATTCTAGAACCCTTATAAGCATTTTCACACACATTTAAACTGACTTTTAAAAAATAAATTTACCAAGTATCTTATACCTGAAATAAAAAAATTATGGTAGAATTGCCCATTGCTTTCATTACCTATAATAGTCACAACAAATTTCATAATTTTATGGCCATAACAAGTATGTTGTGTCATAACTGAATATTTTTTCTTCTAAAAATAATGGTGGTAATTCTTTATTTAAAAGAGTTTGTAAAAAGCAGCAATAAGGAAAAATAGCTCAATTTTGGCAGATCCAACTTTTTCATACAAAGACTGCAAATTGTGAACCTGCTGTTTGCGAATTTCTTTTTGAATCGGAGTAATTTCTGTTTCTTCCAATTTGAAATGCAAATGGAACTGAAAAGGAACAAATATTTGTTATTTTTGAGAGAAACCGAACTCTCTGGAAAGAATATATTTTCGTCCGTTTATTTTCATGTAAAATACATAATGTTCTACCACATCCATTTTCCTGCAAAGATCTTTAATTAATAATAATTCGGAAATATAAAATTAATGTTTAACTATTAAATTTGATGGTATAACTACAGCGTTCTTAATATTACTCACTATCTTATGTTAGATGAGTAGATGAAACAAATATATTTATGTGTCTTTTTCACAAACATTCAAGTCAATTAAAATTTTAAATAAGTTTAAAACCAAAATTATGTTATGAGTGTTTGGCAAATAACTTAATAATAAACAATATGTCATGAATGGGTTTTCTCTCTTTAGGGGATTACCGTTTTATATTGGATATCATTAAATAAAGTTTAAATGCATTCATTTGAGTTTACATATCAACTAGAAAGTTGATTTTTTTTCAATTGTCAAAAGATTAATACCAAATGATTCCTTTGAAAAGTTTTAATTTCAATTGTTTGCAGAAAATCACTAAAAAAATTCGTGGCAGAATTCATCTTACCAAATTCTAAAAATCCGAAAACGAAGAATTTCATTAAAAATATTTTCCCTGGAATTATTTCGATTACATTAAATGAAAAATATTTCCGCACGATTTACTTATTTTTTCTCCGGAAATTAAATGCAAGTCAGAACTTAAAAATATGTAATGATGAGTTTGAAGTTTAAGTAATAAGTTTAATCTATGACGATAAAATGTTTTTGTATGGCAAACATTTTTTGCAAGAAACGATGAGTATTCATTAAAGAAAATTTGATACATGATAAAATATGGATAAAATTAAACGAATTTTCATCCTTAATGAACGACTTTTTTCGTGTTATGTAAAATTTTGGATATCTTCTTTCCTTTTTAATGGAAAGTACAAACACTTGTACAAGGAGATAAAAAAAATTAATTCTATATTTGTTTGGCTCGAAGTTTAGAGATAAATTTTCTATTTTCATAGATGGAGGATTCTTAGAATGTATCTTACTGGATCTTGTAACTTTCCAGAGTTATTTCTTTACTAAAAGTACTACTTCTTTACTTAAAGTATTAAAATATTTAAGGAGATTATATGTCATTCCCCTAAGTCCCCTAAGTGCGTCTGTAATATATCTTATTTGCTTTATTGCCACAGTTTGTCAGTTTTTACTAATTAAACTTCATTTGTTTCTCTACTTATATTTATAAGTTACGTTTCCTTCCCCGTTTTATGATATTTTTTATATTGTGTATACTTTAATATTCCGAGATTGTTTCCTTTATTTTTATTAATTTTATTTATAAAATTCATTTTTGGTGAAATGCATACCGTGTTGAAATAAAAAATTGCAGACACCATTGTGTAACTAAGTTTCGAACAACTTATTGAAAAAGTTTTTTTTTTCAAGAACTAAAAATAAGATGACATTTTCAAAGTCTTAGTTTGTCCAATGTCAAAAATAGGGAAAACATCGAAAGAATAATAGCATAGAATTTTTACTCTTCGGGGTGAATTGTTTGCCAACCACTTGCCAGAAACACTTGACAGGAAAATATTAAACGCTCTTTTTTATAAAAATTACTCTCAAATGATTTATTTTTTATTATTTTTTTTAACCATTCAACGTTTCTGAATAAAGTTTTCCCATATATAACGTAGACATAAATTTAATTGCAATTGAGTTACCTTGCAATAATATCTGTGACATCTGTTTTTCATAGACGTAAACGTGTAATACTAGAATTAAATATTTATTTTATTGAGCATTGTTCAGTGAAATATGTAGAATAAAGTATTAAAATTGAACACGGCTTCCAAAATATAATTGGCGGTGATTAAACTGATCATAACGAATAATTCATCGAAGAAGAAGAACAACTACCGGAACACACTTAAATAAGTTCTTTTAATATCCCACTTCCGAAAAAAACATTGGTAAATTTTTATGAGGTATGGGTACAATATACATGGAATATATTTTAAACGTTATCAAACAACTAATCCTGGATATTCTGTAAGGGAAAAAAATCTTTAAGAAGCAACTAGTTAAATCCACCCAAATGCTAATATTATACTTATAATACTCTTTCAGTATACAGCAATTGGCCATTAACTTTTCAATAGACAGCAATCATTCAGTTCTATTATTCCATAAATGTCAATTATTTAACTTTATTTCGAAAAATAATCTGTTTAAAAAATGCCCAAAACATGCAACGAATTTCGATTGCTCTTCTGGAAAGACTAAGCCTCAATGTAATTTATTTTGTTTTTATTAAATAAATGTCAATCATTTAGCTTTATTTCCAAAAATAGCCTTAATTTAAAAGAAAGCTCAAAGCATAAAATGATTTTCGATTGCTTTTCTTGGGTAATTATCGATCAAATATCCCTCCTGTGGATCCACATTTCCGTGCCTTTGATGGCAAATTGATTTTCAAGAACTGTTTAATTTGTTATCACAAAATAAAACTAGGGGTGTGTAACGCTACATGACTTTCAAGTACCAATCAATAAATGAATGCACATATTTAAACTTATATACTCTAGTAATTTCAATAATTTTAAAACCTCAAAACTTCAATGGCAGCTACCCTTACACATGCACAATTTTCTCGAAAACCTTATAATGATGTCCGACATGTACTGGGAACTCGTGTACCAAATTTGAAGACTATAGCTGTTTTAATTCTAGTTGTAGAGGGGTTTCAGTCAGGCAGACAAAGCAATTATCGATCAAAAATCGATCTTTTTATAAAAAAAAAATTGGAATCAGCACCCACCAAAACGTGTTGAAAACACAATATCTTCATTTCAAATTTGTAATCCCATCGTAATACTTTCATTTAAGGTATTTGAAAGTAAAAATGTTTTAAAATCTAAATCATTATACCCTTCTCTAAAGTATGAATTAAGTTTCTGAAATTTGCTATGAACTGTGTTTATTTTCTTAAAATTACATAGTACTTGACATTATATTAATATTACATTTTAAATTTGAAGTATGGAGCAATGCTTGAATATTTTAAATCAGGTGTATTATGTGTACAGGTGTATTATCCTGTTACTTAAGTCCCAAATAATGTCGTACGTATATCAAGCTAAAACAACGGACGGTTGCCATTTTGGCATATTTTTACAGTTTTAGGCATAGTTATGCATTGTTTATTTAGAAAAGATGACACACACTTTTTTTAATGTTTTTAATTACTTAATATGTTTTTTGATAAATGCTAGAATATTTTAAGTTTGAATACAGAAAAGTATAATGTAAATAATAATGGTGCAGGAAAGTAAAATAACATACAAAACCAAAAATGTTTATTTAAATACGTAAACAATTAAGTTTGAAAAGAAGTAATAACAATTAAATTAATTTAACCAAAATATTACTCAGGTTGATATTTTGACAAAATTAATTAAAATTAATGTATTGTTATTAAAGTAAACTAACATAATTTGTTTAAAGGAATTACAATTGGGTAACCTGTTTTATAATGGGATATTAATGCATTTTTAAAAGTCAACTTTAAAATGAAGAGCTGGTTAATTAGAAACTTATGAGTACTAAACAGATGAGCAATTACCCAAGAAGGTTAAAACATAGAAAAGTAATTGTGGTACAATTTCTTTGAAACTCTAAGATCAATTAGTATTGCTTTTCTTTGCGATCATTTTGTCATCAGACACTAAATTCATAACAGCCAAATAAAAAAAAAAGAAAATCTATCATCTGGTTATTTAATTATTAATTTTTGAAGTTTTAAAGTAACAACTAATTATATACAGATGGTGAAATAATTTTTTTGAAATTTATAAATTCTTAAGTGATATTTTCCCTTCAAATTTGTTTTATTTTGTTGATACTATTTTCATACATTGTGAAATAAAAATTACGTAAGATATACCAATACTTAGAACAATCCTTAGGATTTTAAAACTAATGCAATAGATTTATGAGTTCCTCTTAACTGTTGATGGTCCGTTCCCATTATTTTTGTGTGAGCTTGAATTCACAGTAATATGCTCGGTTATTGCATATAATGGTTTTATGAGTTAGATAAAATCAATAATGAAGTACTATAAAATTAACGTAAATGAAAAAAAAAACACTTTTCATAACAAAATGCTTAAAACTTTTGACTTTTAGTGCATTTAATTTGTAAAAAAATGACGGACCTATTTACTGTAACTGAACAGCTGTATCGCAGAAATTAATTGCTTAACCAATCAATAGATAAATAAAGTTATATTTCTGTTACTTTCCTATATTCAAGAGTGTCGTTATTTTCCTTTACTTAGTTAAAAAGCACAGAACATTGCTCCTCCATTTTTATTAAACGCCTTTTTATTACAAATTTTTAAAATTGATATTTTATTAACTTTTATTATCTTAAGTTAATACCTATAACACTGTGGTTTAACAATAACATACCTAAAAATATACGATTGCATACGCTAGGGTAAATCTCTAATACTAATGCCTATATCTGCTGTGTATCAACACTTACTGTGAAATTAAGCTTCAGTACTACATAAACACATCTTACAGATTTGCCACCACTATCCTTGGCCGAAAAGGAATTAATCCCCCTATAAAGGTTCCGTTTCATCTAAGTTAGAACCGCAATGTGATTGAGAATTCTGAAGACGCAGGAATGCGATAAAAGCGTTTGAAGTAACATACAGGAAAAAGGAAAGGATCTTTTACCTCCATAAATTGTATCAGACAACGTGATATTTTTTATTAAAATAATATCACATTCAATCGCATGAAGACCATGCAAGAAAATGTTTTCGTGTTTCTGTGTTATACTTTGAATCAAAGAGTGAAAATTCTTATTTTCAAATATTTAAAATACAGTTCTTTAAAATGCTAATTCAGTCAGTTTCCCTAGCACAGAATGGAACCCATAAATAGTATCATACAACGTGATATTTTTATTAAAATGTGTTTGTGTCTTCGGTGTTTTACTTTTTTTAAAAAATAGTGGTAATTCTTGTTTTCAATAATGGCAAATATAGTTCTTTAGAATGCTCATTCAGTTATTTGAGGTTTTATTTTGTTATTGCAGACCCAGTGACTGAGTGGTATCTCTTTGCACTTTAGTGAGGTACAAATCCGAGTTTCGTATCGTAGTTTGGGCAAGGTAAATTGGGAAAAACTACATAAGAAACACCATATTACATTTTAAAAATAGTTCAAAGGTAAAATTTTGATTTTTTTCCTTTCGATTATTTTTTGACAGAAAAACGTAAATATCTCAAAAAGTAGAGGTGATTTGTGAAAATCACCTCTACTTTTTGATGAACTAAATTTGTGAAAATCACCTCTATTTTTTTATCGTGATTGTGATTTTTTTTATTGTGATTGTGATTTTTGAAAATGTGAGGCCTATTTTGAATCTGCAACTCAAATGAAAACAACACTGAATTTAACTCTAAATCCTAATCACCAAAACAGCTTTTGGCCTGTGTTAATAATTTAAACAAATCTAAACTTTAACTAACAAACTGCTATTAATTAGAGCTTCATTCTGGAACAAATTATGAAGTATTGTATGTCAAACTTTATATTATGCACTTTAAAACTTTGGTGTAACGTTACTCGTTAAAACTGGCAGCATCAAATGCCGTCATGTGAGTCGTTTAAAATTTATTTTCATTGTTCTTTCTTGATACTCTTTGTGTCGAAATAGCTTAGTTAGGAGAGCATTAAACTGAAGGTCTAAAGTTCCCTGGTTTGGTTGTGGATTTCAGCAGTTATTTATCGGTGCTGTGTAGTAAAAGGCGGTACCTGCGGAAGGTACCAGGTTTGGGTCCGGGCATCGCCAAAAATAACTGCTGACCTATAAAAGACAGTCAAAAAAATGTCCGACGAATAATACACCGTGTATAGTGAGTGCACGTTAAACATGTTCCAAAGTCCGAATTCTGCGTACGGTGTCACCCTTAACGGTTGCGTTGGGTGACAACTTAGGTGTCGGTTCGTCGCCTGACTGTGGTTCTAAATTGCGACTCCCGCTGCCAAAAGTGTTCGTGTAGCTCTTGTATAACGATAATTCTATCAAACTAACTTTCTCGGTACTTATTGTAGTGAGTACTACCGCTTGTCAAGGGATTCAATTCTCACCCCGAAAAGTAGACTGTTGCTTTACTCGACAATTTCAAGTAAATTATATGTAGCACGCATTCATATTTCTGCTGTTAAACTCAGATATTACGTTAAAATTAAACATATCTTTTTTCTGTTAATACAACTGTATTAGTTCATTAAACAACATATTGTTCATAAAATATATGTGTAAAATATACGGAACTCTTCTAGCACACAAACTAACAGTTTGTGTTCGTAAAGGAAAAATATTTCTTTACAGTATATTAAAAAAAACGTGTTGCAAGCTTTGTTTTTACTGTTAATATTATTAACTAATTGGTTAATTTAGTATTCTTTTTGAAAATCCAAAAATACTGAATATATATCATGATTAAAATCTCGTTTTGTTGACAGGAAACATTTACAAAATTGAAAAATCAATACTTCTGCGATTATCTTGTGGATAGATATGCAAATTAGTTTAACCATCATAATATAGTTTTGCTCCATAACTATTTTTCAAGGGCCATTTGTTAACTATTTACAAAAAATTTTCAAGTAACAAAAAAAAAATTCTTCACGATTACATGTTACTTGCTTGTTATACATTTAAACAAGAAATAAAACACATTACTACTAAAGCGAGATCTCATTATCATCCTTTCGTGTGTTTAAGCTGACCTGATAAATTTAATATTTTCCCGACTCAAAAAAGGGATTTTTCATAATCTTAATTTCACTCAATATCTGAATTTTAAATAAAATCTATATCTATATAACAAGAACATAAATGGTTTTATTTTTGAACTAAAAGTAGTTAAAGGTTGTAATAGATTAAGATAAAAACAAAAATATTGTAATGCTTTGAAAAACATAACAAAATCAAGTTTTTAAAAACTATAATAGCATAATAAATAATTCGAGAAATTCAAGAAATAAAAGTCATCCTTATATTTACATGCTATACATAGCTTAATCCTTAAGAATTTTACTTTACCAATTAATAAATAAATGCCACACATTTAGGAGTCTTGTCAACAATTACTTAAGTAAGAGCCTTGGCATGCGATTGAACCTTCTAAGCAAAGTATTTTCATTAAGGTAATTAGACAAATTCTTATGCTAACACATTTCAATTAAGGAATATCGATGTGAAAACTTTCTTAGAACATTGGTTGAATACCATTAAATGCGTATTATTTGCCTATTGTAAATTAGGCTATAAATAATGATAGATAAAAAACACAAAATTTTGAATTAATTTTAACCTCGGAAATGTTGTATCATAAACCCTCATTTATTATGGTGACATAGTAATTAATATTTTAAACAATTCTTTGGGTCGTATTACGAGGTTTCGAATTATAGAACTTACAAGATTTTGTTCTACTAAAACTCAACTTATTCATGGTCAAAAGGAATAGGTTAAATCAAGTTTATTTTTTGTGTGTTTCTGTTAATATTTTGTAAGGCTTTTTTTGTTCATTATAAATAATTCGATCAGAAGGTTGCGTGTTCGCATCACGTCCGGGTCACCAGCTTTGCTGAATAAGGCGGCCTGCTACTTATCCGCAAATGTTCTGTGGTTTTAAAAGAATAACTCGACTAAGCATTAAACGCAACACAACTTTAATAATCAACAAAACATAACAAATAAAAGGTAGCTACTCGTAAACTAAATCATATCAAGTTAAATCAAGAGAGAGAGTTTGCAAACATAGTCACGGTTATTATATACAGAAAGTGTCAATTACAGGTACAGTGTGAAGTACAAGGATTTGCATATGTATCAACCAGATCCGCCACAAAGTAAACTTAAATAGAAAAAAGAAAGAAGGTAGTTTTCCACGTTTTTTTTCATTTTGATTATGTATTTTCTACTTTTATTTATTTTGAAGAAACAATACATCATTGCCTTCTTCACGCGTCATTATATCCTAATTTGCATTACTACTTTTCCAAAAAGTAAATATATTTTTTGACAGCAAGTGATTGGCAGCAAAATTTTCCAACTATTGTTATAAAGATATAACCGACTTAAAAAACATTTTATTATTTTATGTACATTTTATTGTTAACTAAAATAGCCCAAAAGAGTATACCCAAAATATAAGTATATAATTGTAAAAATAACAGTTTATTATACCCAAACTTTATTTTAACCAATTTCAATAATGATCATTTTCAACTAGATCACTTCACAAAAGAAAATTGTGTAACTGTAGTTTGGTGCTCATTCCTATAAGTCGTCAAAAGTATTGGTAAAGATTTGAAAAAAAATCGGAGTTATCACACGATTGCTTACCCTCTTTTTAGCAAGTCTATTTTACTTTAATAGTAAATTGACGAGAAGAGGTGTAAATTATTTTAATTACAAATACATAGTTAAGCAGAGAGAAACAAGTAGGTTTGTAACAGAATCTGTCACTTAACCCGCTTCCACACAACAATTGTGTTAAACAGGTAAAAAGTCTCCAAACACAGCATTAATTCTATATTATACATTTACATGCTAAATTTGGCTAGTTTCATTTATTTTATTTCGAAAATTCAATAATTATTACTTATCGTTTGTAAAAAATAATTTATATTTCAAAGAATAAATATGTAATATTCCTCGCTTTTAAATAGAATGAAAATATTTCATATCCACATACGAAGAATCTCGTAGTGAAATATATTTGACGTCATTTCAAACTGATCGATGTCGCAAAAATAAATTTATTTTAATTTATTGTCTAAAACAATTAGGTTTCTCGAGCGATTGTTGCGAATGGCAATAGTGATTTAATTCTAATAACAAACAGGACCTATAGCTATTTGTAATTCAAGCTTTTAAACGCCAAAATTAACTATTTTCATTAATCTTCTTTCTCAGATTTAATAACTAGACTTTATCGTTTGCAAAATTTGTTTGAAGTTCGAAGAATAATGATGTAATCTTTTTAAATAAATATCTTTGTGTCGCCACAATTTTCCATTTACATTTCTTTCGAAAATTCACTTATTTATAGTTTGTTAAATTAATTTACCGTTCAAAAATATATAATTAGTACAATTGATGCCTTAAAAATAAAAGCGAATCTTTGCACATTTTTTTATGCCAAGTTAGAATTATCTATGCATCTTTCATCATACATATATGATGAACCATCAAAAGAACTTTATTGTGTTATTACAACAATCCAAACTGAATTATATCACATAAATAAATATTCTTTCAATTTTTTTTATTTTAAATAAAGTTTCTCGTACGTTTAACGAAATGGCAACAGTGAAAATATTGAATAAAAATGGAATTTGCATGTTATTTCAATGTAGATTAAATTTTTAGTTATTTAAATTTTAAATAAACTTCTAATTTAAATTTTTTAATGAAATATTGAATGTAGCCTAATCTGATATTTTGCTTCAAAATGACGTATCCCACTTGTCTGTGGGACTTGTTGTACTTTTTGTGAAAGTGGGTGACGGACGGACAAACAGACGGACTGAACGATTATAAAACCTTCCACTTTTTACGTTATAAACGTAGTGTGGAAGCTAAAACCACCGTTTTGTATGATAAAACTGTAAGAAGTAGATTTAATTTAGGTTTGAATGTAAGCGAGAAAAGTTACTCAACGTTGAAAAAATCACAAAAACAGGTCTAACGACCATATTATAGCCCCAACTGAACAAACATTCTTTTGGGTGGCATATGATGTGTTGCTTCAAAAACCAAGCAGCCAAAGAGCGTCCCGTAACGGCTCATTTCCATTATATGCCCTGGTGGGAAAACTTACCATGGGAAAACTAGCCCAGATCTCCCCTATATTACTTTAGTTGTAAATAAAAAGAGCACCTGAACCAACTTCACCAAAAAGAACTCTTTGAATAATATTTAATTTTTTTGTGTGTCTAGTTTCTACTGTGATTTTTATGGGCGCGCTGGACCGCGGGTCTCCAAACTCAAATGCTTCAGTGTTAATCCAATGGCGAAAAAACTATTGTCTCTACCACATTTCTCCGGCTGTATTGAATATTTTTACAAACGGTTTTTTTTTAAATAATAAATGTAGATAACTTGCAGGTCTCTACCTTCCCACTTTTTTTTTAAATTGCTTCGAATATTTTGTGTAAAATTATTTATTGAAAATTTAAAAAAATATTCGAACCAATTTCAAAAAGTGGGAAGGTAGGGACCTGTAAGTCAGCTACATTTGAAGAGCTTAGTGGAAGAACATGCTAAGTGACAGTTTTGAAAAAATTGAGATTTTTGTGTCAATGAACATATTACCAACTTCTTTAACGATAACAAGTTTCCCCTTTTTCATAAAATTTAAATATAGTATATTTTTTACGCTTTACAAGTTCCGTTCTCAACAGTCCTGAGTGCAAACGAAAGACTTTGAAGCTCATTTTTTCGTTTTCACTTTTTTGTCACTTAGCACGTTCTTCCACTAAGTTATTCATTTATCACATAAAAATATCCGCTTGTAAAAATATTCAATACAGCCGGAGAAATGTGGCAGAGAAAATATTTTTTTCGCCATTGGATTAACACTGGTGCACTTTGCTTTGGAGACCCCCGGTCCAGTGCGCCCATTCCCCCTTAAAGTCCTCCCCTGCAATTCGAAGTGAAAAATGTAAGGTTTCACGTTGAGATGTTTTAATAGTTGTCTTAGTAAAACGTTTAATATCACAAGGCTAAGAAATATATTAAAAACCTTATTAAATTTGAAAAATCTTGACATTTATAAACACTAGCGTGTTATTAAATCTTAGCCGACTTTTTCCAAAGTATATGTCATACTTTGTCCGTCTGTCGATCTATCCATACTATAAAAACTTTTGCAATTATTAAGGGTACAGAAAAGTAGGCTATTCAAATTCTTCAGAACTTTTTTGTTATTCAGTAAATTACGTGTGACATTAATGGCATAGAATAAAACTACATTAAAAGAAATCCTATTATTCTAGGAAACCCCAAATTGTTATTGAACGAAACAATTCTTGTGCAGATAATTTACTGTGAAATCAATGCATGGATACTTCCTAAGAAGGTTAAGTGAAATGAAGCGTTATAGAAAAGACGGAAGTTAATCGTGATAGTTTGGGATAAGGAGAGAATTAGTTGAGAATAGACCAGGGTCAAATATTAGAAGCCCCCAAATTTTCAGTTTCCTTAATGAAGAATGTTGTAAATTTCCACATTTTTAAATGTGGAAATTTACAACATTCTTTATTAAGGAAACTGAAAATTAAATTTTAAATTTTAATGAATTTTTAAATTTTTGAGGCTTCACTTTGTTTTTAGCTTGACTCCACAATTTTAAATTATTAATTTTTTAAATTTTTGAGGCCTCACTTTTGTTTTTAGCTTGACTTTGACTTATAAAATGGCCAGATATTAAGAGCCAAATATTAGGAGCCCCCAAATTTTCAGTTTCCTTATTGAAGAGTGTGGTAAAACTCCACAATTTTAAATTAGTAAATTTTTAAATTTTTGAGGCTTCACTTTGTGTTTAGCTTGACTTTGACTTAGACATTGACCGAATATGATTAATCGGATTGATGTTGTAAGGAAACTGATAAAATGATATGAAAATATACCGGCGAACTGGTACCATCATTTTGGACGATCATTTACAAAAATTTTCGTAAAGGGACCTCCAATTTATAAAAAAAAATCTTAATTCAGGAACATTATTAAAACTTCTTAAATTAGGAACAGAAAGACTAAAAAGACACAAAATGTCCTCCATGCTGTTTCAAGAGGCAAATAAAAATAGATCCACAACACCCAACTGTACACTGCAAAAATTTGGTGTAAAGTTATTCCACAAAATTTGTGGGAGTTTAGCTCTAAGGAAAGTTCTATTGAAATAGTAGCCACCATTGTTTTTTAATGAAAAAATAAGAAATTTGAAAAGTTTTTCACTGCTCTGATTCACCAATGCTTATTTTAAACAACCTAAAACATATTTTTGTTTGAATGTTTCTTAAACGACACACCATATTTTTGTTTAAATGTTTCTTAAACGACACACCATATTTTTGTTTGAATGTTTCTTAAACGACACACCATATTTTTGTTTGAATGTTTCTTAAACGACACACCATATTTTTTTTAATGTTTCTTAAACGGCACACCATATTTTTGTTTGAATGTTTCTTGAACGACACACTATATTTATGGAGTGACATTGGGCCGCGAAATATGAGTGAATTTCTTTTTTTGAACATTACTGCATAAAACTGGAGGCAGTTAGCTTACCAACAGTTTTATAGAAAATTTTTACATAATACATTCTTACAATGTATGTATGACAGTCAACATCGCACATTGATAATCAGAAATAATCCTTGATAATTGTAATTAAATTCTAAATTGAGGCGAATAAGTCAATTATAGCGATGGTGAATTTCATTGAAAATTGAAGATTCATACATATTTTGTAACATTAAATACATTTTAATTCATAAATTTTTAATTTGAAATGAGTTTAGTGGCACAAAATATCAAACTGAAATGTTATCCACATATTATTCTAACTATGTGTAAAAATAATCCCGTCAATTCACAAAACGAGATTTTTTATTGAATAAATAAATGTGAACTATTCGCACATATTCGGATTTTTAATGCAGAAAAAAAAGTTTCATTTAATTAATCCATAGGATTATTCCTACTTTTCAAAAGAACATTCACTCTTACGGAAATTCCTCTTACATTTAACGGTTTAAAACCGTTTCTCTTACTTACCGTTTCGCTTGGTCTTGAACTATTTTAACAAACTTGTTTACAGTTTCAAACCGTTTCCTCCAAAACTCGTTCTTAATGACGTCACTTTGGGGAGTGATAAGTGTCAAAAAGATTACATTTGTTGAGATTTGATAGCCGAGTTGGTATGACGGTTCACTTGTAGCTTAATTTAAACATAAATTATCAGCATTTTTTCGGGTTTTTTTGGCAACTTTGCGGCCATGTGTTTTTCCAGTGTTTTTAAAGGGCTAAAACTATGCATCAACTTTCCAAGAGTTAGCCCCTGTTTTTTCCGTTTTTATGACCAGTTTTTCTTACAAAAACCTTAAATTTTAAAATGTATAAATAATACATTTTTATCCATAATGCACTTTTTCATTTGGAAATGATTTAAAGAACATTTTTTCAAAAATAAATCTTCCAGTGTTCTCAAAGGGCTGAACCTATGTATTATTACGTTGTTTCAATAATGGTAATTTTACAAAGTAGAACTTAAATAATACTTACGTCCGAACAAGTTTCCCAGTAGAGTGACCGGCAAACAAAACATCAGGACCAACAAATCCGCAATCGCAAGATTGGCCATGAACTTATAATACACCGAATGCAAAGTCCTATCCCTAACCACGATCATGAAAGCACAAACATTCCCTACAGTACCCACTGTCAGTACAATACCATATGCGATACAGTAGATAGTCGACAACAACAAAGAGTACCTCAAGAAACATCCAACGGATAAAGTACACTGTACAGTATTGTTGTCAGTCGAAATGTTTCCGTAACCATCCACAGACGGTCCGACTATGGGCCACTGTACTGAACGCAATTCCGCTGGATCGTAGTCGGTCATAATTTGGGAATTTAATGACGAAAAAACGTGGTGTGTGTTTTGCGTTTTTCCCAGGACGTTTTTGGTGTTGCGTTGAGTGCTGTTTTGGGATAAGGAGTGAGATGTTTTCCCGAGGTTCCGGAATTGGAGAAAAGGATTCGGGAAGAGCGACATCTGGTGGTAAGGGAGTTTTTAGGAGCGGGAGGCAACAAGTTGGGACAATTGAAAGTTTTGTTGTTTAGAGTATCTTGTTTATAAAACTTGTCAGTTCCAGAAGATACGCTTTAAATTCTTGAGAAAATTGATATTTTAATAAGCCAGATACAGTTACAAAGTATATAATTATTGATAAGGTTAATATTGGTCAAATATAAAATATACTACTCCATAAACGTAGAAATATTTTTTTCAAAAAAAAATTAGATCGATAAACAAAAAGAGCTCACCAAGAAAAATATTGTTCAATCCAAAAACTTTCTTAGATAATATCTATTTAAAACTTTGGCTATTTTAAAGTGAGTATATAAATATTATTAATAAATAATTATTATTTAAATAGGTTTTATCTATTTAAAAATTACATAAAAGTACAAATGAGTAAACAAGTAACTTTGGATATTAAAATGAGCAATTTGTACACAATTTTGCAATACTTTTCATCATTTAAGATTATTTTCCTTTATTAATAATTTTATTGGTATCCATAATAATAAAAATGAAGTTTTGTGTGTGTTTGTGTGTATGTATGTCTCTTATAGACTCATAAACTAGACATTTGTTTGACTCTTAACTTGGCACAAATGCGTAGTTCATACTTAGATTATGATTTTTTTAACCTTTAGGTTTCAAAATGTTCTATTTTTAGAGAAAATTCGAATTTTCTAAAAAAAACTTTTGGCTAAAATGCGATTATTTTTTTTATTTTCCTGATGCTATCTGCTGAAAAAATTAAATAAAACTTTTAACGAAAATATTTAAAATTGAAACTGTTTATTTTATTCCGTTGCCATTACCTTTAGAAACTAAATCTATTATTTGAAAAATAATTGACATGTTTCAAGTGACGTAATTCCGTCCAGTCTCCATTCCAGGATTTTATTGTATTTTTGGTGATGATTTCTTCATTGATGGTTCTGTTGATTGCAAATATGCATATTTAAGCTATTTCCGTGAATTATAACTATGATGGTTGTTTAAGGCCATCGTACTAGAGCTACATGTTAGAGTTTTTTGTTTTCATTTTTTCGCCAAATACGTTGCCAAACTCGCCAAATTCTTACCTAAACGCGCCACATGATATTTTTTTAAAATTTATATAAGCTGGTTTATTGTTCGAAAGTTCTAAGTTTCATAAACTTCCATCAATATTTTTTTTTCACGTCAAATGGAAATTTTTCAGAGTATTCACCCTTACGATGATGTTTATTATTCGTCAAGAATACGATACATTGTACAACTGTGAGGGTTTATTAATTCAGTAAGAGACTTAATTTTCTTGGTTTCAACGGTTTCAATGAGCCACAAAAGTATCTAATAAAAAAAGTGTTTCAGAAGTAAGCTGATACAGCTAGAGCCTATTATTAAGTTAGTGATTGAAACTCTACCCCTTACCCAACAACGATGAACTGCATAAAAATTCTTTATTCTTTTCTTCAAATACAATACAGTTTTCTTTCCAAATGTATATTTTCTTCAAACTCCGATATAACAGAATTATTTTCTCACATAAATTGTAGCCAGAAAAACGGTTTTCATGCGTATGTAACTACGAATAAATTGATATTACTGTTAAAATAAACGTTTTTCACCGCTTTTAAGCAAAAGTGTGTGATTCTATTACATTGCAAGAAGATATTCCAAAAATTCTCAATCTGTGGGAAAAAGTCCGACAGTTTGTGACTACAATGTAAAAATGGCCGAGTGGTTTGGACCATTACGCAGGCAGTCTGCGCGCTGCAACGGGTGCGGGTTCGATTCCCGCCTTCGCCCTGGGTGTACTTCCTTTCTCTGTGACAGAAAAAAAATCTTTCTGCGTCTGTCTTACTTGACGAAGGCTTATAAGCGGGTCTCTGATCAAGCACAAAAGCCGGAATATATATGTACCCTACCCTACCCTACATTGTAAAAATGTGTTGTATAACTATAGACCATAAGACTTTCTGCCTTTTTTTTTATGAAACTCTGCACAAATAAGAAGTTCCCTTCTCTAGGAACCTTATAAAACTGAAAGTTTAAGGGATGTTAGGATTTTTAAAATCGCATTTTTTTGTTGAAAATTTACTTATATTGAATCACGCTTATGTCTGCTTAATTTAAGGTATCATTCGTGTCAAATTATATCTAGCGTTTGAAATATTGATAAAAATGTTATGGTATTTTAATGATATATGGACCAGTACTCGATTTCTATAATTGCTTATTTCTCAATTATATGTTTTTGGAAATTGGGCTCATTGACAAATTCTTTTTTATTCAACCAAATGGCTTTAAAGTAGTTTACAGATGTAAATCACACCTATGTGAATAATAGCGACTAAAAATTACGATGATGTGTATGGTTTTTCTTAAATTTAAATTTTATTTTTAAAAAATCGCATACTTCTAAATTTTATTTTTGTGCCTCACAAAAATATAATTATTTTATTATTAAAACCTATTTTGTAGTATATTATGTTTCTATAACATTAATGGTTTTATTTTAGTTCGATTTAATTTTATATGAAGTTTGCGCAAAATATTACCATGTGTATAACAAAAAGTTAATTTTATAAATTCAGAACACGATTTTCAGAGATCGAATTTTAGTTTAAAAACTCTATCCCCGTACTTTAAGTTTTATACACTGAATAAAATACATATGTCTCCAATGCCAATATTTACTATATTAAAATACATTTTTATATTATTTTTATTCCTTTATGCCTAAATAATTGGATAGGGTATAAATAATTAGATACAAGACAATATTTCAGTATTTTATATCCATAAAAAGTCTTATTTCTTAAATAAAATTGCCGTAGCTTTTTTATTAAAAATAGATTGGAGACGAACCTATTTTTTAACTTTGAAAAATGAACTCAATAATCCAACAATTGTTAGTTATTTTCAAGACCCTATTCTTCTTTTTTGATTGTCTTTACTTATTTTTTTTACTTATATTTAAGTAAATAGTTTTCCATAAAAATTTTTGTTGAAAAAGAAAGTGAATGACATTTAAAGAGAAAATAAGTACCCTTTTTTAGCCTTGGAAAAGGATTTTCGTGTATTTTTGATTTGTTTAACTTTTATAAAACTGTCTAAGTTTTAATATTTGATTTTCATGGAAGTTTGCATCACAATTGTTTTTTGTTCTTTCATTAATTAGTATTCTTTTTTTAGATAAGAGCTTACAATATTCATTTTTATACTAGTTTTTTTAAAAACTAATGAAACACGCGAGTCATGACAATGGTAAGACTATTACCATGGGTCAGGTTTTTTATTGAATTATTAATGAAAATTATATCTTTATAATATCTTTAATAAAACTATGATGCATTGTGTTATTTTAATATGTTTCTTGAAAATATGAAATATTTAATGTAAATGTTTACTAATTTTAAAGAAGTTTTTTTTTAATTACATTTCGTTAAATAACGGAACGAATGGCCAAACAATTTACACAAGATACAATACACACAACAATTTAAACAAGTGGTTATTTTTTTACTAACGTTTATTTTATCATAAAAAAATCAAAAATACATTTTTGTAATTTAAAAAAGATGGACGTACGCATTAATTAATGATTAAAAAACAGAAATGATCTTTATAATTTAACTTATTATTGGTACTAATTTTAGGTGCTTTAATTTATTATATATAGGTATAAGAAATAAAAAAAAATTGCGAATATTTTTTTTTCTATTAAATCACATCTAAGCACTGAATATTTGTATTTATTTTCAATGGCATTTTAAAAAATGAAATATACATAACTTTTAAATAAGAGAGCTTGTTCAAACCATTTTCTTACTTACGGATTTAAACTGAAAAAAGATTTTAACAAATATTCGCAGAGTTTGCCAGAAACAAATTTTTTAAAACATCTTTATTTTAAACATTTAAAAGCAAACAATTTTCCACGTTTCAAGTTTTGTCTTCATAGATTTTGAGAAATTAGTAATCACTTTTTAATATCTTATCTAACATAAGTATAACTAAAATCCAATTTTCATTTTTAATTTAACATATCGGATAAATTTTAATTTCCCTTATTTTTCTCCCTAATTTCATCCTGCCTTCTCTTTACTCCAAAATCTATTCAATAAAAAAAAAATTCCATCATTCAAACCAACAACCCCCAGCAAAAAATTCAATTTTTCCGCTCCAAACTCAAATCACAAAAATTTAATCAACTAATCTGAAGACCTCCCAGCGTAATTCGACCTTGCTTCAATCTTCAACTCAGGAATAAAATATTCCTTTGATGTCCATCCGTCAGTCTGTGCGTTCTGAACTTCCGACCAGACGACTGGGCCCTGCGGACAGACCCCGACCTTGGTCATCAGTGACCGATCGAAAGGTCGTGACACCCGATCGTTACGATTTCAAAGAAAAACACGACGCGTGTGACATTGAGTAAATAAGGAATAAACGAAACGTTAAACCTAGAAAATGGGCTCAAGTCCATTGGGAGATTTCCTTACAAGTTTCATTTTAACTAAAATATTGAAAGGAAGAAGCGTATTGGGAAATTCCTAAATGACTTGAGCCCTTTTTGCATTTAGGGATTCAATTGACATGACGGGAAGTTTAATATTGATTTTTATACTTCTTAGTGTTATTGATGTGGATATGATTTTTATTAAGAGACGGTAATCAATTTTTTTGTGTTACTTAAAACTTAAATGACCATAATGATAGGGGGTCTGACACCTTTCAAATTTTTTTATTAAAATATTTTATCTCGTATTATCACTAGTTTTTATAATTTGAGTAACGCATCTAAAATAGTATTTTTTTTTATTTCCGATAATTATTAGAATCTGAAGGCAAAATATTTTTTTTGACCTAGTAATTTATTTATTACATTTATTTATTATTATTAGTTTAAAACACACTACATATAACAATAACCTTTTACAGTGTTGCATGACACATATAACAGATCAAAAGCAAAGAGACAGAACAAAGTTATTAAAGGTTGATAAAATGTTGAGGACATTTAGTTTTAAAAACATTAAAAAACATGGAAAAGGGAGCAATGGCATGATACTTGTTAAACAGTTTATAAAATATGCATAAACAAATTTTAAATATTAAAAAAAAGTTACAAAATAAACTAAAAATGTATAATTAAAAAATAAAATAATGTTAATTTTTTACTCTAATTAAATCTGACAAAAAAGTTAACAACGAAGAGATCTATTAGGTACAGAAAATATTCCAAACAGTTCACAAAATCAGGGCAATCAATTAAAATATTTTATATTTAGAAAAAAGAATACATCGAATTATTTGGATTATGGAGTCATTTTCCTCAACATATATTGCCAATAATATAAGAAAACAGAGATAATTTTCTGCTATGTCAATAATGTAGTTTACATTTTCAATTCTTTCAAATTAAATGAAAGGAAAGTAAAAAAAAAAAAAATAGCACGGCGATAAGAGATTTTAGTGAAATTTATGTAGTTTATTTAGATTTTTTCCTTTAATTCATTTGTATAGTTTACGAATTGTATTAAGTTAGAAAAATAAACTAATTGAGAAATATTTGTAAATTGAAAGGCTGGAGAAATAATCTTGTTAATCACCATAGATCTTAAGCAGCCTAGTAATAAGCTAGGGGGGAAACCAGGGATACTTTTCCAATAAGAATACCTAGCCCAAGACCTTTGTCTTAAAGGTAAAATAAGTTTTGAAAGTCAGAAATTATATACTTTCTTTGAGCAAGCCAATTACAAGGTGAAAACCACAATCAAAACATTGTACACTTTTTTTGAAATATTTGACAAAATACATTTTCATGCACCAACAGTAATTTTATTTTTGTTCTGTAAACGCTGACGCTGTTTTTTTGTGTTTAAAGTTGATACTTTCTTAATTGGCACTTTTTTGTAAACGTTTTTAATAACAATATCAAAATCGCAATAGCACCGTTCTGCAGTAAAATCGTCTGAAGTTTTTCCTTTCCATTATGTTTGATTAACGAAAAATATAATACAGTCCCTGGACAAATTATTAGACGCACTGCAAGATTTCATGTATCAATCAATGATGAACAAAATACCTTTAGAAGGACATTTGTGTTCCTAAACTTAAGCTATTGAACAGAAAATACTATCTGCAAAACTTAATACATATATCGTCATCGTTTTTAATGATATGGCATTCTTTGGGTTTTTTTTTATCATTACTAAAAAAAATACAGTGCGTCTAATAATTTGTCCACGGACTGTATTTGCTAACTGCATCCTATCTATTTAACATATCAATTAAAGATTTGCCTTTATTAACTAGATCGTCAAATTTCAAATATTGTCGTTTTTTTAACTCAAACTACTAGCAACTAGACAGTAGGGGATCGAAGAGAAGGGCTAGGGTTTTTTTTTAACAAAAAAGAGAAATCTTGCACTAGAAAAATAAAATGTCAATGAATCCATGCATAATCGAAGGATTTTCATTAATAAAATGGATATTTAGTAGATTTAAAATAACTATAATTGTTAACTAATAAATTTTAATTAATTTCAATAGATGACTAATTAGATCCATCAAAAAGGGTTGAAATTAGGTTTTAACCCCGACCCCCCACCCTCTCCCAAAAAACAATGTCTAGATCCGCCACTGCAACCAGGCCCTTCATATCAAAAATGAACTCATGCAACTTCACCTACATATTTTGCTTAAAGTGAGTTTTTTTCATTGATGCTAATTTATATTGCTGTTTTTAACCTACCAACAAACTGTTGATGTTTATGTTACCGCATACGGAAGTAACCAGGACAATAGGTGAGAACATTAGCGACCGAAATTATGCACGCACCAACTTGACGACGAGCAAAACGAACACAAATATGCGAGTAACTCTGTTAGTTTGATATAGATGTATTTGCCATTTTAAACAAAATGAACAATTTACAATTTTTAATGAACTGAACTATTTTTCTTAAAGTATTTGGTGATAATTTGTTAAACCTATAAACTATACAAATTCTTATTCGTTCAGAAATTCATTGTAATTTTTAAGGTTTTCCCTTAAGGGTTTGAGCTAATAATTCGTTTGTACAAGGTTTACCTTTAGGATAATCTAAATATTCCCACAAGACTTTGTATCTTTGAAGTGAGGATCGTTAAATCTAAGAAATTAAAAGAAATCATTTATTTAAGTTTTAGTTCAAAGTTTGAAGCAAAAAAGCAAGTTGATAGGTAGTATTATATAATACAGCATGTCAACTTCAAACAAGGATGGTCACTGCCAAACAATTTCCACTTTTGTCTAAAATTCGGAATTTTGATTCATGACCATACATTTAAGGTGAAAATGTCATTAAATGATATTCTCAAGACATATGGTATTACCTGGGAAGAGTACTCATGGTTAGGTTCACACTGGAACTAGCATTGTATGTAAATACGGTCCTAACTAAGGCTTGATTTCACAGTCCTTGTACGCGTACGACACAGAGACCTTTTAATGTGAATATGTACATATTTTTTAATTGTTTTGTCTGTAGATCAATTCGTCAACCAACAAATCTGGCTTTAGAAAATCTGTCCGTGCAAAAAACGGATAAGGACCGTGGAATCAACCATTTACAATTCTGCCACACCAACACAGCAAAATGTAACCTCACCCGCATTCAGCTTTTGACCCACATACCCAAAGGTAAGAATAATCTGACATACATTAGTAGACTAATTGCAATCAAAACATGAAAATAAAACGTTCTGTTTCGTTCCATCTTCTCTTTGCTATGATTCAATTCAGGAAAGATAGCATGCAATTGATGAGGTTATTTTCTTTTTTCAATTCATCGATCAAGAATTCGTCCTTCGCAATTAAATGTGTGTTGCAATCATCACAACTTGAAAGGTCATAGAACTCTGTTTCCAGCGTGACGTCACACCATCTATAAGTCAAAAGAAGATTCAGGAAGCTGTTTCGGAAGTTGTCCGACCGCGGTAGGTACTTCTACTTCTACGACATGAGACCTCACGTAAGAAAACCCGCTGCTCTTTTATTGGAGACTTTTTGTTGCTCTTTTTGATATGAAGAAGAATCGAGTTTTTTTGTTCTTTAATTTTCTTTTTTGTTCGCATTTGATTGCATGTGAAAACGAAGGTTAGTTTTCAAAAAGAGCTGTTTGCTGTTGATGTTCATCAGCTATTTGGCCTTGATGAAGAATCAATATAAATAATTAAAACGTCAGATTATGTTAAAAAATCGGAAAATTTACTATTTCTTTTTTCATCATATCTGTCAAAAGTAACACTTCTTAAAAAGTATGCTAAAATTCTATTTTTTTTAACTAGAAATCATACTAAAAATAACCATATTATTAAAATACAGAAAAATGATTGGCAAAAAATAATTCTACTATATATGGACGTTTGACAGATATCATCGTTCAATATTGACCTATTGCCATATACTTAAAGTAATTTTTTTAGACAGCTATGTGTATGTCCATCACGAAGTTTTAACAATCGGCATGTTTCAGATGACTTCTAATTCCTTACAACTTCCATTCCTGCACTTCCATCGATCGATGCTCTGTTTCCATGTGACATAGATTTACTAATCGTGGCTTGAGAAAAAACATATTGTCATTCAGCATTTCTGGTGCCACTTATGAAACATGCTCATTAATAATGAGGTTTTAGGGAAAAGAGAAATTTAACGTGATTAATTTACTCATGGTAAAAGGCAAATGATTTTAAAGTGTATTTTTTAAAATTTGATTAATTTAAATAGGTTTATTTTTGAATTCAAATTAAAACATGCGTTGTCTTAGGTCCATTAGGAGATATATCAATTGGTGAAATTTTTGATTCAATCCATTGGCCTTTTATAACCAGCTATTTACCTGACAGTTTTGACTATTTACCTGACAGTTTTGACTATTTACCTGAAAAACTTAGTTTCTGCCGATACGTCCGTGCTATATGAAGCCCAGTTTCGGCTAAACAACATCTGAAAATCAACAGCACTGTCTCTTCCTCAACATCAGCTTACCTTTGACTTCCAAACCAGTGTTAAATGGTGTAAGCGGCGCTTCGGGGAAGGACTGTTGAATGTAGGAAGCCGAGTGTAGATTTACCAACTTTTTATTTCTTTTCTCGAAGACGTTTTGAATTTTCTTTTCTCATTCTCCTCGTCCCATACGCGTTTTTGTCTTGTATAATGTGTGCCGCTGGGAGAGGTGGAGCGTTCTGTTGCGGACAAAGAGGTATCTTCTTCTAGTGACCAAGCCTCGACGAACGGAGATTATCGCCCCGTTTGAATATTCATGTTAGCGGAATGTTTATGGATTGTTTGGTGAATGTGTTTTGTTTATTTGAATTGTATTAATCTGTAAAAAGTTATAGAGTTTGGATTGAGCACTGATGAGATTTACTTTAGACTTCTCCTGACCAAACTTCTATATGCCTGGAGATTTTAGCCGCGTTTGAATATTTATGTTTACGGAATATTTATGGATTCTCTGGTGAATGGTGTTTTGTTTTTTGAAATTGCATTTATCGTGAAAAGTTTTGCATTTTGGATTGAGCACTGTTGAGATTTGATGAAGACTTCTATGTGAATTTTAATATTTTGGAAATATTTAATGAATTTAATAGAAAGTATTTAAACGATTGGAGCTTATGAAATCGAATTTGTCAAGATTGTGTCAAGACTTCGTTGACTAAACTTTAATCTCGCCTGGATATTTTTACATTTTTAAAACATTCATTCTTGAGCATTACTTTTTGGTTTTATAATTGAACAGTGTCTGAAAAATTCACTGGATTAAATTGCAAAAGTTGGAACTCTTAAACCTTTTTGATGTAATCCGTGTTTTTTTTTTATCAAGTGATTTGAATAGATTATTATTTCGAAATTTCCTTTTGACTTATATAGACTCATTATAGGATTGTAAAATGACCTGGTTAATCATGTCGATGAAGATTTTGGAGCAAAATATCAATTATTTAAGAGAGTGCTTCAAATATACGAGAATGCTTGACTATTGCGAAATTGAATAGTAATTCAGAAACTATTTTTATTTAGTGAAGAATATTTGAAAATTATCAAAGTGTATAGTTGCAACTATTTGTAGATACGATAAATTATTCTAACTATACATATAATTAAAAACGGGAAATTAAAATGAATTTTAAACATTGCATTGTAAATGTTGGAATTTTATATGAAACTCTATTTGCACATAATACACCATCAATCAAATGGATATCACCATTATTTAAATATATGGAAGGTTTTTGAAAGTGAAAAAAAAATAAACAGTGATTTGAAATTATAAAAACTTCTGACAAAATGGATCTAAAGTGCTCGTCTTGGATAACATTTGGATGGAAGATAGCAGTGCTGGTAACGGTAAGTAACTAAGTATATGTAATTAAATACTTATTATTAGCTTGGAAAGTTCGCTTTAAAGCCTGATTTCGGGATTTTGTGCATTTTTATGTTTAACTTACATAATATAGTTATGTAAAAGTTAAATATTAGAAAATTTTAGTTTAATGCATATTTTTTTGAACCAATGGGTTCGTACCTTAAACAGATTAAAAAAACCCTAAATATTCCAAATTGAATTGAATTTTTTTAAAGAGAGACCACAGTCTACGAAAAAAAAGTTTAAAATAGGTTTTAAAACGTATTTAAAAGGGCGTCAGTTCACACTAATGTATGTGAGCATACTAAAAACATAAACGTTTAATGCCACTCGCACTTTAAAATACTTTACATAAAAAATTATATTTGTACAATTTACAGAATACTTTTATTTGGTCTACGCAGTTTAGCTTTTGGTGCACGTTTTTCAAACTCTAATTACTATTCCAATGTATTTTTGTGAGTTTATAAGATAACCATCAAAGTTCTATTTAGTACACCTCGTATAATAATATTTTAAAATATATAATTATTTAGTGTTTTCTTCAGCTGTAAGCTTAAATTTGGGTTTATACAAACACATTTTGCGTTCCTAAATAATTTTTTATTTTAAATTCGAGTGGCATGTAACGTTTATGATTTTTGTTTGCGCACCTATAAAATAAGCCTTTAAAATAAGTTTTAAAAAAAAATTCTTGTCGAAGTCTTAAGGTCCCCCTTAAAATTTCTCGAAATAAAACAGAACAAGAAAAAACTCTTTAAACATAACTCAAAGAAAGTTACTTCATAGTTATGTTTATATTTTGAAATAGTTTTGAATAAATCTTAGTATTCATGCATACTGTCAAATAACTTGGTGACATACATCAAGTCAAACATTTTGTTAAATAAATAATTCAAATGTATTAAAATACATATAGATCTTAATACATATCTTATTACATTAATTAGATATATTTTTATAATGTTTTACTCATTTAACTTAATTAAAAACTATTTATTGTCACTCACAATTAATAACACTAATCATTAGTATTGCAAGATCGGTCTATAAACACATTTTTAAAATAGGTTGTTGAGATACTTGACCTAATTAATGTCTCGAAATTATTTTTTAGTGAAACTTGTTAAGGTAATTATCCAAAAATATAATTCTAAGAAATGAATATTTTATTTTTAACAGCTAAATTTGAATTTATTTTTAACAGCTAAATTTGAATTTATTTTTTGTAAAATGTAAAATATTTTGAATTGGATTTGCGTTGGGTAAATGCACTATCTACCTGAGAACAATACAAAACACCTAAATTGTTCCCCAGAAAGTTTGCTTAAGCGTACGGCCATTTATTTCTTGTGACAGTGAGAATTTAAGATTTCAAAAGAGTATTTGGGGGGGGGGGGGGCTAATACGAAAGACGTACCCATTTATTTGATTTATAGTTTTGCTTGTGCGTGACTTTAGATCAAATGTAAATACATATTTAACAATCTTCTAAAAAATACCTACTATGTAGTTACCAATGACGTACAATGGAAAAATGCGCAAATTTCAGTAATAAACAATTCATTTTCTCATGGTTGTTGCAAAGATCTTTTATGTAGATTTTCTAAACTTATGTGTTAAAGTAACTTTCAAAACATTATCTGTCACATTTATAATTGTTATAAATGCTTACAAGTGTGCTTCGTATTACGGGCATTTACTGAGGTGATGCACTGGCGTTACTGGTAATATCTTAATTTTAATCGTTTCTGGCTCTCTATGTCTTGCCTCCTTTAAGAGCTTTAATACATCCAATTACGCAGCGTAATTTAGAAACGAGGTCGACACCTGAGCTGGCACCTAACTTAACTCCAAGCAACATCGTACGCTAACGCTGTCAGGACTTTGGACTCCATAGATTTAACGAGCACGTCTATCCCAGTGTATTGTATGTCCGGGGCTAATATAAAAAGTCCTATTTTATTTATTTAATTTTTTTTGCATAACAAATTATAGATCAAATTAAATAATATTACAAGGTTTTGAAAAGACGTGACCTACATGCATAGAGGCCGATGTTCTGACAACTGGACTACGGAGCCCCTTGTATTTCGGGGATTTACTGAGATAGTGCACTGGCGGTACTGGTTAAGTGTTCGCTAAAAAATTGCCAGCTATAACTACTAAATATTAGTTGAAATATTTTTGCCTGTGATTTTATTATTCACGTACTAAGGCAACACATATTCGTATTGATGGAATAGGTAGCTTGGTACATATATTTAACGTTTTTATTGTGGTTGATTAGAGACCCGCTTATAAACCTTCGTCAAGTAAGACAGACACAGACAGAATTTTTACTGACACTGAGAGAGAAAGTACACCCAGGGCGTGGCGGAATCGAACCCGCACCCGGTACAATGCTCAGACTGTTAGCGTAATGGGATGCGATCAAACCCACTAAGCCACCCGGGCCCCATTGATGGAGTAAAGTGTGATTATGAGTTTGGTATGGTTGAAATAACATTTTGCTGAGTTTTTCCAAGGGCTTTTGACAGCTGGAATTTCATTCATCTGTTTTACTACTAAATTACACTAAAATATTATTTAGCATTTGAAACAATGCACAAAACACTAATATTTTTTTTATTTTTATAAAACGACGGTTAAAATTTGAATGAAGCCCATTGCCAAAAGATCTTGGGTACTTCTAACCGAGATGTGACTTCAAAGAAACCAAAATGAAAAGAACGCATCCCTTTTTTTTTAAGTGTTGCTCTAGTAAGAGTAATCCAATTGCAACCAAAAGACATCCCAACAAGTTGGCAACTTTTTTGGCGATCTCTTAACCAATATCGTCAACGTACCTCTTCAACATAAAAATGCTCAAATTGTATTTATTCAGTGATATTTTGTAATTACTTTACAAAAGCATAGTTAAAGTTTAAAAATATATGTCAAATATGTGTAAGCTTATAAGATAGTCTTATCATATTACCAAAGCAAACAAAAGAATTTCCTTTCGAGTTAAATTCGCATTCTCAATTTGAATAATTGCATGTTAAACTTATTTCCATTTTTTGGGTAGAATAATTTTTGTATATCTTATTTCAAAAGTTTGGATGATAGGATTCTCTTTACCTGAACTTGATGCAAAATATATTTTTATTTTCTCTATCTTGAGTTATTTCGAGACATAAGACTTAGGTTTTCTTTCATCTAAATCTCCTTTAGTTATTGTTAAAATACTTTTTATATTTTAAAGTTAGTTACACATTAAAGGATTTGTTTCGTGTAAGAAAAAGCATACTTATATTTGGGAAGCTTAAAATAGCTAAAAATTATTTGACCTTTGGAGTTCTTAACAAAAATCTTTTATTTAAACATTTAATAAATTTTCTATCTGTTTCTCTAATGTAAACGCGTACAAGAAAAAAATATATCTATTAATATTTTTGTGCAAACTCTATCTTTATATGCAAATTGCTTCATATTTATTTCTTAAAACTTGTTTAACTAAAATATCTTATCGTTTATAAAAGATTTCATTTTAAAACAAGGAGTTATTTGCAGACTGTTATTTGGATTATTTCGAAATACCAGCACACAATATAAAAAGCCGATAAATTATTATCTTTAATTTTCTGATTTTTAATGGAAAAAGTTGTGTAAATAATAGCTACGGTATTTACAATGGTTATAGAAACTGTTATACGGTCTGTTATGCAGTTACAGGTACTGTTAATTTTATTTAATTGTAGAACTAAGACATCTATCATCTGTATTCAGATCAATATTATTTTTCCATTGTTGATAAAATGATGTTCAATAACCTTTTAATACATAATGTATGAAAAAGATAACTTAGTAAATGACAAAGCCAGCACTCCTCATTTTTCAAGTACTTGGACCAAAATTATTTGAATTTCTTGGTTTTGGTTGACTATTTTGTAATTGTTTTTAATTTTTTTTCTTTTTGGAAACATTGGTTAGGTTATACGATTTCTGGCTGTCTATTTCTTGCCCCCATAGAGCTTTAACTTACGCCTCGTATTTTCGAACTATGGTCAAGTGACGAGGTCAACATCTGAGCGAGCACCCAAAAACAACATTGGTTTTAAAGTTTGTAATTTAATCGTTCCCGGCTGTATATATCTAGCCTCCTGGTTTTTAAATAGGTTTTGATTTTATTGTTGTTGTTGTTGTTGTCGTGTCCATGTTGTGTGCAAAAACTAGATGGATCCGAAGCTGTCGTAGACAGCTTTCGCTATTTCTTCTGCATCTTCGGAGAGAATTAAAATTTCTGGGTCTTCAAAGCCAATCCTGAAGAGCCTGGCTTGAATTGCTGGGCAGCCAAAGATATGCTGCGGGGACAGTTGGACACCAGGACAGTTTGGGCAGTGTGTGGAGAAGCTTCTTTGTCCTTCCGTTGAGATTTTCATTCCTTTAAAATGTTTTGTTCGTAGTTTGGCTATTATTGAAGATATTGTACGGTTACAATTTAGAGCAGGGATGGAATATTTAAAATTATTTTTGATAAGTCTATGGCTGGCAACTGCATTGGCGTCAACGAGAGTTATGAGGTTAGATGATTGGGGGCAAGCTCTTGATTCTTTGGCAAGCTCATCGGCTTTTTCATTTCCAAGGATGTTAACATGAGCTGGTATCCACTGTAACGTGCAGGTTTTCTTGGCTGCGATGACTTTGTTGATGGATAGGATTATTTCATGGCTGATTTGGCACTTGCCCTTCTGAATGGCCTGCAGGGCAGATCTTGAATCACAAAGGATGGTAATGCCGCTGGATCTGTGGATGCTTTTGGACAGGAAAATCTCCAACGCGCTCTTGATGGCAACGAGTTCGCATGTTGGAGGCAATTTTCCCTACAGGAATTTTGTGACACTCATTTTCATCGCCTGGATGATTTTATTAGTTGCGCATTATTGTTTTTCATTTATACATCGTTTTTTTCACTGAAGACCGAACTTTTGCATTTGAATACGTTTCTTGTTTAACTATATTAAATCCAAAACCACCCTCCAATCAAATAATTATTTACTTTCACGCACCCAGCCCACGCTAATCTTCAAAAGTGCACCCCTCCCAACATTGTTTGAAATCCCTCTTGACACAGAACTTGAAAAGTCACTCACGTTCCTTTCAAGAAAAGATAAAGAGGAAAAGTCGACGACTTTGGGTCAATCGCGGAGTTTGCACTTTTGACCCATATTTATCGGTCACCTTTGACCATAATAAATCGGAAATAGTTAAATAAAGAAAAACAAGTAGGTTTTGTAACAGAATCTGTCACTCAGCCCGCTTCCACACAACCTTTGTGTTCAACAGGAAAAATGTCGCCAAACACAATATTAATTCTATTATAAACCTTTAAACGCTAAATTTGGCTAGTTTCATTTATTTTATTTCGTAAATTCAATATTTATTTCTTCAATAATTATTATCGTTTGCAAAAAAAAAATTATATTTCAAAGAATAAATTTGTAATATTCCTCTCTTTTAAATAGAACACAACATTTCATATCAACCTACAAACAAAGAATCTCTTACTGAAATATATTTTACGTCATTTAAAAAATGATTGATGTCGCAAAATAAATTTCTTTTAATTTATTATTTAAAATAATCGAGTGATTGTTGCGAATAGCAATGGTGATTTAATTCTAACAAAAATGGCGTCTTATGCTTTTTAAATGAGCATTAAATTTTGCAGTTTTTTAAATAATTAAAGTACTTCGAATTCGATTTTTTTTCTGAGATTTGCAATGTCTTCTAATTTTTATGCGCTGAATTTTTTGACGTATCACACTTGCTTGTAGCGTTTGGAGTTTGGGCAATGAAAGTGGGTGACGGACAGACAGACTGAACGATTATAATACCTTCCACTTTTTACGTTATAAACGTAGTGTGGAAGCTAAAACGAAACCAGTTGTTTCTGGTGTTGCTATGATTCTTTATTTGGTTAAGGTATTCCGTCAGAGACTTCTTTCAGAGTGAAAATTTAAAAGTTGAGTTCAATTTTTAATCTTTATTCGTTTCTGTGTTTGACATGAATTAACTTAATCAAAAACACCAAAACTCAAAAGTTTTGGTTGTTTAAAAAAATTATTTTTTGAACGGTTATTTTATTTAAATCTTAATTCATGTATTGTTGAAAATTGCAAAAATCATTAGGAAAAAAACCATTGTCGTAAATAACATGATTCATAGTTTGTGAGGAATCTGTATTCATATAACTGTCCCATTGGCGGTCAAGAGTTTAATGAACGGAATGCTATTAGTCAGCACAATTTTTTTGCATTTTAGTTAAGGTTAAAATGTAATTTTTTGAAAACTTATAGAAATTCAGCATTACGAACAGTAATGGAACAACCAAGCCCTCAAGCCATTAAACTTTGTTTTGATTAGAGCTAAGGAAATTTGATAATGTATTATTTTTTATTTTTGCTCCAAAAATATATATTTCAATATTTGTTGTCTGTATATTCAGGGTAAATTATTTTTAAAAAATCTATTTGCACTAGAATTTAAATTTTAAACATTGGCAACACCATAGACTTAGCATTTAGGATGATATTAACTTTACGGAAATTGTATCCTTCTAATTGTATGCAATATAAAATAATTTTTTTATATTGTTACATTTTTCATTTTAAAACATAATTTCATTTTTAAAAACATAAATTCATTTTGAAACATATATATTCTTCCAATATATGAAAATTGCTAAAGTTTCCTAACATCAAAAATATTTTAAAGTCATTTAAAGTGGGTTTAAGTGTATGTTGCCAAATGGCAACAGTATGCACTAGAAGGTTAATCTATGGAAATTTATCTTCATAAACTCTGCAACCAATCTTTCGACATAAAAGCTGTATCTCCGAGGTGACAAGGATAGCGAAACCGAAACTGTAATGGACTTCTAACAAGTAGCAATGCGACAACGATGAATTCGGATACACAATCAATTCGGTCTATATCACTTCTAGTACACGGAACTGGTGCAAACTAGATTGTCTACTAAATCCTTAAATTAACCTCGAAAATGTAACACAAGAAATTTTTATGCGTATAAATATACAGGGTAGCAAGTATTGTATGTTTATAAATTTATGATGAACTTTTATTTCACATTCACTTATTTTTGAAAGCTGGATTTTTTGTAACACAAAAAACTAAAAACTTAATGTATATAAATAGTTTTATGTTGCTATCTACTTACGGCTTGTTTTAATCAATAAATTCGTGGAACTTTTTAATTGGGTAATTTGTAGATTCTATGTTATTAGAAGAATCGTCAGAACTCTTTTGATATACGTCTTACATTGCTGTTATTGGGACGTACGAATGAAGTTGGATACAAATAATTAAATACCCAACTATCTAGTAATACTCACAAATAATAAACTTGCGAATTAGCTATGGATTCTTTACCAAGCAACTCTGGTATTTCCACTTTATTGCAAGTTACGCACAATTTATTCATCCTTGCTTACTCTATCAAAAGACTTATACGAAAACTAGCAAACTTATACCCGTTCTTCGCATGGAATAAAAAAATATCAAATAGATTCCAAATATGTGTACCATATACCCTGTTATAGGATCATAAACTTATTATTGTTTCCACTCGTTATAAATTATAAAATCCCGTTTCATTGCCTTAAAATTCCAAAATGAAAAATACGCTATAAAATGCACTCATAAATGTCATCACAATTCCCTCATAAATACATAAAACCTTTTAGCTCATTTGGCGCGTTTTGGGAAATAATTTGGCGAGAAAATAGATGTAGCTACCCACACCCATTATACAGCTCTAACACAATGATCTTCCAACCAGCGACCAGCTTATAAATTATTTATAAAAGAAATCGCCTATTTGGCGAATTTTAGTTAATAATTTGGCGAGTTTGGCAACGTCTTTGGCGAAAAAATAAAGACATAAAACATTAATAGCTCTAGTGCGATGGCCTTTATTAACCATCATAGTTCCAGTAATAGCTTAACTATACATTTATTGCTTAAATATGCATACATGCAGTCAACAGAAAAATCAATGAAAAAATCATCAAATAAACCCACAATAAAATCCAGGAATGAAGACTGGCGGAATTACGTCACTTGAAATATGTCAATTATTTTTCAAATAATGAATTTAGTTTCTGAAAGTAATGGCAAAAGAAGAAAATAAAAATTTTGAATTTTAAATGTTTTCGTTAAAAGTTTTATTTAATTTTTTCAGCCGATGGCATCAGGAAAGAGAAAAAATGATCGGATTTGAGCGAAAGTGGTGTATTTTTTTCAGAAAATTCGAATTTTCTCTAAAAATGGAACAAATATGAAAAATCTAAACCTCAGTGCACACGTTGGTATTAAAGGGAATCTATCTTGAAAATTTCGAATTTCTGAGGGCAGTATAAGTAGGTCTTTTACGATCCGAAGACAAACACACAGACACACACACAGACTCTTTCTTTTATTATTATAGATTACTAGCTTTATAAACCCGGCAATGCACGGGTAGACCATTAATAACAGGGATTTTTATGTAAACTTTTATTTTATACCGAATACCGATTGTTGAATGAGTGAGTGAAATGAGTGAGTGAAATGAGTGAGTGAGTGAAATGAGTGAAGTGAGTGAGTGAAATGAGTGAGTGAGGAAATGAGTGAGTGAGTGAAATGAGTGAGTGAGTAAAATGAGTGAGTGAGTAAAATGAGTGAGTGAGTGAAATGAGTGAGTGAGTGAAATGAGTGAGTGAGTGAAATAAGTGAAGTGAGTGAGTGAAATGAGTGAGTGAGTGAAATAAGTGAAGTGAGTGAGTGAAGTGAGTGAGTGAAGTGAGTGAGTGAAATGAGTGAGTGAGTGAAATGAGTGAGTGAGTGAAATGAGTGAAGTGAGTTAAATGAGTTAGTGAGTGAAATGAATGAGTGAGTGAGTGAAATGAGTGAGTGAAATGAGTGAGTGAATGAGTGAGTGAGTGAGTGAGTGAAATGAGTGAGTGAGTGAAATTAGCGAGTGAGGAAATGAGTGAGTGAAATGAATGAGTGAGTGAGTGAAATGAGTAAGTGAGCGAGTCACTCACATTTCACTCACTCACTCATTTCACTCACTCACTCATTCACTCATTTCACTCACTCACTCCCTCACTCATTTCACATACTCACTCACTCACTCTTTTCACTCACTCACTTCACTCATTTCACTCACTCTCTCACTCATTTCATTCATTTCACTCACTCACTCACATTTCACTCATTTCACTCACTCACTTCACTCATTTCACTCACTCACTCATTTCACTCACTCACTCATTCATTTCACGCTTGCGACGCTTGGACCAAGCGAAGAAGAAAGAGAAAAACCGGTTTCCTGTCGCCAATGTCCGCCAAGCAGATACAATTACGGAACCCCTCCTAAAAAATAAAGTGGTTCTTCCCCTGTACTCTTCATTTCTTTCACTTACTTAATATTTCTAGCGGTGAATTTCTTTTTTGAAATTAAAAATAGAAAAATTGATTAAAAACACAATGCATAATGCTATTCCTATGGAGAAATTGGTTCACGTTTTGCAATCCTACACCCGTTTGGGTTCGAATTTCGAAAACTCGCTTCTTAAATGACGCCTACGATATAAAAAGAATATTTTCCTAAAATTTGGTAGCTCTACCTCCAGTAGTTTGGGTTGGGCGTTGATACGTGAATAGATCAGTCAGTGAGTGAGTGAGTCAGGACTTTGCCTTTTATATATATATATATATATAAGTATTGGATTGAGCAATCATTTCCTGATACAAATAACGGGATTTATCAGATGTTATTTTCAATCAAAATGTCACATTAGTCTGCTTGAAACTCCTCATTTTACCTTTATTTCTTAAGGGGAATAAAAGACAGTGGTTAGAGCATTAGTTCTTTACTTACGATATTATTTAGTTGGATCTACTTGTAACATTCGTGTTGGTTAAATAAATAACTAAATGAAAAAAAAAAAAGATTACTGTCTATTAGTAAATTTCCCACTGCGATTCTTGCTTTTATCATTTTAGTGAAAGAAGAAGTGTATACTTGAAGGCTTTGGTGCTAGGCATATGTCCCGGTAAGGTGGTCAGTCTCACGCGGAACCCCCGTGTTTAGTTCCCAAGCATGCTTGATACCTATTTTATCGACCCACTCCAGGGATGAAAGGATTGGTCAACCTCGCCCAATCCGGGATTCGATTCCCGGACCTGTGGCGTGGCAATGCGAAGCACTACCACTAAGCCACTGGGCCTCCTCGCTCCTTTTAAAATTTATAGTCATAAAAGTTACTATATTAAGTTGAATGCCAAACACATAGCTTTAAACATACAACATAGTTAAATTAAAGTATTAAATAGTTATCTATTTAACACTTAAGTTTAACTATTTAACACTTTAATTTAACAATTTTAAGACGTTAATTTATTTTCGCAACATAATATATGTAAAGAATTTTGGGAAATATCATATTTTAACTAAATTCGTATTTAACAGGACTTTCCCATAGAAATGTTTTATTAACATACTTTTACTTTTAATTTATTAAGGAATTAAAATAACAATAATTTTTTTATGTTACGCAATTTGTTCAGCTTATGAAACTCATTGTCCTAAAAAAATGTTTCCTATGCACAGTACACTCCCTTTCTGACGAAACGAAATTAAATTTCTAAAATACTTTTCTACAAACGCTAGTGCTAGATGCGGTCTAGTAACTATTTCATTCATAAACTTGCCTTGCCTCGTTGAAAAGATGGGCGTGATTTGAATCCTTTTACCGTTATGCACGCGGACGAAAAAACAGAGAAAAATCTTGTCTGCATTTTCCTCTTTGTAGAAATGTATTTCTTTGACCTTTTTAAGGGTCTTAAATATTCATCGTTACATTGTGCTAAGGGTCTTTGTACTGTGATTTGTCTTGTTTAAGTTTTTCACTATTTTTGTCTTTATAGAAATAGAGTTTAATAGTTTTTGTAGTTTAATAGTGTTTGTAGTTTAATAGTGTTTGTTTAAATAGTTTTTGTAGTTTAATAGTGTTTGTAGTTTAATAGTTTTTATAATTTAATAGATTTTATAGTTTTTTCTCGTCTAGATCTAAATTGAAA